>JAPSGF010000006.1:10633794-10835827 GCA_035772895.1 Perdix hodgsoniae | reverse complement strand
AAGAAAAGAAAAGAAAAGAAAAGAAAAGAAAAGAAAAGAAAAGAAAAAAAGATAGCTAACTACTGCTCTTTGCATTGATCAGGACTCACTCTCCTGCAGATTCTTTTGATTCGTTCCTGTATGGAAACCTTATAACCACCTACCAGAAAATGAATAAAAGAGCAGGAACATATAATATGCACACAACAGCTCCAGAAAGGCATCCTGATTTTGAGCAGAGAACAAAACAAACATTGGCTGTAGAATCTTTTAAATGCAAAACATCGGAGATGACAGTGAGTTTCACCCCTTAATGACACACAGGTAAGATAATGATGCCCAGAGAGCATAAGATTAGGTGTCAGCTGATATCCGAAGCTCCTTATGAACTCAGTTTTCTGCTGTTAAAATGCTACAATCAAAACTCTAATGTAAATATGTCTCGAGCTCTTTGGCCCGTCCTCTCTCCATGAATGCACTTGTTCCAGTCAAAGTGCTCTACTGTCACTTCCAAGGTGGCTTCATTAGAAGAAGCAAGGATAGTCTTGCTATTTCCATCGCGATTTGTGTAACAAAAATATTGCCAAGTGACAACATTTAGCTAATATTTGTATGTGCCATTCTCATTACTATTTTGTTTAATTTGCGTTATCAAGCTCTGTCAAATTGGATCCATCTCAGGTCTCTGACTTTTTGGAAAACACCCCATGGATGTACTAAAGGCAATATACAATTAAGACACTGTCCTTTTCACATATTTAAACTGAAGCATAAACTCTTTTGTAGCTATGGACAATGTCAGCATTTAAGTGTGCATTTATTTGCCTTTGCAGCCACAAGCATATTCTAAGTTCCTCAGCTTGTAAAATATTTGCATTTACCTTTTTACTTGCATAAAATTAGCTACATAGTTATCTAGGTAAAATTTCACAAATGACACAAGTGTTTTCTACAGCACTTTTTTGAACATTTTGGTATTTGTGGACAAGGCAAGTAGAAAACGTTTAACAAGGATTTCCATTTGAGTGGGCTTGCAAACATGGTGCTTTGAAACCAGAGCCCAAATATGAAGCAACTCTCCCTAGCATAGTATATGAGAACCAAATGTGAATAGTTTTAAGGAGGTATTTTCTATCACCAATCATGTTTTGATGTTTAAAAGAAACTAGTTTAGATGGAGGAGCCATCCTGCACCTTCCTCAACATCTCTAGGCAGCTCCTGAGAGCTCCCTGAAAAGGATGGAATGCATCCATTGGGACATAACCACTCCCAGGAGAACACAGTGGCAGCAGGAGACACCCACCTGCTTTTGATTCCTCTCTTGGAGAAAAAACACTGAATTATACATGCAAAACACATAAATTAAGGCAAATACAACCAGTTTTTGGAGGTTGGCAGAGTATAGAAGGCGATTCTTTTCCCTCCTCCCTCAAATCCCTAGCCATAAAAATGCTGCAAACCTCAAAAGGGAGGTAAGAGATCTACAGATCTCTTTCAACTGAGGGATGTCTTTGAAAATTTGCTGCTGTTGCTTCTGGAAACCAGTAAGAACAGACAAAGGAACTTCCATAAACTACTCATCTCATTGTATCATCTTGCCTGACCTTCTAGATTTTCAAGAGCAGATGTTTGTTTACATGCTATAATTGCTCGTGTTAAGGCTGCAATCTTCCACTCTAAATTTGTCCTAAATATCTTGGTGTAAAACATGAGCTTATCGAGTCAAAAATTATCAAACGCCTCGGGTCCACAATCTATTAAGCGCAATAAGAACATAAGGTCCACATATGTGCAGTCAGTGCCATGTACAAATACAGCACAGTATGCAAGGAGAACTGAGCAGCAATCTCACCTGAGATCCCCTTCCATTGCCTGAAACCCTTGTATGAAAAGCATGCACAGCAGAAGTATCGTGCTCTTTCTAAAGACACTTGGAGAGACCATCAAAACCAAGTGACACACGTCTCTCTTATTTGACAACAGAAGAAAAGAAAAGCAGAATAACCAGCGTACCACTGCTGGAACACTGCTGCATGAGAACCAGATGGTGGTAAAACATTGCTAATTCACAACTGTGATTTTTAAGACCTGATACTTTTTAATCTATTATATAATCAGTTCCCCCTGATTTTAATGGATTACACTCAGTTTCACAAAACATTCATGCATTCTTCTTATCCGCTGCTCACTTACAGTCATAACCCATTGTTTCTTTCAAGAATGTAACACTTAAGAGCTGAAGTTCAGCTTTTCTGTCACCTAATTGAAAAATAACTGTCAATCTTTCCTTTTTCCCCCTTCTTTTTTTTCCTCCACATGAACACAGAAATTTTTAAGAGACTTGCACCTGTCAACGACACTTAAAAGAGCTCTTCATTGTGTTACACCATCCCTACATTTTATCATAATAACAGTCCCAATCATTTTGCTTTTTGCAAACATTCCCTCACCTAAAAATGTGCGTGTAAAGCCATGAATGACACAGAGAATGGGGATAAAGTAGAACACAAAGGATAGAGCAGGAGGCTACGTCCATTTGGAGCGAGTTGGGGGGCTGCTGCTGGGTTTAATACAAGAATGCTGTCTCTTGTATGTTGAGAATGTTGAGAAATCTTTGTAGCGCTGTTTTAAAAGGGTCACTTGTCAAGTTGAATTTCATGCAGAATGTATGCTTCAGGGAAAAGAAGCTTTTCTTTTTTTTTTTTTTTTTTTTTTTCTTCAATTCAGCTGTAACAGTTTGCATACATTCTCTTTTCCTTCCTCTGTCTGGCTTACTTAGTTTTAAAAGAGTGACTAATTGGAGTATGCAAACATGTAGGAACAAATGTTAAGTTGACCACTCTGAAGCAAATACCTAGGTGAAATTATATACAAAAAAAGTTTGCTTAACATTTTGTCACACCAACAGTCACTCTCCAAAAACAGCTTAGCAGAGTACTGCTCTAACCAGATTTAAAACCCCTCAAGGGCTCAAGCACTGATATTTTAAAATACTAAAACTAGAACATAATTCTCCGAGAAACTCTGAATTAAAGGTGTTTTCATCTTTCTAAAGAAATGCAGCAAATGGCTAGGGGGAACACTACCAAGATTTTGCATACTGTGCTTCTGTCTGCTTCATGCATAAAGTATATCTCAAACTAAATATGAAATGCATATGGGAAAAAAAAAACAAAAAAAAACTCCATACTGAGTAAAAACTATCATCTATTCCTAATTTTCCAGTCATAAGAAGCTGCATATTGCAGTTCTCACCACAATCATAACCTATGTAGAACACTGGAAAAAAAGAATCAATTAATTAAATCACTAAAATAAAATACCTAGCAGGTACGTGAAACAAAGTTCTTGCAATAAAGCATGAAAATATTTACTTAGGCTGCATATGTAGGCTACAGGAAGCACAGGCCATTGTAAGGCCCCATCTAGAGTACTGTGCCCAGGTGTGAGCCCCCTATACAGGAAAGCTGTGGAGTTGTTTGGAGAGGGTCCAGAGGAGGGCCACAAAGATGATCAGAGGGCTGGAGCACCTCCCCTATAAAGACAGGCTGAGAGAGCTGGGCTTGTTCAGCCTGGAAAAGAGAAGACTGCAGGGTGACCTCACTGCAGCATTTCAATACCTAAAGGGAGCCTATAAATGGGGGGGGAGTCAATTCATTACAAAGGTAAATAATAGCAGGACAAGGGGAAATGGTTTTAAGTTGAGGATGGGAAGAGTTAGGTTGGATATCAGGAGGAAGTTCTTTACAGAGAGAGTGGTGAGGTGCTGGCACAGGCTGCCCAGAGAGGTTGTGGATGCCCCATCCCTGGAGGTGTTCAAGACTAGATTGGATGGGGCCCTGGGCAGCCTGGTCTTGTATGAAATGGGGAGGTTGGTGGCCCTGCATGTGGCAGGGAGTTGGAGCTTCATGATCCTTGGGGTCCAACCCAAGACATTCTATGAGGGAAGAACCAAACAGGGTGGAATTCAGTGATTCAACTGACAGTGGAAGATTCAAATCTGACACATGAGATTTAAAGTAGGATACAGGAGAATCTCTTGCTGGGCATTTCTTTCCATGTTAAGCGTTATGCAAGAGACTTTTTATTGTGCAAAATTGGATAGGTTTAATTTCTTTCACCTTATGAGCTAAGAAAAAATAGTTGTGAAACATCCTCCAGATCCTCATACAAATGCATCCTATCTGAGAAGCTGGGCCACGGCCTCACTGTGCAGTGAGTGCAAGTGCATGGTCCTATACCCACATACTATCCCACCTTACATCCTTGGGTTGGATTTAAAGATTCCATCTTAAAGCACAAAAGACCAGACAACATGCAACACTAAAAAGAGATAACCTTCACAGGCCATTTGATGTAAGTCCTCCTCTCTACCTGTCTTCTTTGTTATCAGTTTTTTGTATCAGAGATAAGAAATGAAACTTAGATTTATGGACTATTTGGCACAGAGGAATGTCTGTACTCCCCCAGCAATATCACAGTGGATGCTCTGCCTCTTTTCTTAATACTATTTAGTAACAGTCATCATTTAGTAGCAATTAAAATCTTGTTAGGTATCAGTACTGAAAACACCCACCAGTGATGAGTTGTGCATTTCTTTGATCACAGAATCAATTGTTGCAATAAGAAACCACTGTCATTTGTTTAATATATGGAAGGAGTGGTAAGAAGGAATAAAGGATGGGCAACTGAAAGAAATCTGACAGGGAAGATACAAGCAGAAAACTGGAGCAAGGAGAAAGCCTCTCTGGGGAAGAAAAAAAAAAGAAAAAGAAAAAGAAGCACCCAGAAGTGAATTGCATCCTGAGCTACCTGTGTTTTATTGGGGTCAAGACGCAGTGGATAAATAGAAAGATCTTACTGCAGGTAAGTTCAGACAATGATAAGATACTGCTCAACAGTCAAAAAGCAAACAAACAAACAGCTACAGGAAAATTCTCCATTATGATCATGAGAATTTACGACTGAATAATATGTAAATATATATGCAAATTAAGCCATCCATCTGGAGTCCCCTGCCCTAGAGGCACAAACCAACATAACATGATGGCACTGAAGAACCCAATTGTTAAGACATTAACCCTTTTCCTTCTCTCAAAATACCCTTCACATCCAACCATTCTCTTTCTTTCTAAATCCCAAGTAATTTCTATCATCCTTGCCCATCCTGAAACTGCAAGGCATATCAATTAAAAAGAACAAAGACTTGCAGAGAAACACGAAAGGCAAAAGGACAATTTCACATGTAACTTCCCATTAATGATACCCTAGTATTACATGTCTGGAGAACTGAAGGATCAGTTTCCATCCACAAGTCTCCTGCTACAATAGCAAGGCCCATTGAACATTACTGTGGTGCTTCATCTCCCAGGTGCCAAACAGCAGAGCTACTGACACCTCTTTATGGATGAGCATTGATTTCCCTTCTGTCCCCATTCCAAGGGCACAGAGCAGGTTCTACAGTTCAGTTTAGAATTTGTTTCCAATTGACAGCTTCCTTTCTTTCATTTAAGAAAACAAAACAAAACAGAAAAAAAAATACCTTTATGCTGCTGTTGAACAGCTTACAAAGCAAACATTAGAGCTCCAAAACTGTATGTTCAGTTCTCCTCCATAGCACCAGTATTCCTGGTGTTCAATGTTAAGAGGCAAACACCATAGAGAAAAAAGACATTACATCTTGAGTGGGTGAAACTCATCCACTCCTGCCATAAGTTTTGACATTTTCTACAGAAAATTTACTCTTACATTACCAGCTTTGCCTATAAAATTGCAGGGCTAAATATAAAGTGATGGCTCATTCGGTGTTCTTAGGGTAATGATAAAGGATGTAAAAGACTATGAGACCATTGACCTTAACGCACATTTGAGAAGTGATAGAGTAATTAAGGTTTCTTCTCTTTGAAAGCAGATGGTTCCCAAACAAAAGATTACTCAAGAATTCACTTGGCAGTGAGAAAAAAGAATCCTCATACTTTTTGTGAACACCCCTTTGATGTTGCTTCATACTTCAGGATTTCATTTCCCTCTTGTGGCCTTTCTCTTCACTAGTAAATGCAAATGCTTATCATTGTCAGGAAGTCACCCCTCAAACATCCACTTCACTTCTGTGTGTAAAACACATTTTCCAGCTTATTCAGTTTTCCTTGTTCTCTTCATTCAGATGTTCTTCACATTTTGCTTCTTTCTTAGCCTACAGGCTACCATTCTAACAATCTGCTGCTTTAGCTACTGGAGTTCAAGCTCTATGGAATACATCTGGACACTGGAGTAAAAACTGCGTACCAAGAAATAGATTGTATTCTACTCTTGGTTAATTAAGAAAGACAAAGAAGATAAATGAGCAACTCCTTTATTTCATAACATACATATGTAGTGGCAGAGCCCATTTCACTCAGAGGGTGGTAACATACTGGAACTGGTTAGGTTGCCCAAGGAGGCTGTGGATGCCCCATCCCTGGAGGCATTCAAGGCCAGGCTGGATGTGGCTCTGGGCAGCCCGGTCTGGTGGTTGGTGACCCTGCACATAGCAGGGGGTTGAAACTCGATGATCACTGCAGTCCTTTTCAACCCAGGCCACTCTGTGATTCTATCACAAAAGTCATCTCAACATACAAGAGACCAAACTACTGCAAATTTCAGCCTTCACCAACAGTAACCTAGGAATTAAAAATAAATAAATAAATAAATAAATAAATAAATGAATGAATAAATAAATAAATAAATAAATAAATAGGGCAGTTGGAATTTTACACCACGTGGGAGTTGGAATTTTATATCACACTGAATAAGTTATATCAGTCAACGTACAAAACTGAAACAGCTAACTCCGCTATCCTGAAGTTTTGTAATTTATTGTAGATATTCCAACTGAGAAGCATTTTCATGATTTTATATTCTTAGTATATATAGCTGCAGACAGCACTTCTAAAGCATGAACATTCAGGCTGGATAAGGATTTTAAAAGACAACCTGTAAACTGTTTTCATTTTGTTTACTCAAGCACTAAAATTTTGCTGAGAACCACTGAAGCGTCTGTGTAGAAATCCTCATAAATTCTCCCAAGTTTTATACCATCTTGTGCAGAGAGTATCACGCGATACAGACTGGCACATATGATTCGTTAATGCATTATGTTGGTAGTTGCAATTCTTCTGTCTCCTTAAAACAAAACAAAACCCTCAGGTTTCAGTTTACCCCTTTAAGAGAGGGGTTTGGGTATTAATGATCTACTGTCCTGGTCCCTACTCCTGAACTGGGCTGCCTGTAAATTATCCTGTGCACTGTCAGGTGGAGTGAATGGAAGCTCCAAGTGGAGATAGATGCCCTTTTGTTCTTCTACAGTTGAACATCTCGATCCACAAATCTTCTGAGGGCTCACAGTGTGCACTGAGCTGAAGATGCTGCTAGTGGTGGTGCATACTATGATCACTAGCTGTTGCCACGTGAGATACTTTGCTGGTATTGCCCCAAAATAACTACTGAAGTACCACAAGGTTTGTTGTGTCAGAAAAACACAGATGAAATGGAAATAACTTCACATTGTTGTGGGGAAAAAATCACAGAACCATAGAATGGCCTGGGTTGAAAGGGACCACAGTGATCATCTAATTTCAACCCACTGCTGTGTGTGCAGGGTCACCAACCACCAGACCAGGCTGCCCAGAGCCACATCCAGCCTGGCCTTGAATGCCTCCAGGGATGGGGCATCCACAGCCTCCTCGGGCAGCCTGTTCCAGCAAAAAATGAAAGGGAAGAGAAAAAGAAGAAAAGTAAATGTATTCACTGGACCTAAGCAGCATTCCGTAAGCAGAGGCTGATAGCTTGACATTTCATTTTTTAAGAAGTCTAAACAACTACAATAAATTTACAGATGTAGACATGCCGCACTGTTAAATTTCATTTCACGCTCAGTAAGCAAACATTACCAAACTGTAAGTACTGTCATCCTCTGTCTTTTTAGTTAGAAATCTTGTAGCCAATGAAAGTTTGACCTTGAAATATTTCACAGATGGATGAATTTGTTTAATTTGCTAGTCACTTTGTTATGGATTTTGCAGAACTGCAGAGTTAGGTCACATTTACCGTAATTTCAGGGGAAATGACTGTTCACCTACTTTACAAGAACTTTATAAACTGCACCATCAGTAACAGTCACTCAGAGTTCATTAACCAACCACACATCTGAACTGCCGTGAGAAATTCAGTTTTCAAATGATAAATGCAAGGATAATACACAAGTTAAAGATTATTTCTTTCTGCTTAGTACTCTTAGATTTATTTTTAGTAAGAAAACTTACAAAAATAAACTTGTACACTACTTTTTGAAGGTTCTAATAAAATCACTGAACTACTATAAGCTTTCTTTTAATGAGGACAATAGAAATTGGTGGCTTTTTGCAAAGGGGATGACGAAACGTTGTTACAGTATGCAAACATTAAATTCTGTTCAACTTCTCTTTTTTTCTAAGTGTGTATGACATCTACAGATCAAAAAAAGTCCAACACTGCTTACTCCATGGATAGCTTTTATTTTCTGATGCCGTTGCTGCATACATACCAGTCACAGTAAAAAACAAATGTACACAATTGCTTCCTTTTTAACGATTTAGATATCTTAGAAATCCTGTATCATAATATCATAATTCACTATCACTTCAGATACATCACATCATCACATTTTTTTAAAGAATAAAAATTCCTTTTGGCCTAAACAAGGAAACTAATTGCATTACAACTCCAGAACTCTAAAAAGAACTTACGATCTCCAGTGAGTTGCAAAATTAGCTCCGAACTAACAAGAAATATAAAAATAAGCATTTCACGTATTTCAAGAAAAAAAAAGAAAAAGAAAAAAAATATTTGAAGTACAACTTGGTTGTTCCTAAAAATATTTTTTTTTGTCCCAAGAGACTCCATTCTAAAAGCACTACCAGCACCACCCTACAAACATGTACCCAGATTAATGACTTCCCACAATGCATACAGTTGCACTGCAACCCTCAAGACTCTTCAGACAATTACACTGAAGTCTGCACTGCTCATGCGTGAAGCTGTGCCTCTGTTTCACACTTTCTTTCTATCCTCTATCTGTTCTCACATAGAGGCACTCCATGCTGTCAGAGTACATGCATTGACCCACGCTGCCTTTTATTCCCACTATCAAGATTTTCATCTATCTAGGTCGTCCCTGGTTTTATATTAGAGATTAACTGCAAAATACTTGGACAAGACTCTCTGTTGGTCAGTAAGATCAAATATTTGTGTTAATTTTTTGTTGTTACTCTGACCTTTAAATTGACTACTGCAAACGCTACAACCTACTGAGACAAAGGGGAAAAACTCTCATTAGTTTTCAAGGAGATCTGGGTTGGATCAAGCTCCAGGGGATGCTTTATAACAATCCTCAGGGCAATGCATGTGCACAAGGTGAGGGAGGGATGGTTTAGAGGGACTCACTCTGTCACTTCTTACATTCTTGATGTCATCAACTGTTACGCATGAGCACAGCTACCAAAAGCTGAGACTTGGCAGGTAAGGCAAAAATAAAGCATGCAGGAGTTGGGAGAGAAAAAAACTGTTCTCCATTTAAAGTGACAGCTCTGTAACGCGGTGCATATGCATTCCCAAACCAAAGACCATCACAGTGTCTTTGGTTTTGGATCAAGAAAGTAGGAATAGGAAATTTTCAGGCACTAATTCTGGAAAATGACTAACCATCTGTTTTAGGAAAAGCATTCTAGATTCTTTAATACTATACATGCTAGTTGAGCTAAAATCAAGTTCTACATTCATGCACGCATTACTGATTTATGAGCAGTCATGCCCTTTATTTTACACAATGTATTTAATAACCTCTTGAGGGAAAGATAAAAAAATTACGAGTTACATTTAAGTTTATCAAATGAGGATTTAAATTCGATTTAATAAGATGTCTCCTGGATGCCAGCACAGCTAATCCTCCCAGAATCTCTTCTGATGCCACTTCCAAGAGGTTGAAGGGAAAACGTGATACCGAGTATTAACGTGGAGGCATCACCGCCAACAACTACATCGTTGGATGTATTGCATGCATAGGAATACCTCAGCAGCTGCTCTAACAAAAGATCCTGGACTAAAGTAAATGAGAATCTCAATTTATAGTTCAAACACAAGTTTACAGCATATAAAATATAGGAGATAAGTTTGAGAATATAATTTAAAGACATTCTACAAGTCAATAGAGAAAATACAGATAAAGCCAGACCTTTTGTAACAAATGCATAGCACTTGCCACTCCCTCCTCATTTTCCCCACTTCTACAGTTTTCAAAACCCTAGTTAATAATTTGAAATCCTACAACAGTGATATTTTGCAGTTCATTAAGTAAACGTTTTGAATTCAGAGCCCTACAGTCTCTGTGCACTGAAAAGCTAACCTGTGGAGTGGACTACCATTTAAAGTCATTCTTATTTCTAAATGAGAGGAAAAAGAAAACACAAGAAAACCAAAAGCCACACCCATTCACAAAATACACAATGAAAAAATCTTCCAGGAGTAACCAGCTCAGCACTGAAGTACTACAACTGGACTTTGGTTTTCACACCGGGCCCAATCAGTGGCAAGGCAGCACTGCCCTCAAACCAAGGATGACAGCGACTCTTGGGGTGGTAAAGGGCAGCAGCACCTCAAATCCATTAAATGGTGCCCACAGCTTAACCACTGCCTTACTGTGTCAGCTGCTTTCTGTTTCTCTTGAACATGGACCGTGAATTAATTACGCAAAGAAAAACAGTTCCAGGGTTTTTTTTAATTATTATTTATTTTGCATTTTCAGCAAGTTAGCATGCAGCGAATGTTCCAACAGACGAAAACACAACATTTGAAACAATATTAAGTTGGCAGCACAGAGCAGCCAGGGGTTGTCTAGAAACAGGTTTATGCTAATATCTGCATATGTGCGCGCAAAAAATTATACCAAATAATGTTTAGATTATGTTAATGACCTGACTGCAAGTGAAGAAATGCAATATTCAAACCACATTTAGGCGTTCTTCCAAACTCATGTATTTATTCTTAAAGGGCACATCACTTCCATTAGGCAGAAAGAGAATTTATTTTGCCCAAGATCACAGTTATAGTATTAAGACTCAGACTTCTATATTAGTTTAAATCTGGACCTAAAACTAAAGTGCCAGTCATTTGTGGTCATTAAAAAAGGCCATGGTACACTCATGTAAGACCAGTGGCGGATGTTCTGGACAAAGCTTCAGCAACTGCTGTGGATTGAACTACATCTGCAAAAGGCAGATTTCCCCATTATCACACTGGAGAAGCTATGGCCTGGCTGGTGAAAATATGAGTCTCAAAAGCATTAGGCATCTTAGAGAACTCAGGGCGATGAAAGACAACTAGAAAAGGTCAGCTATACTGTTAAGAGAAAAAGAGCAAGAGAAGGATTCAAGGAAGGAGGGAGAGGAAGAGGAGAATCTTTGCGCAGTTGGCATTAGTCTTCTGTTCAAGGAAAAAATAAAAAATAAAAAAGTAAAGCAATGAAACAGAACAGTTTGAGGACACCTCGGGAGAAAGAAAAGAAAAAAAAAAACAAACAGCCAACCAGGATTTCTCATGATTAAATTCTGTCAAATCAGCAGAAGGACAGCAATCACGTAGACAGAGGACACAACAGACATCATGTGTTAACTGCAGACATCATGTGATAAATATTTTCACAAGTAACAGATGTCACTCTTGAAGAAAGCTAGCTATCTCAGGGTGAACAGAAAACTGAAACTAACATTTGCAACTAGCAATCCAATGTTCAGACAGAAAAGCAATTCATTTGGATATTTTTGGATACGCTATATTTTACTATCTGTATGTTGCACACTTCCAAACCTTTATGTGGAATTCCAGTATATGTATCTATCACAACACATCACCATTCTTAAACCAACTGAAATCGCTCTGGATGAGCAGATCAGGATATCAAATAGACAAACTCAAGTAATCATCTGAAAGAAAACAGGATGCCAATCAACAGAGAGAAAAGAAAGATATCCCAATAAGGATAAATATTCAACTACATGCACTGAACATGAAGAACAAATGATTAAGTAGGTATTACCATGAAAAGCAACTGGAGACCGTAAGTCATTCAGAGTCCCGTAGCCCCTGTCCAATATTTACAGGCTAGGCAAACATACCAATATATTAAAAAGGATTATAACAGGCACAGAGTTGGTTCTGCTTTTCTCTATACAACAAGGTCTCACTCATTTGGACGTTTCTGTCCACAGTTAAGATGTTACATTTCCAAACATAAAAATGTGTCTGGGCTGGGCTAAAGGTGTGAGAAACATCATCTGCGGGGGGGAGAAAAAGCAGAAAAGACTGTGGTAACAACAGAATAAACAGCGTGCAAAAATCATACCAGATTGAGAAAGAAAAACATTATCAACAGAGCTCCCAGGAAGATTCAGCAGGAACATAATGTAAAACATTCTGCACTGCAAAGGCAGTGAAGTGTGGGACAATGTGACAGACACATCAAGAAATTCAAGAGATGCAAAGTTCTGCACCTGAGATGGGGTAATTCCACTCAACAGCACGGGCTGTTGAACAGCACGGCAGAAAGGAAAAGAGCTCTGCAGAACCGGACCTGCACACCCTGGAGGATGACATCACCTACACCACTCTGCAGTGCAACAAACAGGGTTGAAGAAAGGGAAATTCCAATTATTTCGTTTAGATGGAAGGGGGACAAAACTCATAATAATTGCGATTAAACATTAGAGCAGGTTGCTCAGAGAAGGCTTACCATCCTAGCTGTTAATCAAAATTCAACTGAACATGTCCCTCGGCAACCTGACCTGACTCTGCCCTGCCAAGTGGGCCGGACCAGGTGACCTCCAGAAGTTCCTGCTGCCAAAATTATTCTATAACCTTCTGTGATACGTGGTCTGTAAGGAATGACAAAGGCAGTGCCTTGGGCTAGGAGATGGACCGTACCATCTCCAGAGGCTCATTCCAGCTTTTTTTTTCCTGCACTTCTGAAGACTGAAAAGTACTGGAAAGTCTTCAGATGGAAAATGTATTTTCTTCTTTTCTGCATGAACGGTTTATTTTAGTTAAGAGATTACAACCATTACATGCTTAGAAATTTAATATCCAAACTCAGAAATGTATTTAAGCACCTGACTGCATGAAAAATGGAGCAAAAACAGTGGAGAAAGTTACCACATTCTGCATATAAAACAGCACTTTCAAATACCTTCTTATGCTCTACAGACTTCCCAGAGAGGCTCCCAGGTGCTCTGCTGACAGCTGAGTTGAGACCTCTGTTAACACCAGCCTTATAATGTACCATGATAGAGGAATGCACAGCACCCAACACTTGCAATTATAAAATCCCTTTTTAACTTTCAAGGCCTTAGCAGCACAAAAGACAAACAAAATTGGGCTACAGCACACAGGGCATTTATCCGTGGATAGTACTAAAAGATTCCAGGTGAGAACAAAAAGCCGTCCAGCTGGTCTGCGATACACTTTCTAATTTCACACAGGAATTTTAATCACACAGCTCTAAGTACTGTATCTCACAGAGTCTAATGGCCGCTGATGTATGCGAAAAACATTAAGCTGATATCTTCTTTATAAAGGAAGGGAAGGTATGCTCAAGTCAGAAAGTTCTGTAGCATCCTCTCTCATATCTGGAGATTGTCTCAATTTCTCAGAAGAAAAATAAAAGAGCCTCAATAAACTTCGGACCAATTCTGATTCTCTTTAAGGTGAAGACATAATGCTTTGTCCTCAAGCTCTAAATATGCTGTTGGTAAACGTGACATGAAAAAGAAAAAAGAAAGAGCTTAGCACTGCTTACATTAATCCATTAGTTGCATGAAAGACCACAGTAATACCAATTACCCTATGTGACTGATTTTGTCAGCTTAAAGGGATAAATACTGCCTTCATGATCAAGGTCTGTACTTTTTGTCACGTTTTGTGCAAGAAAAATACACGGCTACCATGTGAAATACTGGCCAGCGGTGCCTTTTCATTTAAATACACTTCTTTCATCAGTTATTTTAAAAGCCACTATTCTCCTTCATTCAGCTAAGCATGTAGAAGTCTTTCAACTTTACAGCTCAATTTATATTGATTGCTCCAGAGCAATTCTCAAACTACAATGGAAGTTCTGTAGACGCACATCATGTCATAGGGAGGAAGAAAATCTGAGTTACCTGTATGTGGAAAATAAGAAATAGAATGCTCATTTTTTGAGAAGCCTGAAATCTCAACCTACACATAAACATCTACTACAAATGCATCTTCTTTTTATGGCTATTTTATTCTCTTTTGGTGATATAAACTACATCACTAAAATATATATTGAATATATGTGTATATCAATATATATTGAATACATGTGTATTACCCTCACAGAATAAAGGCAGAAGCTGCTATGTTCTTTAGCTTGGAAGCATATGCATATATCCTGAAAGAAAACAGCAATTCTGCAACAATGTAAGATTAAGCTGATGTACATGTCTACAAAACTCATATATGTGCATCTAAGAACACGCACACAGAGACCTTTGATTGAAATACAAAAACAAGACTTTAAAAGCTTAAAGATTTAAAAAGATGTGTTGATTATGTTATGTAACATAGCATATGTATAGCATTTGTTATAACATATATTATAACGATTATTGCTTTTTCTGCAATCACCGCAGGAAGCCTTACTATTGAAAATCAAGTACAGCAGCCTTTCTTCATTCAGCTCACCTGCTCCTAAATACACGTTACAGATATGTTAAACTAATGGTGCAGAGAACAACAGAACACTCACAAGTTCACAGAAAAAAAAATAATAAAACTAAATTATTTTAAACATTATAAATGGCAGAGGCTCTTTCTAGGATGAATGCTTACCCAAAAGGAATTTCTGCTTGAATTTACAAGGGAAACCTGCTGTTTGTAGGCACTAAGTCAAGAGCTATTTTACTTTGTACTGTATCTTGCCTGTAAACAGAAAAGAAGGTTGTGAATTTTTTGTGATGTTTGTGTTTTTGTCATGACATTTAGTTAACGACACAACATGTGGACAGCCAGACTGCCAGGTCATGTGAATAATGACGCTTATCACATAACTACTGTTCTTTGTTGCTGGTGGGTTGTTGTTTTTTTTTTTAACTAATACAGTTGTACAAGCAGAATGAGGTTGGATGGGGCCCTGGGCAGCCTGGTGTAGTATTAAGTGGGGAGACTGGTGGCCCTGCATGTGGCAGGGGGGTTGGAGATTCGTGATCCTTGAGGTCCCTTCCAACCCAAGCATTCTGTGATTCTGTGAGACTTTTATACAGTGCTGTTCACTTTCCAGGACCTGGCAGATGGAAGATACAAATTTCTTGCTTAATTTTAGATATTTTACTCAGCAAACATGAAACTCAAAATAATTGCCACTGGGGAAAAAAAAAAAAAAAAAAAAGTGGAAGCTGTTTGTATAAGATACAATATTTAAGACATTTGCAAGAAAGGAATTATAAAGCATTCAATTAGAAAAGGGATTAAGCTGACATCACCCCTGAACACAATATTTAACACACTCAACTTACATATCTTTGTTCATCTTTGAGTTTTTGTGTCTTGACTAAACATCCTACTAAACAAGGAGAGGTATAAACAGGGTAGTGAGATTAAATTAACTTGGTGGAACGTTTACACATAGAAAATCCTGAGAAACTGCCCGGACTATTAAATAGACAATTCTAAGTGTAAAACCAGAAATGCCATCAGACAAAGGTACTTTGTGGCTAGCTCTGCATTGCAGAGGTATGAAAGAGATCAGAGGGTTCGTTGTTGTTCTCATTTCTCAGACATAAGAACGTTGATCCATCAGTTTTTAAATCTGCACTGCTTTTATAGTGACTTCAAACACTTGCGACTTCAAAATCATTGAATAGTATCTTTTAAATCAACCTGGAAAATCTCAAATTATTTGCAAGGAAAATAATAAAAGGCTTCTAATAACATCAAAATAAATGCCTACTCACTTGGTACATTCAAAAGGTGAGAAACTCAAAAGACACACAAGAAATTGGAAAGATAAAGTACTGAAAGTTAGCCCGACTAGTTACAAACACACTCCAATAAAAACAGTAAATGCACTATTGTAAGATGTTGTAAGATGTGCTTTAAAATGTTTAGAAAAAATCACCTGAATTGTTATTGTCTCCAGTTATCTTTCAATTCAGCATTCCAATAATTTTCCAATAAACACAAAGTTTAGTTTCCTTATGAGCTAGTTAAGTTTATGCAGCCAGATTTTAACTTCTGGGAAAATACTCCAGATACAGCAACAGTTGTACTCATTAGAAGAGAATATTGCTTCTGAAATAGCAATTACAGCTGGTTTGAGCCCAAGAAAACTGCATCTCCAACTCAAAGCTTTCTGATACCCACAGTGTAAAAGTATTAGCAAACTTCCAAAAGAGAGAAGAGTGCAGCTGCACTTTTGTTTCTCAAGTTAAAAGGTCAGTACACTGCTAAAAGCTCCACAGGAATCAGGAGATGCTGCTGAGCACCTCATTTTGCCTGGGTGCAAAGCAGCAGCTCCCAACTGCTGCTGAATCAGCTCCCTGCTGCTCCGCTCCTGTCCCACCATTGCAACACCATTCCCTCTACTGAGCTGAGAGAACCACCCAGGACACGACAAGTCAAACCAGGTTGGGGATCAGACCCAGGTTAAAAATAACTGTTGTGTGAGAGTGCAACACGCAGCTATAGGCAGTGGGCCTCTCCCCATGTGAGTCTTATAGAAATTCTGAGATGGCGACGCAGCTGTGGCTGTAATGTAGCCATCTGCCACTTGAAAAGACATTCGCTGTTATCAGACTGTACTCATATTGGAAGGAGCATCCAAACCTACTATATTAATTTTCTCTTATTTTTCTCTGTGTTGCAACTGCAGATGACACATGTAATTCAACCTGTTCTTTGCAAAAAGGGTTCTGAAATTCTCCATTACCGAATCTTCTCAAGTAGAGCTGCCTGAACTGCCTCCTTCTGAAGTCCCAGTTCAGATCTCTTAGCCTCTTTCAGCATGGACTCTGAAGTAGGTTCATTTTCTTTTCTTCCATGGCTCTTGCTCTGTAAGAACAACTTCAGGTAACAGCAGGGAGTTCACGTGTGGAAAAACAGAACTGAGAGGAGCACTGAGGACCACCAGAAGCAAAAAGGGCAAGGTCTGGAATTCTACCAGTAAACAAAGCAACCGCTGCTAAAACTGTCTGTGCTTCCTCAGTGGAGAAGGGCTATTCAGCAACAATTTCCAGGCATCTGAAACTTCTGGATGCGATCAACAATTTATAGCTCAGAGAGGTCCACAAGTGCTTAACTTTCAGACTCAGCCCATTCCTGAGACCAAATACTCAGATTTATTTTTCTTCACACAATTTGGTTTTCACAAGGATGTAAATGACCAACACTCAAAATGAATCTGAAAGCTGGGATCTGTATCACTTAACCATCTCCGACATCTTTGCATTTTTGTCCTAATACACGCCATGAAAACACAGATATTCCCTGCTATCTCAGGAAGAGGGTGACAATGTTTTGTAAGCTGTTACTTTGTTAGTACTGCAATCAGTCAAAGGAATTTTCAGAGGATGTCAGAGGGAGAGGTGCTGGGAAACTCACATGCATGAAACGGCACTGTTTACAGGAAAAAAAAGTACCATGTTTCTAGCAATCGGTAAAAATATATTTCTGTTTTCTTAAATTTCACCTCTCACAAATATTTTTCCTGTGCTTTTAGCATTGCTGGATACCCTCCTAGATCAGAATATGTTCCCTTCAATATTCCCATGCAAAAGACAAAGCCGTGCACAGGTCAGGCAAGGACCTTAACTCTTCCCACTTAACACTTCCGACCCAAACCCACATTCTGTGAGGAAAACTGTGTAACCAAAAAAGGAAAAGGAGTTAAAATAAATATCAAGTAAATATAGAACAATTCACACTATTTTTATTATTAGCAATTTGAAATATTTAAAACACAGAATTATAGAATCATTAAGGTTGGAAAAGATCTCTAACATCATTTAGTCCACCCATCACCACCATGCCCACTGACCACGTCCCTCAGTGCCACATCCTCACCGTTCTTGAACACCTCCAGGAACGGTGACTCCACCTCCCTGGGCAGCCTGTGCCAATGCCTCACTACTGTTATGGAGAAGAAATTTTTTCCTCATATTCTGAGCCCCCCCTGGCACAACTTAAGGCCACTACTTCTCTTCCTATCAGTGGTACCTGGGAGAAGATGCCAACCCCCACTTCACTATACCCTCCTTTCAGGCAGTTGTAGAGAGCATTAAGGTCTCCCCTGAGCCTCCTCTTCACCAGACTGAACAAACAAAGAGTACTCTAATTTTAAAAAAAATTAAAATCACAAGGATCCAAGTTCAGGAATAAGACTGTTATCCAACTATCTCTGAAATCAGAGACTTCCCTTCCAGGAAGCCTCCTTCCCACAAGTATTTCTTGAAGGAAAATATAACAACAGTACAGATAGAAAAAACCCGCATCTTGGTTTAGTCTTCATAACAAAATGATCTTACTCACCAAAATGTTAAAGCAAGGTGTGAATAAAGCTAAAAATACCATCTGAGTAGAGCAACAATATCACAGAAACTGTAACATGAATTCATGAAGCAGCTTCAGTGTCTGCCTTAGAGACGCTTGCTCGCTTGCCAAGTCTGTCAAAAAGAATTAATTTGTCAGGAAGAAAAGGATATAGTACATGAAAAAAATATTTATTTGAAAGTTATATAGCCATTTTTTCTTTTTCCCCTTTTTTTTAAGACTGTTTCAAACTTTCGGGAATTATTTGCTATTTTTCATCTTTTTAACTGTAATTATATCACATGGGCACATCCATCCTGTCCTTGATGGTTACATAACAACACCTCCCAAAAGGGAAGAGATTAGAGAAAAAAAACATGCTTTCTAAGTTTTTTGACAGCTAAGAATGGGAAAAGGATTACATTAGAAGTATTTTCAATCTGGGGACAGGAGTTAACAGGCGAAGGATCTATTAAGAAATGCCTGAAGTAAAGCTGCTGATGTGATGATCCAGACTGCAGATTTCAGAGCCAGGGGCTATCATAGTCACCCTCCTCAGCCAGCAAGCTCGTGTATCAAATCAAAAGATTTAATTATAAGAGATTTGGCTAATTTAAGAAAAATAATGTACAAACACAAAGTGATGTCCTAGGTTTGAAGTGATCAGATTGGTTTGCACAGAGTGAATTAGCAGTGGAGTGACATGGGCAGCTTTGCAACCAGCACGTGAGTGGTGTCTTACGTACCAGGGCACAGAACAGAATGAGCATGACACATACTCGTGAATTCAGGTTACCACAGAAAAGAATCAATTTTAACTCTCTCGACCTCAAAAACAGGCACCAAGAGAAAAAGAAATGGAATAAAGGAGCACGTGGTTTACTACAGAAACACCATCAGCAAAGAAAGCTATTAAACCTAACTAACTTGCTGAAGTATAATACACTACACTGCAATGGAAACAAAAGGTTTGTTCCCAGAAGTCAAATAGCTATGTTACCAAGAATTAAAAAGTGTATCAACCAGAGCATGTATGAAATAGGCTTGCATGTAACTTAGAGCTGGAAAAGCTCCAACCAATGCCTGTACTGGGAAGTGCAGCTTTTGTGCTGGCATGCACAAACTCAGGTGTTATGAGCATTTCCTACTTCAAGAGAAGAAATTTTTAAACACAGAATTTTATTCTAAACCAGCACTGCTAGTTGATAACCCTTTTCTGGGCCCACCCACGAAAATCTGAGGGATGTAACACAGAAGGAACCAGCCTCCCTTAAACGTGTCTGAAAAATGCAGAGCCCTCCACGAGCCTCTCCCTGTCCTACACTACTGAGGTAGTGTGAACCTGGCATGGCAGATTTCTCTGCAGTGAGTGGAGGGACATAGACTCATCTTAATTGGAGCAGACCAGGTGAATACTTGCCCTGAAGTTAGTTCCAAATAAAATCGAGTCTCTATTTCAGAGATTTCTTTGATGAAGTTACTGACTGCATCATTGCTGGAGAAACTCATTTCCCAAAGCTAATAACAAAAAAAAACTTCTGCACAAATTTTAAGTACAGTTTCTCTCACAGAGCGAAAGCTTCTAAGTGTCATCTCATTTAGGCAAAATCCATGGCCATATTAGTAAAATCATTTTTACTAAATGGGTCTTGGCACTTAAAAATATATCTAGAATTATCATTACAAATATGAAACAGCAACATCAGAGCCAACTATTATAGTTCCATTCTGCAGAACATTAGCTTGGATATGGAAAAAAAAAAATCAATAAAGTCCATCTGTTTGTGAAAGTGTATCAAACAAAAATTAGATCTGACAAAAAACAACAACAACAACAAAACCAGGAAGTATATCCTACAGAGAAATGTATTATTAACATTTGAAATCAACACTGCATATCATTTTTTTCCAAAAAATCTGAGAGATTTTGGCAATATTTACAAATAATAACTTTATTTAGCAGGAATAACTTCAGTTATTGACTGTTTCTGCACTGACTACAAGAGTACACCAGCACTACTGGGCCTAGCTTCAGGGCAAGTATTCTCCTGGTCTGTTCCACCCTCCACCAATTGCATAGAGAAATCTGCCATCCCGGGTTCATCGGTCTCCACTTCCTTCTCCAGGTTATCTTCCTTCAGTTTAATTCAACCGTCAACCACACATGACCACATACAAATTGGGAGCTGGAGTTTAAATGTTTCACAATCACCTTTGTCGGCAGAGCAAGACAAGAACGCAGCCATGGATCTGACTGATATTGCACTGAGCAAGAAACTACACAAAACAAGAGAGTGCAGCACGGTCAAGCCAAGAGATAAGCCCAGCCATAAAGAACCAGGTCACAAAGCCATACAACAAGAAGGCCCACGAGACCCTGCACCAATACAGGCAGATTCTGTTCAAATTCATCGGACTCCAAATCAGTGGCATCAATAACTGCTATCCTGGTACTTGCTTAGCTCAATCTAAGGGCCTCCCTGTTAAACAAAAAAAGTTATGGAAAAAGAATTTAAAAAACATGAAGAACATCTGTACTGGGAGACACCTTCAAGTCTTTTTAGAAACTGTAAACCTTTGAGTTTAGGCAAAATATATACAACGTCTAGGAGAAATGTTCAAGAAAACGGGGGAAAAAAATGTACACCTAATGCCATGAAAGAAGCTGCTCTAGTAAGAAAATAGGAGCAGTGTCACAATGTTATCGTCTTGAAAGATGATAACTAACCAGCCAACAATCACACAAGCCCCTGGTACATTCTTAATGCCAACCTCATCAAAGACACAAGTGATGATTCTGACCCCCAGAATCAAACTGAAAAAAAGAATCACAGCTCAAACTGATCCAAGAAGCTTGCAGTTAAAAGCATATAAGTGGATTTCTGGATAGAAATTTAGTTTTTAAATGACCGAGGAAGCACAAATGTGCTGCATTTTGAGAGACTTACTAACATGGGAAATTACTGATTATACCTATCTTCCAAATGTTTAGTTACAATTCATTAAACTGAAATTTACCACAATATGTGACACTCTTTCATTCTGGTATGAATACAACAGCTTTATACTCTGCTATTTCATTTGGAAGCACATTTTCCTGTAATTTTTTCCTTTAATTTTTCCTGTACAGAAAAAATTCAATGATGCATTGAAGTAGCACCAACACAACTGAAGGAAGAACTTTTCCACTGCTGGCTTGACATCTCACTTCTTTCTGATACCTGCATGGCTGGTCCCTGAATGTGCTCTGCTTTGCTCATGGCTGTTTGCTCACCCCCTTGGCTTGGGCACTGGCTTGCTGGGTGTGCCTCAAATGTTTTGCTTGTTGCTTTGGCTGAGAGTCACTACTGGGATCACAGGGGTTTTGGGGGTAATGAGACACCAACTAAAATACAAGTAACAAGTCAGAGATGAAGTTTCTACCAAAACTGACATCAGAGCCCAGTGGAGGTCTCCAGGGTTGAAGAAAATGCGGGATGGCATGCATGGATCCATGAGCAGCACTATCTACAACTAAAATTACAGTCCTACCTTCATTATATTAACAGCATTAGGTGCCTTGCTCAGCACAACCACCTTTAACAAGTATTTTCTTCCTGTCCCTTCTTCTTCGCTCACTCCCCGAGCTCTCGCTGCACGGCCTGGTGGGCCTGCTCAGCATCAGTGCGGCCTGCAACAAACTCCATGCAAACACCAGTGCCTGGCTGCCAAGATGCATCTCATCAGTGCCGGGAGCTCGCATGGCTGACAGCCTGAGGAGCAGCCGGAAGGCTGGCAGCCGAGATGGGGCATGGCACGAGTCCCCTGCTCACAGCATTTTTTGTGAGCTTCCTCATGACAGCTGTCCTCGTTCAGTACAGTCCTGGTGGGCTGCGCGTAACAGCTCTCAGCATCTCATACCTTTTTTGCCTCGGGTTTGTGCTCAACAAAAGCCTTTAGCCAGGACCACACAAAGGACTTCAAGCGCAGCATCAATGGAAGTCACAGAGTCTGGCATAATAAAATATGTAAAAGCCCTGTTACTGCAGAACCCCTTAGCAAGCAGGATGGAGCTCGTGCCGGACCCGTCCCCAGTGCCCACTATGGACTCAGGCACTTTCTTCACTCTTAACATCAGCAGAGCGGGGAAAGAAACAAGGCAGGGAAGGGAACATGCCCACATCCAGAGGGCAGCTGCCACAGGGTAAGGAGAGGACATCCTGCTCAGGGCCTGCAGGAACTGGAACTGGCCAAAATATAATAAAGAGAAAAAATATAATAAAGAGAGAAATGGGCAGAAACCACATTGTTGCTTACACGAAAAGAAGGCAGATCCCATATGACCATTTCCCCTGGAAAGCTGTACATACAAACCTGGGTTCTCTTTGCTCTTACTATCTGTGTGATGGAAACTCCCTGTGCTAAGGAATGGGCCTCTGAAACACACCTGGTGGTGGGAAGAGCCTTCTGCACAGCCACCAAAATGCACCGAAGTAAGGTCTGCAGGAAGAAATAAAATAGTGCGAGAGAAGGGTTGAAGTTCTGTCTAAAACGACTTCATGCCTTCAAATTAGCACCTAAATTTGATTTGCTTTACCCAAATTTTCACCTCAACTGTCTTCCTAGCTAAGTTCCACCACTGCTAGCCATCTACCAGATAAAGCCAAGTGTGCACTGCTGCAAAGCTGTCATAGGAAAGGCTGAGTGAAACAACACCAGCGTTTTCACCTTATTTTTTTCACCTTCTAAATCTGTCATTTCCACTAAACTTCATAGATGATAAATCAGTAATCTCTCACTGTTTTCAATTATCACAGGAAATAAATACATATATATTGGTATTTTGTTCAAGGTTTTAAGGAGAACACTTTTTTTGAAAGGAAAGAAAGAAAATACATTTTTTTCTTTGTTTTTCAGTCTTGATTGGCTTGTAGAAATTTCCTTTACACGAGGCTGAAACATAGACTTCTAAGGTTACAGCTTACAAGTAAGCAAGTAAGCTAGGATGCAATTTTCCAAAAGAAGCCAGAGGCTCCTAATTGTAAAATGTTCTGAAAGATGATTCTGTTTCTTCAGAATTCCACACACACTGCATGTTATAGACAAAACTAAGCTCCCTCCAAGAGACTCACCAACCTGGACAAGCTGCTTACTTCCCACGTATTTCCAAGCCACCAAATCTGGAAAGCAATCAGTTGCTTCTGCTAACTCCAAGTTTGTAAAAGCACGCACACACTGTTCAATTCTGATGAAGCTGGTCCTGAAGATATGGTGGTCCACACAGACACAGTATTTCTTCCAACTGTAAAGCACACAGGAAATTGGCTCGTAGCCTCCTTGATGACCAGGAAAAGCAGCTAAGGCACAAAGAGTGAACTGGTTGGTTGTTTTTCAGAACACTGGGAGCATCCCACTGTGGAAAGAGCTCTGTGCTATCAGCATTTGATGAGCTAGGGAAAATACTGGTACTAAAACAATTTATTCACACAGATATTTACCCAAAAATCTTCTGGTTAAGACTGGGGAGTGTCAGATTGGTGGGTAAAATGAGGTGAAAATTATAGGAGAGCAAGGCAAACCTACCTCATGGCAAGAATGTAACCTGCAGTCCCGAATTTCAACAAACACTTTGCAAGCAATTATGCAGAGGCAATTCTGAAGTGACAGCAGATACACCAGCGGCTCTTCACTAACACCAGAGAAAGCAGCAACAGAAACGAATCTCTAGGGCCTACTCCAGTCATCTTTGTATTATTAACATTGCATCTTTGTATTATTAACACTTTATGCAGCTTTGTTGGCACGATCCTCAGCATAGCAGCAGCAGCATTTTCCTTTAAGATAGAGAGAGGTCTGCTGAAGTGTACTGGGGCATGCTTTCCCCTGTGCTACCCAACTAATGGGGGACAAACTGTTACAGGCTGTCTCCCTCACAAATGCTTGCAACTCCTGTATAGGAATCCAAGTTGAAGAATGTGACACAGAAGCAGAACGACATTAAGTTACCAGTTTGTAAAAATTTGATTTTAGGCATATGCCCATCCCTACAGGTCTCCTCAAAGACCCCTGAGGCAGCTTGCATGTCCATGTTCCCTGAGGTGCTGCTTTCCTTTGTTTAGTGAGAGGACACAACTACATAAAAGAGAACGCATATTGGTCTCAGAAGTTGACAAATTGCTGCTCTGAGTGGTGATGTTATGAATTTTTAAAGGAACCTCATTACACCACTTCCCTCACACATTGCATGGCATAAAGGTCAAATGCTCACAAACTCACATTTCTCTTCACAGCAGCAGACGTTGTTTTGTTCACTTCTCCTCCCTCATGCAGAATTAAAGTGAGGAATCAAGGAGCTTTTTCTCTCTCCTTGTGGCAATAATATCTCAACTGACATCTTGCCCACTGCCTTAAATATCTATTTAAAGGTTAGTTATAGTCATAAAACAAGTATCCAGAGCAAAGCCAATGTGATGATTTATGAAACAGTTTTCATGCTTTATGAACCACTAGTTGAGCAAATGGCAACTCTCCAGTACCAAGATAAGGATTAGTGCAGAAATAAGATCCCATCTTATGAAAGCAAACCATAAAAAAGAAACTTAACTCTGACGAGCTCCTCCATTAGCTAGATATCACACTAATCGGTAGTAAAGTCTCCCTCCACAAATCTGTCAGTGACATCTGTAGTCGTTCCATGCTTTAAGCCAGCAGGAATTGATAAACAGTAGCAGTAAGTGATTAAGATCTGCTATTACAATGAAGAAAATATAGTTTTCTCTTTGTAAGGGAGATGGGTGACAACCCACTGATATTAGGCTGGAATTTGACAGTTGTACGGCTACTGTACACGAGGGGCTTTGGAAGGGGAGTTCAGGCCAGTCATCCTCTGAGAGGACAAACCTTGACTCATACAGCGAAAGTGAATTCAGAGCACCTGTACCTCTGCTGTAGTTGATCCATGCCACTGCTGCTGGCACCTGTACCTGGGGGCTCATTAAATGGTTTCAGGAGGTTCATCTGAATTTGATTTTTATTTCAATTCCACTAACCGTGGAACACAAGGAAGTGGAACACTCACAAAGACTTCTAAATCCAATTTATTTCTGAATGGCCCGATCCTTGGTAATGAACAGAAACTCAAAGGCCTTAGCTTGCTTGCAAAGGTACTCAAAGCCTTTAGCCCATCTAATGGAGGTAAGCGGAGACAAAGAACTCTGCTTGCAGATAATTTGCAAAAGCAGCACTCTACACCACACAGCTATGATGGCAGTCAGATGCACACCAGGAGCTCAGCTCACATTCAGGCATCTGCTCTACCCAGACTACAAACCCTCCAGCTTCCTCAGCCCAACACCTGGGGCACACCACGGCCCTGTGCTCAAACTCAGCAGTACGTCCCCATGTTACAAAGCCATGAGCACAGGAAGCAAGGAAGATTGCAGGCCCACAGATAGCAGCTCGGAGCACATGGTGGATGCATATCATCGCAGTCACACTGAATCCTATGGTAATGATGGAATCAAATGGTGTAGCTCTAAAAATACATACAGTATAGGAAATTAAAATGAATTATTTTAATAGTTTTGCTCAGGGACATACACAGCTGCTGCTGACTACAATCAATCGAAGCGAAATTGAGGTGTTCATTCTTGAAAGCTGCTTATTTCAGATCTATTTACAATGAATGGCTGATTATTTCCATTCTAGAAAGAACTACATCACTTGAAATACAATAAACAACAACTTTAATAAGAACACACAGAAACACACGAGGAATGTCTAGGTTCACAACAGGCAAACTTTACAGCATGATCCTTAAGTCTATTAGGCATCACAGTGCAATGCTAAACAGAGCGGCTTTCAGGGACTTAGATTTGTATCTTAACATTCTTGCCCCAAACTATATATAGATTCTGACAACATTTACTTTATTTTCCAAGGAGAATATAATTTACTGTTTTACAGTATATTAACTATACAGTATATAAAACTGTTTTACAGTTTTATTTTGCCTTCACCACTAACTGCAGAACTGACGTAAGTACAAAGTCTGATTAATTAATATAATGATTATTCTATGGCCCAATGCTCTTTTCAGAATAGTACTTTGATCTGCCTTTGTCCTGAGATGAAAAGCATTCTAAAGATGAGACTTACTCTTCTTGATTTAACCTTTATTCATCAGTAATTTTTTTCCTCCGATCTTAAGAAATTGTTTCTATATTTAGAATCAGCATCTACTCCTGAAATAATGAGCAGAAATTCACCTGACAGCTATAATTTACTAATGAAGAGGAAAAGAATATCAAAGATCTACTTATTAAAGACAGTGCTCCAGCTGACAAGTTTTGCCTCCACTCTGAACAGATTCTAAAATGCATTTTTTATTTTACCACATAATCTGAGCTTTTCTACATGTCTCCCTTCTCCTCCAAAATAATACCCTTTTGAATTGTGATTTATTTCATTAAAGGACAAAAATCTTGAAAACGTTTTTTTCCTGACAAGATGAATTACCCTGAAACCCTTTTGAAAGATAAGTATGATTTGATAACCAGTTTCTGCAGCTGTCACCTAGACAAACAATTTCTTCAACTACAAGAGTGCCCAAATGAAAACCTTACATTTGTAGAGCACAGATGGTTGAAACTAGGCATAGGACTTTGAAAAACATAAAAGCAATTAATTTTCTAATTACATCTCCAAAATAATCCTTTTTATAATTCTAGTCTGATTAGAAATAAATTCTGTCTTTTTTCTGATCACGTTTTCGAGGCAGAGTTACCCAGATTACAAAATCAGCACCCCACTTCACATACCCACCGTACTGCAGGCCACAGAGAAAAACAAATCCTGGCTGTTCCCAGGATCTTGGAAGGCAAGTGGATGTAGCAGGAAGAGGCAACAAGAAGATCAAACTACTAGGATAAGTAGAAGGATATCACAGCATCGCAGAATTACAGGGGTTGGAAGGAACATCTACAGATCAAATCCAGCTCACTGCTAAAGCAGACATCCTACAGTAGGTAGGCATCAAGATGGGTCTTGAATATCTCCACAAAAGGAGACTCCACAACTTCTCTGACAACCTGTTCCAGTGCTCTGTCACCCTTACCATAAAGAAGTGATTCCTCATGATAGTACGGAACTTCCTATGTTCAAGTTTTATGCTGTTGCTCTTTGTCTGGTCACTAAGCACCACTGAGAAGAGCCTGGCCTCATGCATTTGCCTCCCATCTCCCTTTAGATATTTATAAACATTTATCAGATCAATTTTCTTTTCCTCAGACTGAACAGATCCAGGTTACTCAGCCTTTCCTCATACAGGAGATGCTCCAGGCCATTCATTGTCTCTGTGGCCCTCCCTCCACTGGACTCCTTATAGGAGATCTCCATCTTTTTTGAACTTTTTTGAACTGGGAGCCGAGAACTGGACACAGTGCTCCAGATGTGGCCTCACTAGGACAGAGTAGAGATGTGGAGGATCACCTCCCTTGACCTGCTGGCCACACTCTTTTTAAGGCTGCCCAGGGTACTCCTGGCCTTCTTGGCCACAAGGGCACACTGCTGGTTCATGGCCAACTACTGTCCACCAGGACCCCCAAGTCCCTCTCTGCAGAGCTCCCCTCCAGCAGGTCACCCCTAACTTGTACTGATGTGTATGGTTACTCCTCCCCAGATGCTAGACTCTACACTTGCCCTTGTTAAATCTCATCAGGCTCCTTCCTGCACAACTCTCCAGTTTGTCCATGTCTCACTGAATGGCAACACAGCCTCCTGGTGTGTCAGCCACTCCTCCCAGCTTTGTATCATCAGAAAACTTCCATATCAGGCACTTCAGACACAGAAAAGTAGGCCATTCCAACTTCTGTTTAACCTCACAACCACGATTATTATTTCCACTTCAGATGGGACAGATTTAGATACAATCAGCACTTATTTCTTACCTCATAGTAAGCGGGACAGAACAGCAACAAAAAAAAGATCACCGTTTCAAGTCTTTGTTCTTACGAATGTGAGTCTCTGTAGGCATTCATTATTAATAGATTTTTATGACTGACACTTTCTTTGTAATGGCAAGAAGCAGTAAAATGCACAGGCTATGGATTCAGACTTAGAAACTCACTGCTTGTCTATTTTAGGATGCCCATTGCTTATTATTCTTTTATGACAAAACAAATGCTTTAAAGTGCTCCTAGACTTTTTTATATTGTCCAAAACAATAGATGATTTCTTAAATGCATAGAAAATAACCAGTTCAAGTAACGTATGCCCATTTGTATCCTTAGGCATGTCTGAACGCAAGGTACACTTCAATGTAATGAACTGGGAAGTCTTTTGACCTGCTCAACGAACCATGAATCATTCAGGTAGCTCCCTCAACCAACTATGAAACTGGTCTGATTCAGGGATCCAAATGTTGTGGCAGAGCAAAAGCTCTCAACACATGGATAGAAATGGAGATGCTCCGTTCAGCCAGAGCCTGCCTCCCTAACTCCATACGGGAGATTCAGTGGGATGGCAATGCGTGCTACTCCACGTGTTCGTGCCTACAGAATCACTGATTAGCACCAATCCAGCTCAAAGACGTGATCTGAATTCACCACACTTAACTGGAAACTCCACCAATTGAACTACAGAAGTTTGTGCCCTACTGGGAAGAAGTTATTTGAAGGGGAGAGAGGAAAAGAAAAAAGCCAAACAGCACACACTACACAAGTGAAGAACTGCTAACACAGTGACCCTTCTGAGATACTTCATACATTACCTCATGGAAAAACAGCTTACCCCAGGGACATATAAACATCTTTGAGAAGCTGTAGATGTTTGAACATCTGCAGGGACAGCTGGCATAATGGTTACAGCAGCTGTCGCACTTGAATTATGAAATCGTGCACTGCCCAAGGAAAGGATCAATGTCATGCAAATCTCACAAACCTGAATTCAAGTCACAAAGAAAATGAAGGTGGGAGAGATAAGTTATTTGAATACAACTTTTCCAATGTTGTAAGCCAGGTTTTTTTTTGAATCACTCCACAGATTTCAAATAAAACATTGCACACTATGCCTCATAATATGTACTGCATCTGTATTGGCTTCCATCTGAACACTCATTTTATTTTAATAGAATCTTAATAGACATTCAAAATCTTTGGGGGAAAAACACTGGAGAAGCAGGAAGCCTATGGAGTTTTTAAATCAAATTTCATTACAGCATTCCTTTTTTTTTTTTTCTCCACTCAGAACATGCAGGAGAAGTCTTCAGTATTTCTGCTTGTGAAAATTATGCCTCCATTCAAGGCTGATTAGTTATGTGACTGACCTGATTTATTGTGTAGCATTGCTACTTCAAAAGAGGAAGAGCCCTGAACAAAAAAAACAAAGTTATGTGGGTATAAATGGCCTGTCCCCATCTGACAGTTTGCAGAAATTATTACATTTACAATTTCTTAACTTGTTGTTCAAGATACACTGCTTTGTGTGAGAAAAAAAACTCCACTCTTGAGGAAATTCAGTTAATAAATAAAAGAACAGCTGATGCTCACTGCTCACACCAGACGAACAAGAGCAGAGGGCTTTCAAAAGACTCTTGGAGCTCAGCTTTGCTTCAGAGGGGTTCCCCCAAGCTCAGGGGAGCACTTGGGATCCATAGGATGTTCTGGGTAGCTACCCAAAGCCCTCTGGCACCCCAGGGCTGGCTTGGGCCTGCCAGCACTCCTCCATCACATTTCTGAGGAACACAAAAACCACACCACTAGCTCCTCAGGAAAAGATGTGGGAGGTATACAAGTAAAACAGCGTTCTCATTATATTCAAAAACACGCACTAAGGATCAGGTATATAAATGATTTAGAATATTGAAGACAAAACCAGTGATACTTTACAACCCACGAATCAATTTCAATAATGTGAGAGGAGAGAAACTGCTTCCTAACATTTACTGTACACAGGTAATCGAAGCACTAATAACACAGACAACATAACAAGAAGCCCACCACAGGACAAAGAATTAATTTGCTTTGGTCAGAGCCTCTTCAAATCTCTCTTGGGGGAAAAAGAAAAAGCCAATTAAATTCCCTGTATTAAGAACTTCTACACAATTTCATGACACTTCCTCATGTTGTCTCCCCTCCCTCATCTTTTTAAGACAGGAAAAAGTGCTGGAACAAATATTTCTTCAGACTTTTTATACTTCTGGCAAAATCCTTAGTACGACAACGAAAGTACATACCAAACAGTACATGTGAACACAAAACCCATTTGATTTTCACTTGTAATGTTTTGCTTAATCATTAATAAGATGCAAAGCTTAGGTATATAAATTTTTTGTTAATTTAATTACTTTATTCCTTTAAAAAAAATCAGAAGTAATTGCAAGTGAAGACAAGTTCAATATTAGGACAGTGCAGACCATCAGAGCTATCAGTACATTCCCTGCACTAGTGAATTATGCCCACTTTGTAAGGAGGAATTACCTTCAGTTAATGCAACACACCCAACGCGGAAAAGAAATGCTGAGCCAGCAAAATGTAAATTAACTATTACCATGACAAATTGGCAGCAGCTCTCAGAGGAATACATTCAGAAGAGCCCCAATAATCAATGCAGAGAACAGTAAACCAATAAAGCATTTTAGTATCCTTTCCAAGGATCATAGTGTTGATTAATTTACTAATAGATTTACACATAAGAAGTTACCCGTGTATATCACTGTCAATTTTTAATGGGATGTTCTCAAGAGTGCTCCATGATTAACATTGCACACCATTTTAGTTAATAAGAAGGGCCATTATACTCACTGTGAGTACAGCCTCATTCAATCTCTTGAGCACTCCGACGTATGGAGAAGGAAACATTCTTATGAAATACCTGTCATACCTGTAGGACCTTATCTGCACCACCCCATGCTTACTGTTAATTCCTTGCATTCATCACATTCTTCGCCATATTTCCACTTCTGCTTCAGAAAACTGCATAAAAGTAACGCAAACAGATCTTTAAAAATCTTTTTAACCTTCTATATATTTAAACATACAGGAATCAAATTCCACCGAGTTGCCTAGAATTCTGCTTATAAAACCAAGCAAGAATGCTCAGAAATATGAAGAGATTTGCACATTAGTGAATTCAAGAATTACTACTTTAAAGTGAACTTAAGAACTACAACCACTTAGGACAGCACAAAATAGACTAAGAACTCTAAATCCTCCAAATCAGATTATCCTAAATCTGAGATAGGACTACGAGGCACGTTCCTGATGAATCAAGAGGATGTGAATTGGTAAATTTAACAATATTCAAACCAGATGACTGTTTCTCCTTGAGACCCTGAAGTTCTAAAGAGACCTTTTCCCCCATTTCAGTGTCACCTGCTAAGATTCAGACCCCAAGACCCCTCAGAAAGCAGCAGAATCAAGCAGCAGCAGCTGAACCACAGCACTAGAAAGCCTCACATGAAGTGGCTCACTGGCTGCAGCTCAGTTTTCAGACTGCTGCTGCCAACTTTTGGAGGAGATACTGACAAGGCATCACATGGAAAGATGACCCAATTTTCCCAGTTTTGAGGTACAAATGACAAAGAAAGCTTGCATCCACTGAGCCTTTCAAAATCCTTCTCAGGTCTCCAAGTATCATCAATCACAGAACGTTGCCAACCCAACCTGACATACTGCACGACACAGGCAATGCTGTGGTTGAAGGTGCAAATCCCAGTGAGGTGACCGAATCACAGTGGCACAAAGGAATTCTGAATTATCCTTAGTGCAATACTACCCAGGTTATCAAGCCTCCTCAGTATGTAGGTGTAAGTGGGGAAGATCAGCTGCCTGAAGCTCGTCCTTTCCTAACTATCCATATTCTGCTAATCTCTCTCCTCTAAAGTGAAAAATGAGATATCTGTTTTCTTACACAGGCTGGCGCTGTAGAAAGGTGGTCACTGAAGGAGAGATGACAGCACCTTCACAGACCATTATCTGTCCCCATGGCTGAATTTTTTCCTCATTTAAAAAAAAAAAAAATTACAGTTTGGTGCCCTTTTAAAGCTTCAATTATTCCTGCATCTTCGAATAGTGACCTGGCAAAGCTCTTTTATGCTCATTCACTACTCGAATGTTTCCAATTTTTTTCCCCAGAGTAGACCTTGACTTTCTGGCTACCAGGCAGAAGTATTTCCATGAACAACACAAGTTTCTACTGGGACTCAGATAAAAATTCCAAGCAGCATACACTGCAAGTGCTTTGTTTTACTGGTAGCATCATCAGAAACTTCTTCAACATCCAGCACAAAAGAACCCGCCGGTGTTGGTCAAGGGCCGGCTGAACATGAGTCAGCAGTGTGCCTAGGCAGCCAAGAAGGCCAATGGCGGCCTGGCCTGCATCAGAAACTCTGCAGCCAGCAGGGCTAGGGGAGTGATTGTCACCTTGCACACAGCACTGGTGAGACCAGACCACAAGCACTGCATCCAATTTGAGGCCTATGACTATGAGAAGGATACTGAGTTGCTTAAGCATGAACAGCAACTGCTCATCTTCATTTTCTTTGCTCAGGTGACAAGTGATAGGATGTGAGGAAACAGTCTCACATTGTTCCAGGGAAGAACTTCCATGGGAAGTTTAGATTGGATATTAGGAGGAATTCCTCCACAGAGAAGGTGAAGAAACACTGCAGTGGGCTGTCCAGGGGAAGTACTGCAGTCCCTGTCCCTGGAAGCATTTAAGAGACATGTGAATATGGCCCAAAGGGCCATGGTGTTGTAGTGGGACATGGTAGGTCGTGTTGACCACTAGACTTGCGGATCTTCAAGGTCTTTCCAAGCTAGATAATTCTATGATTTTAAGTCCTTGAACTTGTTGTTCTTAAAAATATAAGCAATATTTATACCAAATCAGTCACTAAAATTGTTAAAACAATGTTTGCCTGCTATCAAGTGTCTCATCCCAAAACTAGGAAGTAGTTTACATATCGTCATTACCTGAAGTTATAAAATTTTGGAATGAGTGAAGACAACTACCATTTACACATATGGAAATATGGAGTTGCTCAGGGATGCTACAGAGATACCTTCATGATTTTTCTTTTTTTTTTTTAATAACTGAAATGAAAGAAAAAGGGAAAAATACCAGAACTGCACATCCAAGGTTGTTTTAGTATAATTTTTAACCATTTGCAATGAATTTTCCACATTATCTCCTGGCAATTCCTGCTCAGCTGAAAAAGCTCATGAGGCAATTCACAGGATTGCAGTTTCTACGCACTCTGATCTACTTTGGTGTAGAGGAAGAAAGCTGTGTGCATTCCTTGACTTTAATTCTGCTGTTTTTCAGCCTAAGCTTTTAGGCTTTTAGCGCTGGAATTTGAATGAAAGCAAAAGGATCAGTGGAAACACAGCACTGAACTTCATTGCTCTAGAACCACCAATGCTTACTTGGCATATATGCTACTCTAGTTTACATCAGTCTGCTTTAAAACATGTCAGTTGTCTAATCTTCTTTCACTGCTTATGAGAACACATGAATTCAATCCAAATGTGCAAACTCTAAACGAATACATTTTCTCTGCTCCTGAACTCTTTCTATGGTTACAGCATAGTGCCATCTGCTGTACATCTGGTTATGTACAACTGCTCCAATCATCCGAAAACATGATGGTTACTTAAAAAATTTGAAGCACAGGCAGCCTTACAGCGCACAACTTTGTCAATATTTTATATTAAAAAAATGGAGCACTGCATATTCTATTCTGTAAGTATTCAAAAGGATTCGCAGATGTATGCTAACATATGGGTGGCTGCCGAATAAAGAAATCAAATGAGACCATAGGGAGCTATGGCTTTTATTTCCCTCAGAAAAAAAAAACTGATTTTTATGGTCACAGCTGGAGTTCACATGAATCGTCTTCAACTAAACATTAATACGCGCTTTTTATTGCATTCTCTAATTATCAACAAATGATGACACAGACTAACAGAGCTGCCAATTTTCAGAGTTCATCCTTCTTCAGCTCACAACATCAGCCATACAGAAGCCAACCCTTCTTTCTTTTTCTTTTTTTTTTTAACAGGAAGAAAAAAAAAGTGCGTCTTTGGAGACAGTCAATTAAATGTTCACAGTCAATGTTTAGGATAACATATCTGAGCATAGCTACTTCATCAGAGCTGCACTGAAATGAGTAAGTGAGAGGCACTTGTGTTATTAGTAGATATTCTTCCCCTTATCAGATGACCTATCAGACTCTTGAAATGTCCTTTTTCCAGTGAGGATATTAACTTTCCTTGCAGACCCTAAGCCTAGGTGTTAGTCTTTAAAATGGCTAAGAAGTTCCCTTTAGTCTAGAGTTGCTTCTGACTTTGCCAGAACAGGGACTACTAAAGAACTGGCCAGCAAGAGCAAGAATACTCTCCAGATACCACTTACTCACATAAGCACGCATTAAAACCATCCAAGGCCTCACAGCACCTCTCTCCATGACTTAATAGATTGCAAGAGCCAAGGAAACACAGCTAACTTTTTAATGCAGTGCCTTACTACAGCCCTGGGTAGTTCCTAAGGGTGCAGAGCAGCCCCATTGGGTGCTGCAGCCCCTGTGCACGAAACTCTTCTGCACTAAAAAGGGCTTTGGGGAGGAATATTGGTCCATTCTTGTCTTTCAATGTGTTCTCATCAGTGCAACTGGGTACCACAACAACATTCATCTTGTTTTGCATTTAAAATTACATGTATGAATCCACCCTTGAGAGCATTTAGTCTTCTGAAAGCTAGTTCCTAGAAACATAATGTCTTCAACTAAATGGAGGGAGAATTCACTATAAGTAAATTTCTTACTAGACCAAATGACTCTCAACTTTTAATTTATATGGTCATAAAAAAGACTGAAGATCAATGTTTACAGTCAAGGTGGAAGACAAATTCCAAATATCAAATGAATTTTAAAATACATTGTAATGTTCTGAGTGCTCAGGCTTGGCAATATCACACGTGGTTAATAACACTGCAACTGAACTCTCCCATCTCAGTAGCAACAACTGCATCTAGTCTCAGTTTTGCAAGGAATAGGAAGCTGGAATTCCCCAATCTACACAACAACAGCAGTAGACACTGAAGGGAAAAAAAAATTAAGTGGTAAAAGATACTGCTGTGTTATTAAGTGTATCTGATGCGCCTGCTGTGATATTTCATTGATTACAAAATGAACACGTGGAGAAATAACTATAAAAGGGTACAAATATCTCTCTGGAGTCACACCAGCTCTGCCAACCATGAAATGTATGCTGCTAAATTACAGATGCTACTTGCAAATTAATGTTATCTATGGAGTGAACTTTTGAGCAGCAAAATTTTGAACAGCTGATTTACAAGTTAAACAAGGAAAAGGAATAAATCTGAAGTATTCTACTGAAAATATCGCAGCTAACTTTTAATTCTTGCAAGTCTTCTGTGCACTGTCTCAGCAAGCAACAAATGCTCCATGCCTCTCTGAAACCTCTGTCAACAAAAATCGCACAGACAAATGTCAGTCATAAGAGGAAACTTGATTCTGGTTTTCAAGAAATCCAGAAGCTAACAACATTTGAGAAAACACAGAGTACTTGCTTGTACTACGAAACGCACACATGAGAGTGATAAAGAACAGCAGTGCATTTACCAAGTCGTGTCCTGATCTCCCCTTTGAACATCAGAAGTGCAATTTGAAAACTAAATTGATTTTTGTAAAAACAAATTTATAAATTGACACACTGCAGTTTGTTTCAGGAGGCACCATTCCAGGTAAAGTTGCTAGAAAGTAGTACTGCTGTTTGCATTCAGAAGGTGTTTCTGTTAAATAAAACACTTTTTTGATTACAGAAGTAATAACAATAGAATCATCTAGGTTGGACAAAACCTTCAAGAAGAGCAAGTCCAATGGTCAACCTGGCCTACCATATCCCACCACCAAACCATATCCCTCAGTGCCATGCCCATACGTCTCTTAAATACCACCAGAGAAAGAAACTACACTAATTTCCTGGACATCCCATTCCAATACTTCACCACCCCTTCCACGAAGGACTTCTTGATATCCAGTCTAAACTTCCTCTGGTGTAAGCTGAGACCATTTCCTTACATCCTATCAGTTGTGAACTGAGAAAATAATAATATCCTATTTCCAGCACTTTTATGCGCATAGTGTTGCCACAGAAGACTGCCCCAGACTACAATTTCATGAAATCCTACCTGTCTGCAAAGTCTACGGATGCAGCAGCATTCACAGGCACCAAGCAGTGAGCACAAGACAAGCACATAACATATTGCTCTGCTGTAACTCTGAACTACCCCAACTTTCAATCAAAGCCTGCTTATAAGTGTTTCAAAGATGAATGCAATAAACACTAATTTCTTATGAAACAGCTCACCTATGTTCTATATTTGCCATGCTTTTCCTTCTTCTGTCTTCCCACTCAGTTTTGCAAGAAAACATAACTGACTGCAGTTGGGCTTACAAGAGAAGCTGACAACAGAGCTTGAGAAGGAGCAATTCATCCTGACTTTCAACCACCTGGAAAAAGAAACTTATTTCAATCAACAGTATGGCATGCTCTCCACTGTAAAACTGAAACACTTTTACCTGATACAGCGCATTGCTGCACACACTGTAACACAGACTCATCTGAAAGTAATATATTCATGCAGTAATGAGTTGTCTGATTTGTCCCCCTTCCTGGCATGTACATAATAATAATTAACCACTGGCATCAATAAATAACATTACTTCTTCAGTTGAAGCAAGAGAGGAATCCACTGCTGAATTCTGTTGACAGAGTAGAAAGCCAATGCACTGGGTTCTCTGCACCGGCTAATCACAAGTCTTTATCATTCAGCCAATGAATAGATAATGAAGAATGCAAAATTCTAAAACAGCTTTGGATGGCACCTTAACAGACGCTTCAGTACAGAAAGAGTGCAAAGAGCTTCACGTTCATTCAACTTCAGCTTCCGCAGTGTTAACAGTGGCTGAACCATGATTCCTGAGGTTCTCATGTGAAGCATCAGTATGTTAGAGGGGGAAAAAAAAAATCATACTCATGGAGAGTGTTTGTTATTTTTTCCTACATGACCTGTTTTTTTTCCCCAATGGACTTTAAGAAGAATCACAGAGTGTGGCCAACTAATTCTGTTCAGATCACCAGCAGTCAGTGAAAAGCACATTAAAAGAGAAATTGGTATCCTTGTAATGTAGGAAATAACTCCGGGGGCAAGGCAGCACTTTCAGGGACACTATACTTCTGTAAAGCTGAAGATCCATGACTTTTCAGTGCACAAAATATTTACTGAAATCTATTAGCATGAAAGAGGACTGAGAGAAAAAATTATTAAAAATATGTCATCAAAACTACAGAAATAAATTCTGTTAACTCGCTACAGGGCTGGACTTGAATTTCAGGGCTTCCGTAGGATTTTTATTTTTTGGTGGCAGGAGGAGCTTTGGGATTTTTTTTAAATTTTTTTTTAAGTGAAAAACTTCTGTGTCTCAGCATTATCTCAGTCCATCACATTGATTATTTCTTTCACCAAAGTTCTTGAACAACAGCCTCATGCCTTACGTCCAAAATCAGTACCAACTTGTGGGGAGCTGCTGTGTGGTCATACTGTTGAAGTTCCACAAAAGCAACTCCTCAGAGCAACAGACAGAAACACAGCCGTCATGAATGAGCCAGTGGCATGTGGTGTTTCAGGCTCAGTGTTTAAAAACAGTGTCTCCTGAGGAGCTAGGTACTCAGTGCCTTGGCAGCCCAGAGGAACAGGGCTGTTTCCCAGGCGAGAACCGAAACCCATCAAGGACAACACTGCAGCTCTACTGAAAAAGGGGCTGCATCAGCTCAGTCGGGCTCCCACGTACAATTCATTCACTTGGCTTTCATTAAGGAAGTAAAATCCACTCTCATTAGCCATTCCTAGGCAAATTTGCTCTGTATGGGTGAAATTTGTTTCGGACTGAAATGTTGAAGCTTTTTTTTTCTTTTCCATCATTTTTTATGGAAACTAAAACAAGGCTGTTTTCACATAGACTTGTTTAAATCAAGCCTGTCATCAATAATTCAGCAGTAAGAACAGTGCATATCAAGTAGTAACGTGAATTTATTAACAAGTATTTTTGTTATGGGGTGCCTGGGTTTAAATATCATTGTAAGAGTATTTCTAATAAGGAAAACAACTTCAACATTCAAAATGTTTTTATCCTTAATTTTGATGACTGGAGAGCTTCCACATGTGGCACTTAAATGCACTTGATTTACCCAAGGATAATTTTAAAAAGCTGTTGTTTTAAATAAATAAATGAGAACTAATAGTCTTTTTTCTTAATTTACATTTACACAGACATAGAAGAATTTTAAGGGTTTTATACTAGAGAAATCATTTAATCACTACACAAAGTATCAGATAGCAAAAGCAAAGTTTCCCTTTCATACACTAAGTAGAAAAATAGCCCTGCCTGGCAATTCACAGTTATTCTAAACAACAAGAAATACTCTTTTCCCAATGTATATTAACATTAATTATCAGCCTCATAGTTATTTCTTCATCTTTTGGACTGGAACCTGTAGACCACAGCCCCATAGGTTAACAACAGCAGACTTGTGCCTTCCTAACAGAATGGGTCATTACTAATACATATTTTGCAGAGACAGACTAGAGCTGATCCCAAACCAAAAACTGCTTCAGAGGAGGATATCCTAAGATGCATCTTTTGAGAACTGGCTGAAAATATTCCTGCACTGTAAAAAATGACTCATTTTACCAAAGATGTCTTGCTGTTTTTCTTAGTTTGAGAAGCATTCATTTGTAAGGATTTTGATCAGCTTCCAAAATGACCACTGCAATCTGCAACAGCATCAAAACTATGAGTTATGTTTGAGAAATTGTCAGCATTCTCTCGTTCAGCCTCCAAAACACTACAATCTGAAGTTGAAAGGGAAAGCCTTCTCTTATAAAAATATCCTCCAGCAAAATGTATGCACATAAATAATTCCATCATACCTATTTTGTTTTGGTTTTGCTGATGGTTTTACATAATCAGACAATCAGGGAGCTGACAGTTTCTATTTTCAATTCTGTCAGACAGAAGTGAATAAAAGGTATCTGAATCACCAATAGCCCACTGGTGCCTTCTGATTTAAACAACACAAGCTAACTCACAGCTCCCCTCAGACCCTTCTTGATTTTCCCAGCCCAGTCACTAGAAGAACATTATTACTTTGAAACATGACTGCAGTCCATCCTCTGCCACTGAGTTAGCAGAAGTTTGAATGCATGGACTAACCTATGTGAGACTGATATACAATGATCCAAGTGATCCATAAATGATCCATAACAAAGCACTGTGAATGAATTTGTGAAAAGTAGAGACGACTTTAAGAAGGACTCTCTGAGAGTGAAGGGAACTTTGTCCAGCACCCAGGCAGCCCATGCTGGGTAGGGCAAGACTTATTTGTTCATTAATTAAAAATAAAATCTCTCTGCTTCCTCAGCTTTGCTTTTTGTGCAGTCAGCTATTACCTGCTGTATTCAGTACCCATTATGTTTTGACTCCAAATAGTTGAGCACTATTCTCAATTTGAGCCAAAACTGGACAGATTTTGCTGTGATAAACATTACCCACATTAGCAATTTTGCTTGAAGACTAAATTCTGCTATCTGTTACAAGCAGAACTAGTATTATTTCAGTGAAGACAGTTAAACATCATCAGTATCACCCACATGTGGAGTTATAACATCCAGAACCAAAAAAAAACCTGACCTCCAAATTCTGTTCTGGATTTGCCAAGAGTCTCCTAAATCACAAAACTGGATCTGGAATTCCTTCTAGATAAGGTGACAAGGAGTCTAAAGCAGTGAGGCCCAAAGGATCCAAAAACATCTATTATTTACTTGCTTACCCTAAAAGACCAGGGAAAAATAACAAGTATGAAAAGCACTGTTTCACATATAATAAGGGTAGAGAAAGAACCAATGAAGATGCAGGAGTTGCTCTGACTAGCAATATCCATTTGTCCTCATTTCCTTAGAACAATCAAGAACTAAACAGAATCAAGCAGCCAACAGATTGAGTGCAACAGCATTACACTTGGATGGCGACTGCTTCTGTCCCCCAAGTTATGCAAATAGGACTGGCCCATGTTATATTCCATGGGTAGGTAAATTCTTCTCTCTGCTTTTCCATCAATGCCAAGCCCAATCCTAGTGCCTGCCTATTTGCCTACTGCTCCACACTGAGGCCCAGCATCCATATAAGTTCTGATTTCTTGTCACATTGTGGAAACGTCACAATTAGACATTTCCTAATGCTCTCCTATTCCTGGGGATGCTTACCAGCAGATGCAAGTGTAGCAGACAGTGAAATGGGAGAAATTTTTCCAAAGCTATCAGTGTGTCAACTTTCTGTTGTTAAGACAAAAATGAAAAATTGTGACAAACTTAATATAAAGTTACTGTGTACACACAGCACACGATTAATCAATTCACTGTGTAACTGTGATAACTTGCTGTTTGGTTCTCTGACATGTTAAAGGCAACTGCCAATCACCTTAACATCCTGGTTTATCAGAATAAAGGCAGGAAACAATCCTAAAGGCAATTGCTTCACTCTTCAGAGCAACTCTGCAGAAACACACACACAACTGCCGTGGTAAGGCTGCTTCTTCAGCAAATAATTCATTAACTATGATTCTCTTATACTCATTTACAGACCTAATGGAAGAAATGGCACTACTTCCATTTCCAAAACGAGGAGCTTAACAGAGGCCTGGACTGGATCCCCAGACATACTTGTAGCAGCACTGAAGGTCCATCTCCAAAAGAGGCAATCTGCAGCCCCACATCATGTGATAAAGCTCCCTAAGCAGCGCATGGGATGAGTGAGGGGCCCAGGAATGTAACTCCCGGGATGGAGCAAGCGTGGGACAAGCTGGGCATCCTCTGATTCTATAAAGGTGGACTAGAAGAAAGAAGGGGACAGATTCTTTAGCAGCATCTGTTGTGGTGGAGCAAGGAGAAATGGTTTCAAAGTAGAAGAGGGGATATTTAGAGTAGATATAAGGAAAAAGTTTTTTACAGTAACGGTAGTGAGGCACTGGAATCTGTTACCCAGAGATGTGGTGGATGCCTCATCCCTGGAGACATACAAGGTCAGGCTGGGGGGACGGTTCTGAGCACCCATTCGGGCTGTCGGTGTCTCTGTTCATTGCAGGAGGGTTGGACTGGTGACTTTTGAAGGTCCTTTCCAACAAAAACTGTTCTATGATTCTCCATTTAGTTTTTAAAAAGTTACAGTGAGGACATCAGTTGCTGCAGCTTTAAATCATTGAGTAAATCAAACACTTACCTTAATTTGTTATATGCTAGTGGAGTTTAAAGCTCATTTTCTCTAGGTTATTTACTCATCATATTCATCAATAATATTTAGGGAACACTTTTTAATAGATCAGACATCAGCTCTACTTCTTCACCCTGGGATAGGTGGTTATTTAGTTTATTAAATAAACTGTGTATTGATGGGAAGGATTGCTGGGATTGTTTTGTTACATTTTGATACTGTTCACCAAATGAAGCTCCAGAACATCACTTGTCAGAGTCCTATTCAGTTTTCTGGTTTCATTAAGATCTGTAAAGATCTCCAATTCTGAAACAAATGTGCTTTTCTTACTCTGTTACTTACTTCTTATCTGGACTGCTATTAGACTATATAAAATTCATTAACTTTTTTTAAAAACAATTAAGCTTCAAAACCATATTAAATACCGCTTAGTAAATGTTATTGTTCATAACCTAATCATAGGCTGATATTTTATCCAAAACGCTTCATGTCAACTATGTTTCTAACAGGTATAACAAAAAGACTGTTGTCAAAAAGACAAACTGTTGTATGTTTCTGCATAGACAAAAATGCCCCTTGGAGTCACGTCAAAAGTTCTTGATATGTTGATATATTTTTATATAGATAAAAGATTATAGATAAGATAGTAATAATAATAAGATAATAAGACCGATTATAGATAAGATATATTGATATCTTGATATATTCTCTGGGACAGTTCTTTTCTAAGCATGTTTGACAACTCCCATTAAAGGAGCCTGCTGATAATTGGAAAATACGTTTAGGTAATTCAGAATGCTCTTTAAATCTCTTTCAGTCTTCAGAAGTGACAACTAATGAATTTTTTTAAGGTTACCCTATGCCAATGCTCTCCAAAGACCCAAATTATTCTCAGCCTTCAGCAGATTCCTGGTTATCTCTTTCCCTGATCACTAACACCTTTCTGAAACATTGCAAAACTCCAAGTGAAGTTCAGAGCTCATGCAAGTTCCCCTAAAGTTTGTCATGCCAATGTCAAATGGAAATGGTTATTCATGATATTAAAAAAAAAAAAGGCAAAAGCAGATTAATCACTGACATTATGAATACATAGCACAAAGGCTTTCACTAGGCTTTCCATAGTCAAAGCAGATGACAAATAATCACATGGCTTTCTACAACATTTTCACTGAATTTCACAAGCTCTCAAAGAATGAAACAAGGGAAAATATCAAGCAGCCCACTGCCGCTCACATCCCTTTCCACTTCAGCCTTTAACTTCCTACTTCACAATTACAGGATCTACAAGCCTGAAATAAAATGCAAAGTATCTGTTTTAGAAATGATCATTAAAGAGTTGGAGAAAACATCAATTACGATAAATAAGTAATTCCCTTACCTTTACAGTTTCAGAAGCATGTAATTTTTGCTGATGTTTTGGAAAGCCTCTCAATCACAATCACCTATTTGCTGTCATGCATTAAAATACCAACTGTAAACTAAAAGTTAAACATGAGCCAGATGTCTGACATACATCAGTTTTACAGTTTGTTTCACTAATCATCTGACTAAATTAAAGTGCTTAAGAAAAAAATCTCTATGAATTTATTACAAAGGAAACATCTGTTCTGCCCTTAATTCTTACTTCTACTGACACCAGTACTGGTGTCTCCATTTTCAGAACAAAGAGGCATCACTGCCCTTTTAAAACCAGACAGAGGCAGGTTGTCACTCAAGACTCTTGACAGTAGTCTGGCTTCACTGGTTGCAGTAAAATAACCACAGCTGGTATACACAACATCTTCCCTTCCTCCTCCTTAACATTCAGGGAGGGGAAGCTTCATTTACAGTACAGGCTGTAGTCTGGGCTCAAGCAGGGCCGCCCAGAGCAGGGTGCCCAGCAAGAAGGTGGATTCTGAAGGTGCCCAAGAAGAGAGACTCCATAGCCTCTCTGGACAGCCTGCACCACTGCTCCATCAAAGCCAAGCACCATCAGAACAAGAGGAACAGCTATTGCATTGTCCTTGGGACAACGACAGCCAGGCAGGAGGCAAAAGCACAGCTGCTCAGCACTGGCACCAACCCACCACACGGCACATGTGCAGCTCCTACACAGCTTCAAGACATCTCTCCCGTGGTGACAGGCAGGGGAGACATAGTGAAACTGAGAAGCAAGCAGGAAGGGACCTAACAGATGTAATGCACATTATGTCAGTTAATTCTAAAACAAGCTTCTCTATTACTTTGTTATTCAAGGGTGACTGCTTGAATTAAAAAAAAAAATCTCTAGCTCTAACATACTGATTCCATCTATACAACAAGCACAAGTTCTGCTCAAAAAAAATAACAATTTTAAGTCTTGGTGTTTCTTAACTAAGATGGAAACCAATTTTAAGTGCAGAACATCTGCAAAGAGCTTCAGGCTCTACTACTGTCTTTGCTCCCCAGCTTTGCTTTTCTTCACAGCCTCTTCTGGCCAAAGTCCCAACAGAGCACAGCAGAGCAGGAGGCAGCCTCCCTCACTCTTTCCCATCAGCACTTCCTGATGCCACTGCATCAAATTTACAGGAAACTTTTCATCAGCAGGAGTTGCAGGGCTCAGTAAAGCCCTCAGTACTGCTTAAGTAATAATGGCTATTAAAAAATATAGCAAACACAGGATAGATGAATACATGAAATAATTCAGATTTCTCTAAGCTAGCAAAAAAAAAATTGAAATAAGCAGATTTGTCGAGCTGAAGTATTCTCATTTAAGGAGGTTGAGGTCCATCCCTGGAGATATTCAAGGCCAGGCTGGATGTGGCTCTGGGCAGCCTGGTCTAGAGGTTGGCAATCCTACACATAGCAGGGAGTTGAAACTAGATGAGCATTGTGGTCCTTTTCAACCCAGGCCACTCTATGATTCTATGATTTTATGATTTAAGATTTCATAAAAGATATATCAGCAAATCCTACCTGTCAGGAGTGACCTTCATGCTGGTTTCAGCATTACTCACCAGCAATGGTGCCAATGCAACACACTGACATCCTAGCAGATTCTTTACCGGTTGTACAAGTAAACAAGCATACATATTGTATTAGACAACCATATGGTGTCCATCTGACAAAGAGGGGCTCAGAAACCTACTAGGAGGCATCCCCGAGCCAGGGCCATGGCATGCAGCATCTAGGCAGCACAGCTGATAGACCCTGGCAAAGAGGAAGCAGAACCCCAGGCACAGCTGCCAATGGCACCCTCCTCTCCCTAATGCAGAAGCAAGCAAAGGCACTTAAAGTCCTCAGAATTTGTATTTCCTCCTGAAGTCCAGAATTTATCCCTGGTTGTGCCCAAAATAAACCTTTAAAAAACAAAGAAATGAACTGATGCATCTTCCTAGATTTTTTTTCTGATAGCTACACAGTTACCTTTGGTCCATTTGAAATAAAAGGTGAAAAAAACAAAGAGAAGAATGATTACAGTTGAAGATCATAAGATACGTATTTATTTTTTTGAAGAAATGGGAAAAATAATTTATTATTTAAAAATATTAAGTTATATATATACATATATTTTTTTATTTTTTTTTCTTACTGCGATCAACAGAGAATTACATTTTGTAGAACTACCTCAGGTTGTGACTACCACTAGAAAAAAAAGTGTGTCAGTTTTAATATGGCAGTCTTCTGCCAGAAGAAATTCAGACATTTTCTTTAAAAATTAGATGGCTTCAGGTCAAACACCAACTGGGGAAAAAAAAAAAAAAAAGAAAAAAAAACACCACACCAACACAATAGCATCTCTTTTCATAACAGAATCTTACCCAGATCTGAAGTGACCTTTGCAAAGACAGAGATAACTCTGTCTGCTCCTGGTTACCTGCAAATGGATCACAGTTAAAAGTTCTCTGAATAATTACTGGGAAAGAGGGAGAAGAAATGCTTATGTCAGAGTGTCAGAGGTGGATGTTGGGGGTACTGTAGTAGAGGTTGAGCCTCCCCACCAATATCCCGTTACATGCTGTCGCTGTGTGACGGATGGCAGCAGAGGGGCACAATGACTGACACAATGGCATCTGCCATGGAAGTGCATACAGATCTAATGTGTGGCATTTAATTCCTCTGTGCAGAAAAAGTAGCACCCATTGAATTATCGACACTTGCAGAACATTTATGGAGAACAAACAGGGGGTGTGAGCACAGTGAGGTGCTGGCTGGTGTATTTCAGCAGCAGTGACAGCGACAGTGGGGCACCTACGCAGGTGCAGATGATTACGAACACAGCACGCAGGCTCTTCTTCAACACTATTGGAAACAGCACCACTAATGGCTGGTGACTGTGTTGAAAAATAACGCTATGTAATGCTGAGAATTTGCTCTATCAAAGAGTGCTATTGTGGCCTTTGTATATGTTGTAACTTCCATGGATATAAATAGGAGGCACTACTTTCAGAGTGACCTACTTATAAAAGCCAAATACCAACAACACTTTCACTGTAATTAGGGGATTATGTCAATCTTAGCTGGTACAAAACTTCAGTTATTACTTCCCTCACCCCCCAGTCACACTTGAATCATGTTGTGACCTCAGCCTTCTCTATTTGCTCTCCTTGGAAAAGGCTTTTACTTTCTCTTTTGAGGTAACTCCTAATGGAATAAATAAGCAAACTGCAGAATTTTCTTTATAAGGACAGTTCATTTTTTTGACTTAACATAATCTTCCCTGAAGTCAAATAGTTCATACTGAATTTTAAGAAGGGTTCTTAAGAAACTTTCATAATTCCACGGCATTCTTTTTATAGAAAAACTTCAGTTAATCTGATTGCTACAAAGCTGTGATATCCCCAGTGCCTATATATAGTCACAAACGCCTTTAATTTTGTATGCACATCATCTACAAAACAAGAATTCTGGTGCAACGTTTACAGTCCCATTTGCCTAAAATTACATTTTTTCTGCTTGATCTATTATGAAGGTGTATTGGCATTTAATCAGCAATAAATTCTACAGGCACGCAGGGAAGAGAAGAAAGGAAATCTGCCGTCACTGGGGAGACAGTTGAAAATAGCACACACAGAAAGGAAAGACTGAGGATGATTGATTAAAATCTTGGGAATTCATTCAAGCTCCCCAAACGTGTGTTATGATTACTGCATTTTAGCAAAGCCTCTCAAATACGAGGCACAGAGCATGTCATGCTGAGTACAGCAGACATGTGAAGGAAGGAAACTCAATATGGTCGGTACTTGCTTCTGGCCAAATTCTATCCAGTCATCAATTAAGTATTCAATACCTTATTTCAATAAGGGTATTATTTTGTGGAATTAGTGGTAGAAGAACATTATTTTATGACAAATGCTAGCAAAAAGCATTTCTCAGCGCTCAATCAAAATATGCCTTCTGCTAAAGACATCTTAAAATGCACACAACTTAACAGCTGGCTCTTAAAAATCTGTTAACCTTTGAGATTCTGCATTACGATACAGCCACTTCCAGAACTTGCTGCTGTACATTATTGGTTTTGACAAAGTCATGAAAGCTTAGATTAGGCTTCTGTTAAAACTTACAGCTTATGACAGATTCGTCAGTTTTAATTTATTTCTGGTTCAGGACTATCAAATTATACCAATTTGAGATTTTATGATATGATTTCTACCAAGGGAGAACAGATTATTAGGTAACATGATATCAACTAATGCAATTCAGTTCAGAGAAAGTCATTTACGGAATTTACTATCAGAGGCAAATAGGCATATTTTATTCATTCGATGCCTTTCTTCACTTTAAAAGTAAATCTCCATGTACTCTGCATATATTTTATATATGCTTATAAAGTGGAGCATATTACTTTCCTTATGTATTCATAAATGCATGATATAAACTTAGGTCAGAGCTGGTATCCTGTCAATTCTCATGCTTTCTTTTCATCAACACTAATGAGAATTATGCCCAAAATGAAGAAAAACCACAAAAACACAGTAATTGAGCTAAAGGACTTTTTGTAGTTAACACCAGCTTTGCATAGTACTTCTCAAGGGATGGACGTGCAGATCCTAGGCCAAGCCATAAGAATGTCTGCAATGGAGGAACAGAAAGGTTCCCCTTCCAACCAGCCCACCTGGGCCAAGGGGCAGCAAAGCCCTGTGGCGTTACATGGGATGGTCACGGCCCAGAAGCTTCCACAGGCCGCAGTGCAGGCAGGTATGGTGTGGCCTGCAGAGAAGAGCCCCAGAGCTGACCCTCCTCAGGATAAAGTCTTCCAGCAAAGCACCACAAGCAGTGGGACAGAAATCTACCCAAGTTCTTGGGCACCTTTTCACTTCATAGAGAGTCAGAGTGGCACACAGCATTCACTGGCTCTGGTACATCACCTACAGGCCCCCACCTGCTGTCAGTCACTCCTTTGCTAACACCAGGCACTTAGTGAGCTAGCCACCAAAAAACTATGGTTTTTTTGTTTTTTTTTTAATCAACATTCCAAATTTTTCCCCTCTAGACTCCAGAAAAGACTTTCTAAAGCCTGCCAACCCAAGGTAGTGAATATTTAAATCCTTATTTACTTCTTATATCTCTGGATACTTCATGAAACGATTATGTGCAAGGCTCAGTACTACTGAAACTCTGATTTTCCCAAGTTAATTATATGCTTTTCTACCTACTCATTATTAACAGTTTGTTCAACACACACTGCCTTCTCATCATGGCCATGAATTCAACCCCCACAAATAAAGCAGAAGTTAGATGTGTGAAATCAGGGAATTGCACTTACCTCATTACAAGAAAGACGAATCTCTTACCCCAAGTAAGCTTTATCAGTGTGCTACTCTAATCTATTTCCAGAATTCACTCTATCAGTGGAGTTAAATCTTTGCTACTGTACCATAAAGAATAATGAACTATGGCAAGGCCGTCTGGTGATTTCTTACCATTAAGAGAAATACTGAACACAGTCTCCAGTAATGCAAAAATTAACAGGTCAGCACAGATCTGCCTCAACAACACTGCAGCACAGGCATTTTTCTGTAAAGTTTATGTGATAGCTACAACAGCGACACCAAAAATGCTGTACTATGCTAAAGGAGAAAGAAAAGAATAATGATGCTAGACACATCTATTATATATGAAAATTTAACACACTAAATGGCAAAAAGATTACCACTGGTCTTGAAGAGGATCCAAGAAGATATGAAGGGAAGAGAGACAAGGTTTGGAAGCAAAGGCTAGCAAAAGGCCAAAAACCAGAGGATTCTAGAAAACACTGACAGTGGTACAAATAGATATTTGGCCCTTCACAAGCTTCCCACTCCTTAGTTTATACATACACCTTACAAGAGAGCACAGGTAACATTAAAAAAAAAAGTCTGTGTTAGCTAGAATTTAAGAGGGGACAACAAAAAAAGGAAATACAAGATAGCGAACAGTTATCTGGCATTTGTCTGTTAGATAAAACAAATTGCTCAGTGCTGGTCAGTGCAGAAATGCTGACACTAATTATGGTTTCCAATGCAGACTCAGGCAGCACAGCTATTTCTCCAGCATGTCATTTTTTTCCCCAAAACTTTTAAAGGTTCGGTTATGAACATACAAAGACCTTCTTGGTGGGCCGAAGACAAATTTGGATATTTTCTCCTTTATTTAAAGAAAGCTGCTGAGCTGCAGTTCTGCAGTGCAACTGTAGAAGCTAGCCTGCATTCCCCAAGGGCGGCCAATGAACACCGCAGCTGTCGGCGTGCCGACTGTGTGTCATGGATGACTTTGCCACCCGCGCCATGGGAAATGCCTGACTTCACCTGTGAGTCTGCACAAGTGACAGTAAAGCACAACAGAAAAGTAAGGAAGATGTGCTGTCCCAGGGTTTTTAAAGCAAGTGCTGACCTTGTGAAGTAGCTGCTACCCTATTTTTGTCCCTTCTGAATTTATGGGAAAAGTAGAGCTTGTTTTAAATAGAAATAATTTTGAACACACTTCAAGTTCTGCCTAATGGAAAATTACATCACGAGAAGGAAAAAATGATTCTTGCTTAAAATGAAACAAAAATACTGAAAAAAATACTATGTCTCTGACAAAATATCAAATGGAATCACTGTGATCTCATGCTTAAACAGAAAAACAAAGGCATAAATACCTTTAATAAAATAGACTGTCATGTTGCAGTAGCTAATCAAGTTTTAAAAACCTTTCAATTTCTGCTCAGTTTTATTGCATAAAGGGAACATCCAGAGGAAACTCATAATATGAAAATCCTGAATTCTTTGTTTCACTGTTGTCTACACCGTCTCTTACCTTTGATACTACAGCAATATCCCCAGCTCCTAGATCTAAAACCAAATCAGCAAGATGCTAACAATATTGCCTTCTTTCTTTTTCTCCAAAGAGAACTTCAGACAGGATATTAAAAAACATTTCATCTCCAAATACGTAATTACCATACATTTAGTGTATGACATGCAAAAAATAATACTAATAAAAAGTATCAAAGCAGAATTAAATGATAATTTAAACATTTTTTGCAACACATTCTGCAGCCTTCCCACACTTCCTCACCCTCCTGTCTGGATGCATTACTCAGTGAGAAAACTAGATCTGCTCTTCACTTCCAGTGTGCTCCAAAGCACTACTAGCTCATCTGAACGCAATACCAAAGAGTTTCACAACCACTTGAACTTATGTCAGTTAGTAAAGACTTTCCAAACATCCTTATGCTACCAGACTCAGACTGTATCTCCAGGCCAAGTGACTTGAAAGACAAGAAGAAAGAGATGAGCTTTTGGCTTATCACTAACAGCCCTTGAACCACATCACATTTTTGAACCCTAAACAAGTCGCTTTCTGCAACCCAAAGGGAAACAATAGTTTGCAAGCAGGTCAAACACCTCCAGAGAGCCTCAGCTGCAGTCATGAGAGATAGATGAAAACTGAGGTAAGCTGTGCTCAAAGTCAAGCATCATTTAAAGTGATTGCTAAGAAAGAAACAAAACAAAACAAAAGCAGCCCCAAGAAAGAAACAAACACACCCCAACACAGCGACTCTAGTAAGATTAAGATGAATTATTCCTCCCTGAAGTCACACAAGAGTAGAAGAAAACTCAAGGGACACAGAGGGACAATAAGAAAACAAGAGCCGAGAGCAGCTTAATCCCTTCCTAGCTATCTCAAACATCTGCAGTGGAGGACTCACCTGCTCCAGCAAGCCAGCTGGGTGGGAGCCCATGAGACACTGCCCACTCTGCACAGCCTACACACTGCAGATGCCCCTGGGGTACTGACCACCCACAAGCACACCCACTGCAGGCTGCCCACGTGGGTTAACCTGCCTAAAGGCAAAGCAGCTCCCTTGCTACTGAAACTGGACTGATGACACTCACACAGAATAGACACAAGCAGCTTAACTATTGCAGATCTAACTCCTTTAAAAAAGCTGTGACCAGACAGACAGCTCCCAAGAAACATAGGATGTTGTCCCTGGGCAAACCAGGAACAGTTTTCTCACAGCCTCTTCCAGGTGTCTTCCTTTCAATAAATAGCCTGTTTGTTGCTGATGTTTAAAAACTTAAATATTTGTTTGCAGCTGCCATAGTTCCAGCTGTTCCAGTTCTGCAGCTTAAGCTTTGTTGCCCTGTACAAGTAAGCATACATAGCCATACATAGCTGCCCCACACTCACCAGGGCTCTTACAGCTCAATGAGGGCCAACCCAGAGGCCCTAAGACTGCTCAGGTGTGTTTATCCAACCAGAACACAGGAACAATTTGAACTGAAGTGGGTTTTTTCTCCCTTTATATCTGTTCTCTGTAGTTTATAAACACATTATTTTGTTCCACTTCAACTGTAGCTTGGATCTGGCTGTTAATGTAAGCTTTCAGAAGCTGACTTCATGTCCCAGGAGATGCAAACAGCTTTACCCTCAAGAAAGAAAGAAATAACAAGTGAGGTTAACTTGCCCACAGGCCATACAAGGTCAAATAGTGCATCATATACTAACTGCGGACTCTATACAAAAAGCTAGGCTTCACATCACAGCCTGTCCATACTGGCAGAGAGCCCAACATGGACAGCGGACAGTATTCTGGATACTCCAGAATAAACAGGCACTACAGCTGACAAGGCAAGCAAGTATGAATAAACTCATGTGTGATTTGCAATCCGTGATATACAGTATCAAGAAGCACAATAAAATTTCTCTTGCTTTTTTTTTTTTAATCCAGATGTGGCAAACCTATTCACGTAGGCTATTACCATATTGACAGCGTGCCACACAGCTACAACCAGCTTACAGCACAGCAAGTTTTTCGTGCAGCCTTCACCTGAAAGGAGTGAATCTACATTAACTTGGAAATGAAATCATGATCCAAAGCCCTTAAAAAAAAAATAAATAAAGCAGCTGATAAGAATCTCAATGCTGCAGCTCTTACGCTATATATAGACACTTACCACAAGAGCTCAGAGTGATGGGTGGGTTAGTTTGGGTTTTGGGTCGGGGTGAGGAAGAACATAAGCCTACCATATGGGTAAGAAGACAGCTGTATGAAAACTAAGCAACTCCTAGTTATAAAGTAAGGTGACCCTAGGCTATACAGTAGCTAGAGTAAGTCCTGAGATTACTGAACTGAGCAAATCAGGACACTCAGGATATGGTAGAGGATAAACATACATGAAAGCAATTTTTTTTGTCAGGCTGTTTTCACAAAACAACCTCCACTAGGAAAACATTTTCATTGTGGCTGACTTCTTTGGATGATGAAAGGAAGGTTATGTCATTTTCTATCAGACTATCAGACAGTACAGAAACGTTACAGGAAGGCTTCCCTTTCCCTCTCAAGTTTCGTCTGTACAGATCTTCAAGCTTTACACCCCAGCCTGATGCTGAAGCTTTCCACAGCTCTGCTGATAAGATTTGCTGTCTGAAGCCAGCATTAAGATTTCTATCTACTGATGAGGTATAGGAAAAAGAAACAAATATACACTAGCTGCAGTGCTGTGCTGCAAATATCAACACACTCATCCCGGTAGATAAGGTGTTTGGCTGGAGCAGATTTTTTTAATTTTTTTAAACAATACCTCAGCCCTTAGAGGTTACCTCACTTCCTGCCCCACGTAGGGGACATTCCTATTTGTCACTGACTACTGACATTGGCAATGAAAACAGCAGGAGGAATAAAAAAGAAGGTTGATAGATCGTACCCATATAGACAGCAAAAGCCCCATGTCAGGGAGGAATCATTCACTACACGCACGAATTAAGACCTTCAAGCACTGTAAAAGTTTATAATGTTGTACTGTAACTGTACTGTAACTTGTGTTACACAATTTAAGAACTACAGGAGAAAAAAAAACAACCCCTTCTTTAAATTACCCAGATGATTCCCTGAGGAAATTAAGCTTATTTTATCACATTATCTGCCCACTCATTCTTTAAGTCTGTTGGCTGATTCCAGCCAAGTTTTAAAGGGAAAAATAATTATGCTCTTACAGATTTGTTGCAAATCAACTGCTGAGAAATGTTGCTAGCAAATTTTGCACTGAGCACGAAGCCCTGCAGTCGCTCATAAAGCACCGCTTTGGCTGTGGCCACTGCCAGGTGCTGTGCCTGCTGCAAGGGTTGCCGTTTCCTCCAGGGTGCTGGCAGAGGGGCATTTCGGGGCCAGCAGACAGCTAATGAAATCAGGCTTCATTAGCTGTGACGCTCCGACACCCAACTGTTACGCCTCATCACTGCGATTTACCTTTCCACTTTTTCACTAAGGAGCCCATTAGCCGTGACTAGGCAGCATCCCTGAAAGAGGCAGTCAGTAAGTGCTATCAGATAGACTTTGACAGCTTAAAATCTCATCCAGTGCTGTATAATGTTGAACACACTCTGAGACAAGGTCCTTCCCAATGTTTCTAGCAACTGGCAGAACAGCAGGCACTGGAAATCCCTGGGAAGACAAGCCAGGATTGATTGATAGCATTAAGATATACACATATGAGAGATGTGAGTAAAACAGATAAAACTTGAGCAGCGATGAAAAGAGAAGCATAGTTAAAGCAAGAATGCAACATTAAATTTGCAGGCAAATTTTCTGGATGCTCACAGTAGTCTGAAACAGAGATTTAAAGAAGCTTGATATACAGAGAAACAGAATAAAAGCTGTGAAAGACACTGCAGCAGTAAGTGTGTATATTCTTTATGCTGAAAATGGTACATTTTTACACAAAGTAAAGAACATACAAGTTCAGAAAGTTTAAATGTGTCTACAGGTTTTGCCCACCAAGTAATAAAGTCCAAGTACTCTGACATTTGAAGCTTTTGAAAATTACACTAAGTATGAAGGCCCATCACTGTAACTGGAGAGGGGCCTTATGGCACCCAGACTGCTCATCCTTCACCACTGAGGAAGCAACAGGGAGAGAAAGACTCTGTTCAGAGTGGTACCAAGGAAAAATTATTGTAGTTTAGTGTAAACTAGAAGAACTCTTCTAGCCCAGGTTGTTGTCCTGCACCCCAATCCTCATCATAAGTTGAGTCTTCAGAGGACTGTTGTTCTGAAGCTCACAAGATACCCCTGCAGTATGCAGCAATCAAACCAGCAATGGCAGACAGCACCAGCACAGCTGTCTTGGTCCTGCCCAAGTGCAAACTCCCATCTTTGCTGCCCACAAGATACTCCCTTTCTGATAAACCCAACCCTTCCAAGCTCAGTTTATGAAACTACATTTGCAATCTTAAACTGAAACAGCACCAGCGTTAGCCTTCTCCAGTAGCATCTATCAGTATGTATCATCCCTAACTGGTGCCTCACAGAGGCACACGCATACATTTTTTACAAGCAGGATCATTTAGCAACAGCATGCCTCAGAGTTAGCTATAATGGAAACAGCACTGCTGTCCCAGAATGCAGTTTAAGGAATCCCACCATATTCCCACTGCTTCCAAGAACACTGAAAGATGAAGAACCCACAGGCTGTTTTTCTCTTTGTGGCTCTTTCTGGGAACACCTGGACGGCAAAGGAGGCAGCCCACTGCTGGCAGGGCAGTAGTGAGAGCACACAACTCCACGCCATACTGCAAGACACTCCTTAAAACTGAATGATGCCTTATTCTTTGGTTTCGTTACTTGTATTTTCATTAAGAAAGACTACAGCTCATCCTATAGTTCTTGGAAAGGAAAAAAAAACAAAACACTCCAAGAAGCTGCAGATGCCCCATCCCTGGAGGTGTTTAAGGCCAGGTTGGATGGGGCCCCGGGCATCCTGAGGCAGCGGGTGCCAACACACCCATAACAGGGGCTTAGAACTAGATGATCTTTGAGGTCCTTCTCAGCCCAAACCATTCTTTGATTCCATGAAAAGGACAGTAGTCAGTGAGAAGAAAACAGATGCCTGTAGAATTTTAAAATATATAAATAAATAAATGGAAATGCTGAAGGTTTCCTTTGGTTCAATGCAACATCTGAAAAGGTGAAGGAAAAGTCTCATGCTTAACGGTGTAGTCTTGTCACTCTCCAAGGACTGTCTGCCACAAAGCATACATTGCTTTGGGCTTCAAAACAGTAAGAGAGGTCAAATGTGTTTTTTTTTTTCACAAATGCTATGAGCACTTCAGTTTATTTTTACTCTTCCTAACTCCAAATAGTTATTCCAAAGGAACATGATGTGAAGAAAGAGATAAAGGTATAGTCCAAACAACAGAGAACATCTGTCAAGAAACAAAGGCATCCACCATCTGAAGAACTGTCCTTGGCTCTTCACAGACCAGCAGCACTCATTCCACAGAGATACAAACTGAGGATGGAGGGAAACACTATCATGAAAAAGTCACTGGGCTCCATAGCAAAAATAGAGTGATTTTCACAAGCTGAGAACTGGGAGCCAGGTAAAAAAAAAAAAAAAAAAAAAAAAAAAAAGATAATAATTAGCTAATAAGAGAAGGAAAAAGAAATGACAGCAAGCACCATTTAAGAGCTAAAAATCAATGGCTATGGTTAGAGTTTGAGGAAAAACCTCAAGTTTTAAAGAAAATATTGTTGCGCAGATTAGATTCTAGTCTGAGTCTCTTTTTTTCCCTCATCCTATCATTTCTTTATTGTGCACAACTCGAAATGTGGATGCAAAAATTTCTTATTTTTATTTTTTAAATGAGAAGCTCTAGCAGTTTGCCTAAATCTACCAAAGGGTTGATGACATAAATGGGTTTTGCACAGGAGAGTTTTCTTCTGGACTAGTGGAGAGGTACAACCCTTTCTGGCATACCTTCCCTTCAAGCACAGGGCTCATACTTCACCCATGACTGGAGAGGTTTGGGTAACAGCCCACAGAAAATCATAGAATCATAGAATTACTCAGGTTGGAAGGGACCTCAAGGATCATCAAGTCCAACTGCAGCCTAACCATCGTACCCTAACTCTAACAACCCTCTGCTAAACCGTATGTCCGAGCACCACATCCAAACGGCTCTTAAACACATCCAGGGTCAGACTCCCTGTGGAGCCTATTCCAATGTTTAACCACCCTTTCTGTAAAGAAGTGCTTCCTAACATCTCAACCTAAACTTATCTTGGTGCAACTTGAGGCCATTTCCCCTCATCTTGTCACCTGTCACCACTGAGAAGAGACCTACTCCACTCTCACTGTAAGCACCTTGCATGCTCCCAGAATTCCATGGGCTAGTGAAACTGAACTGTACAATCACTGTTAGAAGAGCACCTTCTAAAAAATGGCATTTCTTTTCTTTCTAAGCTGAGGCTCATGATCAAATGCACACCGGATCAGTAGCAACATTCACCATATTACCAAGAAATAATGTGTACTGCAACTGGGAAAACAACTGGGAGGTACTTCTAATAAATGCTTTTCCATCAAAAAGGAGGGGGGATGTAGATCCACTAGGGTGATCAGAGGGCTGGAGCACGTCTGCTATGAAGAAAGTTTGAGGGAACTGGGATTGTTTAGCTTGGAGAAGAGCGGGCTCCAGAGAGATCTCATTGAGGCCTTCCAGTACTTGAAGGGAGCATATGAACAGGAGAGAAAATGACTGTTTATGAGAATGGATAGCGATATGACAAGAGGGAATGGTTTTAAACTGAGAAAGGGGAGATTTAGGTTAGATATTTGTAGGAAGTTTTTCACTCAGGGTAGTCAATCACTGGAACAGGTTGCCCAAGGAGGCTGTGGATGCCCCATCCCTGGAGGCATTCAAGGCCAGGCTGGATGTGGCTCTGGTCTGGTGGTTGGTGATTCTGCACATAGCAGAGAGGTTGAAACTAGTTGATCATTTCATTTCAACCCAGGCCATTCTATGATTCTATGATCAGTAACAAGACATGAGTCTATCCAAGAAATAAACTGGCAAAATGCTGCTTCATGTTGGCTGTTTTCATATTTATTTACTAGGGTTTCATTCTACAGAAAGGCATGCACGCACGCACACACACACACACACACACTATTGTACCATTTTCTGAAGACGTGCATTTTACCAATGCAAATTTTATTAGTACCAGTAGGTGGCACTTAAAAAGAAAGAAAAAATAAGCCAAACCTGAAACACTAATTTATTCACAAGACAGAATTACATGTCAAGGATTTAATCTAGTAAAACACACTAAAATCTTTTATTAGTAAAGCATAACTCCAAATGAGATCATAGACTTCAAACAAACAAAAAAGCCCACAACCAAAAACAGGGTGATGCTGTTCAAACTACCAGCAGTTCTCCTGGTGGAAGAAAAGCTGTGATATCTGCCTGCCTTTCAGTGATATACACATTGTTGCAAACCTTCTGTGAGTTTCCATAACACAAATGATGATCTTTTTCATAAGAGACTGAGCCATTTTCCAGCCTGTAGATCTTTTGCCAACAGCTTCTAACCAAATCTTGGTTGGGAGGTGGAAGGGGTGGTGTTAATACACGAAATAATTGATTGAGATGAAACGCTGATAAATAAATGCGTTGTGTTTTAGCTTTCCAGTACTCCACATAAAGCAGAAGCTATTTTGCAATTAAATTGAACAGAAAGTCAAAGTAGAGAGGGTCTACCACCAAAAGGGAAATGCCATGATAAATTAAATTTCATCTGGCTTTAGGATTTCTAACTGAGCTACTTAAGAGACAGTAATGTTTAGAAAGCAGTTCCCACCAGTAAAACCAGGTCTAGGGGCAGTGTAAGTTTCCAAATAACTTCCTCTCTCCCAAGGAATTCTCATTTAATCAGTACGTCACTACACAGCAAATTAAATTCATCAGCTACTGTTTGTATGATGAGGCAGTATCAGCTAAAATGTTTAAGCAAGCTGATTATTGCCCACAGTCCATTAAAAACAGCATCACCATATGCGTATATCACGTGACAAATGTGCTGGAAAAGCCAGTCCTTTAATTAAGCAGAAGACTAATTATTTATGAAAACCACTTACTCATTTACTAGATACAATCCAAACTTCATGGTCCATGAAGCATGATAGTATTCATTTGTATATGCAGCAATAAAGTTTCAGCTGCTGCCTGAATTCCCTCTGACACAAGGCTACCACGGAATGAAAGAAAATGAGTATGCAAACAAATAATTTGAGTGCATAAGCAATATAGGAGTATTTGTCATTCAAAGCAAGAGAGAAATCAGAAGGCGATCAAAGTAATGTTAATGTTAAATTAAATAAATTCACTGTCAACCCCTTCCTTCTTTGAGCATGACTGAAGTCAGGACTTGAATGTCTGACACCGTTTCCTCCTTAAAGCACAGGTCTAGCCCACAGCCTGGCATTTGAGTGTCCCTCAAAACCGAACAGTTTTCATGATTAGATTGTGAACACTTAAGCACAGTTTCAATCTGTAACAAAGTCATAAGTCAAGAAAACAAACTGCTGGTAAGCACAGTACTCAACAGTTGTAAGGATGGTGGCCTCTGCATACCCAGTACACTCAGCGCGTTATTTACTTCCTATACATTACATCAAAAGCCACAGGTTTTAACTCTGTGGCCTTACCATAGGCAAGTAAGGAAGCGTAGGGAGGCAGGAAACACTGGTAGCCCACATTCAGAAAACAGCCACACACCTTTGGCCTCACGAGGGGCTGTGCTGAGCTCTGCTCTGTGTGACAGCAACGGGGCCCAAGGGAACGGCAAGGAGCTGTGTCAGGGGAGGGGCAGCTGGGGGTTGGGGACAGGGTCTGCACCAGAAGGTGGAGAGCACGGAATGGGCTGCACAGGGCAGTGGGCATAGCCCTGAGTGTTGGAGTTCAGGGGGCATCTGGACAGTGCTCTCAGACACAGGATTTCAATATTGGGTAGTTCTGCATGGAGCCAGGAGCTGGATCCGGTAACCCAGCAGGTCCCTTCCAAGGTGGGATATTTTTGATTCTACAGTTTCAATAAAACAACAGGCATTAGCTGATTAGTGCCATTCTGAGATGCTGGAACTGACTCCTCCATGTTTTATGAGTCTTTTTACAGGGGCCAAGAGTGCAGCCGTTGCTGGAGAATGACATCAGGAAAGTACTGGCACTACAACAGCCGGGTCAGTGTGGGTCTGTGGGCCTCAACCGGCAGGTCTGCCAGGCATCAGGCACCTTGTCCACCACTTCACACCATGTGCTCCATGTGCCGGGGTGACTGGGGCTGCCCCACACCCATTGCCTCAGTGCTGGAAGAGGAGCCCAGCCCAGCAGCCCCAGCAACATGGGGCAGCCATGGAAACAGACAGCACTGCAGGAGCAGAGATCAAAGGCCACGGAGAATGGGAAAGGAGGGGGATTATAAATGCCACTCCGAAGAGTTCCCTCCTTCTGAGGCATTCCAAGGCTTTCCCCCTGAATACAAAACAGACAAACATCAACATCTGTGATCAACGCTCAGAGTCAGAGCTCAGAGAAAAGCTGTATGAAGCCAGAGGCAAATCATTTCCATCCCTTGGAGGATACCTGACACCTCAGACCATCTTCAGAAAATTAATGGTCCCTCAGTCTCTCTATGCAACAGAAAGGCAATGAGCTGCAACAGGTCTGTGAGGCTTATAGCAGATGTTTCTCAGCACAATCACATCAGAGTAGAGCTGGGAACACCAAAGGCACCATACTTGCTACAAAAATACTAAACAAGATAGCCACACATGGTCTTAAGATTTCACATTAAAAGCAAAACAGACAAAAAAAAAAACAACAGTGAAAGCATCTAATTGTCCAAAACACCAAAAGCTTGAAGACATCTTTCCAAAATTCAGTTAATCCTTACATTTCTGTAACTGCATAGATAGTTTTTCAAGAGGAAAAACTTCACCTGATTTTCAAATTCAGGCTGTAGAATTATGAATCCCCTGTCCAGATTTGAGTTTTAAAAGGGAAATCTTGTTACGTTACTAACCACAAAGTCTTTTCTTTACAGTTCTGCCAAACATAAGCCCCCTAAAATTCTGCATTTGAGGCTGCCCCATGTGAGAGATGAGCTTTTACCGCAGGAAGTACAGTGTCTGAGCACTGACCTAAGGCAAGTGTCTCTGTTCAGTTGGCAGCTTTCTGGCAAAGGCACCTTCGGAAGCTCTGTTTCCGCAGCACACCTTCACAAAACTGACACCACTGCAGCAAGTCACAGCCCTGCATAGCAAGGCTCGGCTCTTCCTCCAGGGTGCCACATGAAAATCACTATGGAGTGCAATGTGCTCAGGGAAAGAAGGATGAGATCTCCCTTTCTAGAAGGATTACTGCACAAAACAAAATTACAAAAAGATTTTAAAGCCCGTTACCACTTATTTTCTAGCTAAACCATACCATCACACAGCCAGACGCAGGGTCTGTGGTGAGTTTCCACTTCCTGCTGGCAGTCACAGAGGATGCTCCGGGCTGGGAAGCAGCTGCTGGCTGGTCCTGTGGTGTTGCCATGACTGCGGGAGGAGAAGAGCTGCAGGGGACCATGCAGGGTGCTGTGTCTGGGAGGGCACACGGTAGGCTCGAGGCCCTCTCTGCCCCACTCAACGCCATTTTGCAGCAGGACAGCAGCCCAGAAGCAGAGACCAGGATGCTGGGACCCTCCAGCCCCAGTTCTCATCATCGCAGGCAGTGATAGGAAGGAACCACCGTGGTGCAACACGCACAGCCCACAGTGAAGATAACAGCTGCTACAGGCTACTTTTTCATGAATGCACATAATACAGAAGTTTTCAGCGTCTAATGTCGCATAAAAGTGCTGATTTCAAATTAGGAATTGTTCTATTTGACAGCACAGTAAGTGCCACAAAGTGGGATTTAGTGCTCACAGTAAAACGTTCAGGTTTTATATAGACATACAGAAGGCAAGGGAAGATATCTCAAGGGAAATCTGCACCAAATCATAAACCACAAGAGGATGGGAGAGATTAAAATTCTGGGAGCATTGTGTATTAAACGAGCACTATACTATTCAAAAAATCAATTGGAGCAAATTCAGTACTTCTACAATTATTATAGTACAATAAATGTCATTTTGAAGGATGAAGGCTGGCTATTTCAAAGGTTTCGATATGGCACTTCTCTGCTGCTTGAATTGTGGTATTTTTAAACTGCGGTATCAGCCAGCCAAATAAATGTATCAAACACCTTCGAGCAATGCACTTAAATGAGAGAATATTCATAAAGGGTTTAGAAAAGCATCTCAATTCACTGACCTAAATATTACAAAGCAAATCACCAGACTGTCTTCTACATACAACTATGCTGGAAAATTTCAATTACTTCTTATCTTATAATTAAACTACTGCCTTAATACTTTGCATTTCTATGGTACCTTTCACCCAAGGAGCTTAACGTGCTTTACAAACATTATCAGCTTTTACAGTTAGCTGGCTTTTGTGATGAGACACTATATTGTGTATTTCTAGTTTGAGGTTATGTTAATTACGTGCAAGTAAAAAAGGACCTCAGGTCACACCAGGTAATGCGAAGATCATCTGAATAAACTAAGTTTTCCTGAATTCATTAGCAAGAGAGGGAAGGCAGAGAAGCGAGCAGGAGGAAGGCTCTACAAATCCCACCTCACCTGGATGTTCTGCTGCTGCCATTTTTAAAAATGTCCTCCTTAACAGCACAAACACAACAGGATGTTAAGCCCTTTTAAAAATTGGTGCTAAATAAAGCAGGAAAATGTAACTTGCATTAGTTAGCAAGTTTGCATATTTCATTGCTCCACACTAAGTTATGAAGAAGTGGATGGCATTAGACAACTGATGCTCCCTCTTGACTCAGCTGTTTACAGTTGTCACTGCTCCAACAGCACTGTTACAACTCACGCCCTCTCAGATATAAATCACCCTGACTATTCCTAAAGCAGCTTAAAGCGTCAGAAATCTTGCCAGCTGTGAAGGAACCAAGCAAGACACAGAAGTCCATGACAAGCAACCAGGTAAACGCAAGTTCAATGCATTGAAAAGTCAGTACACTTATATTCTTCATTCCTTCAAAATGTTTAAGTGTACTGCTCACTGCTGCAGAATGTATCACCTTTTGAGGACAAAATGATTTTTATTTTATTTTATTTTATAAAATTTTATAAAAAATCAGATTAAGAGAAAACAGAGAATGAATGCCTGAGTGCAGAGGTGCCAAAAGTAGACGCTTCTGCAATGGCACAACTTCCATGTTCTCCAGAATTATGCAGTGGGCCATGCGTTTCACAGAGCCCACATGCTTATCCTGAAAATCCACCTGAGCAATGCTTTGGAGAACTTTCAGGATTTTAGTGGGACCATCTATTTTTCCTTTCTACTTACAGTGCACAGAATGTATAGCGAGTGACATGCTTTGTCCCCATGGGTGAAGATCTGACGGGGCTTTAGAAACCAAGTGACAGCAAGCTATTTGGCACTAGCTGTCACTCAGCATCACAGGCTCTGACAGGGACGGAGAGTGTGTGCTGTCCCACCAGGTGAGCAGAACGAGGACATGGGACACGAGCACTCGGGCCACCAAGCCTTCCTCAGGCTGTGCCACAAGAGACGTGGCCCCAGCTTCAGCCATACAGGGGACAGGGCAGGCAAGAGGAGGTCGTCATGCAGGACACTCACCAGCACAATCATTGTCATTTAGAACTGCTTTGTGTCTATTAGCTTCTATTTCATACTTTATCTGAAGGACACGTAAACTTTTTTGGTGGTGATTTTTGGTGTTATGTTTCGTTTTGGTGTTTTAATTTCTTTTTCACACAGAAGATGGTGATGCGCTGGAACAGGTTGCCCAAGGAGGCTGTGGATGCCCCATCCCTGGAGGCATTCAAGGCCAGGCTGGATGTGGCTCTGGGCAGTCTGGTCTGGTGGTTGGCGACCCTGCACATAGCAGGGGGTTGAAACTCGATGATCACTGTGGTCCTTTTCAACCCAGGCCATTCTATGATTCTATGACTTTCTTTTTTTCCAGCTCCCCATGGTTAGGTCAAACATATCATCAAACAACTTCCAGCAGTTTACATTAAATCCATTAAATTGCACTGCTGTAAACGATGGGGTTATACATAGCCTGAAGCAATTACAAAAAAAATTCTCTTTCAGGTCAAGTGGAAAGATACAACTCGTTAAGCCAGGGTAAAATCAGTTCTGGCCTGGAGATGAATCTTTCCTTCTGTCTGAATAAAACTGACATTTGTATTCCACACTACACATTCAACAAACAAAAGTTAATTAATTTAGGACAGCAATTCTTTTAATGCTTTTGGCAACATCGTAAAGCAGAGAACACAAAGTTAACTATTTATGATATTCCAAAATCCTAGAAGAGAGCGGCAGATGCACAATTCAGCAAACCTGAAAAATGATGCAAATAGCTGGGTCCTAGTCTATCTCTGACTGCCGCACTTCCACTCATCATTTCCCAAATGCTTTTTGCAACCAGGTACTTCTTTTCTAACTACGTGATTCATGTTGTTGCTTCCTACCTTAAATCCTCACTGTGCAATGATCAGTTCCATGCTATAACTGATGCTCATTTGTCATTTCTGAATTATACTGTTAGCTCGCAGTATGTTTAAAAACACAAATCACCATACACATTTTATAGACAGACACACAGCGACAAAGAGACATAAAGAGAAGAAGAGAAAATATATCAGAAAGACAGTAATGTGTACTGTAACGTGTACCCATCACTTGCCAGAATCAAAGCCTGATGAGATGATGGGACTAATTTCCTCAGAGACACAGAGAAACTCCACTCTGAACACCTGGGCTTCCTCTCCTCTCCCAGTCTCAAGGTTCAGTGTTAAGTCCCCCCCTTGCTTCAATCATCTTTCAAAAGGCAATAGCAGAGCTGCTCCTTGCCTGTTCTTTGCCTGCTGCATATCACACCACAAACAGGCTCTTTCTGCATGCATGCCGCTGCTTGACACAGTGAGAGTTCTGTCTTGCTTAAAGCTTCCAAGCAACAGGAAAACAGAGGACAGCAGCCCTTCATCCCCACAATCATGGGCTCAGCACCACCCACAGGAAGGGCCACCCAAAGCTGCAAGGTAACAAAAGCTGCCCACAGGGAGAGCCTTTCAGAGACCTACTGCCAGCTCTGTAAAAGCTCAGCCAAATTATCCACTCTTGTAAAACACTTCGGCATACAGAATCCTGTTTGATTACAAACCCCTTATGTACCTCTCTTCACGACAAACTTCTGTGTCTCAGAACACGGCTGGTAATAACTTGGTACCTTAAAGAGGCAAGAGGTGACATGCTGCAACTTCAGAAACAGCGTAACAACACAACAGATATTCAACCATCCTCACAGGACCACTGTGCTAAGTTACATTAGCAATTATTTCCAGAGCCCAGGGCAGGTTTTATTTTTACAGGATTCCTATACCAGAACGTGTTCATCCCCCAGCACAGTTCTGGCAGAGAGCAAGTATTTCCATTTCTGCCAATGACAGAAATTCCAGACAGAAGCTGATCATTAATAGCCTGGAGATAGGAAAAGAAAAAGTTCCCATGTTTATCTGCCCAAAGGACTTTAACCCTGAAGCCTTTGGTACCAGCCATCAGGGACAGCCCGTCAGCCCATGAGGTGACTCATCCTGCACTGCCACTGTTCCCACATAACACACAACAGTGACCTGAGATGCATCTCTTGTCAATAAAGCAGGACAGTCGGTTCTGCTGGAACCCCGTGGGAAGTCTCCAGCACTGGAGAAGGGAGGGAAGCAGGGGATTTACAAAGGAAACTCTGAAAATCTGAATATATTCAATCTGCTTAGCAGAGGTATGTGGGAATCTCCTTACGTTGAAAAAAAGACAGGAGTAACTCAGGAAATTACAAGGGTTGGAGAAATTATTATGAATAATGAAATAAAACTGTTGTGTATGCAGATTCTGATTAAAAAAAGGTATTGAAATATGAAGCACTTTCCAAGAGAAAGTGACTGAAGCATCACTGACTATATCACCCAAACTGGTGCTCAGCTCTCAGAGGGAAGTCATCACTAGAGCTCTGCAGATCTGCATTAAGATCTATGTGACTCAGCATATTCTGAATAACACTAGGGGAAAAAAATCCCAGTGAAGCGCAAGCTTTGTTGACAAACACACTGATGAAAGTCCATGTACATGGAAAAAAAAAAAGAATAAGAATAGTATAGATTTTGGGGCTGTCCAGCGTGGAGCCAGGAGTTGGATTCAATGACTCTTGTGAGTCCCTTCCCACTTAGGCTGTTCTATGATTCGAATGCCACATGTGAAATAACGGGCTCTAATCTGTCTATTACCACTGGGAACTATAATTTCAGGATTATAGTCATATCTGGTTATGTGATTAAAAACTTATTTGCACACCTGCAAAGGAGCAGAAAGAGACACAGGAAGGGGAACTCAAATAATCCCCTGTTGGGCTGCTCATCACAGAGGCTACCAAAAAGACACAAAGGTAGGTGGAAATGAAGGACTCCTACCACCAAACCCCCGCCCAGGCCCTCCCAGGACATCACAGTCCCACTGCCCAGGCACAGAGCTCATGCCAAGCACCTCCTCAGTCACGTTTCAGACTATGTGGGGATGCTATTTAGGCGTGTGGGGTTTGTGATGTGGAGGGGAACATTTCTGGATGTGTAGGATTTATTATGAGACACTCAGAGAGATGTGCAGGGAGACAAACCTCCTTCCTTCCATGTAGCCCGCTCAGTTTAGTCAAGCACAAAAACTGACCCCGTTCTGAGAAACACTTAAAACCACTATCACGTACAAACACGTCACCAGCAAAGCAGAGAACTGAGAGATGGAATTTTTGTTCAATTACTTTTTTAACAGTTCTCAATAAGTGGGAAATCGGAGGGAAAAAGCAAGAGTATGAACTTCAAACAATTATCTAAAATGTCACAATTATACCTAAGCAACCTTAGGCAAAACTTGGAGAAGCAGCAGAGCCTATTCTCTCCCATCCTGTAGAGAGCAGCCATACCCTCATGACAGCACTTGTTACTTTTATTTAAAAGGACAGTCTACGCTAAAGACACAGAATCAGCAACTCCAAGCTCAAGTTCAGCGAAGCCAGACAATTCAAATGCCTGCAAGTAAATATAGGAAATAAGCATTCACAAAGCTCACTGTCAATAATGACAGCATCTCAAAGAACACAACTACAGGACAATGGCTACTGATTGACAACAGTTTCCAACAGACAGACATCAAGTCTGGTGAAGTAAGAGCCCTAGTGTATATGAAGACAGAAGGCGCACACAATAAGAGACCTGAAGCAAAGTAATCCATTCCCACTTCTGAAAATAAAACACAAGATAGCATTAATGTCTTGAGAGCCGCTCCGAGGAGAAGGATTTGGGGGTGCTGGTTGATGAAAGACTCAACGTGAGCTGGCAATGGGCTCCTGCAGCCCAGAAAGCCAACCATATCGTGGGTTGCATCAAGAGGAATGTGACCAGTGGGTAGAGGGAGGTGATTCTGCCCCTCTATTCTGCTCTCATGAGACCCCACCTGGAGTACCTTATCCAGCTCCAGGACCAACAATACAAGGACACAGAGCTGTTGGAGCAGGTCCATGGGAGGGCCACAAAGATGATCAGAGGGCTGGAGCACCTCCCCTACAGGATCAGGCTGGGGGAGCTGAGGCTCTTCAGCCTGGAGAGGAGAAGGCTCTGAGAGATCCTTACAGCAGCTTTCTGCTACTTGACGGGGGCCTACAGGAAAGCTGGAGAGGAACTTCTTGTAAGGGCGGGTAGCAACAGAACAAAGAGAAATGGCTTTAAACTGGAAGAGAGCAGGTTTAGACTAGATATTGGGAAGAAATTATTTACTGTGAGTGATGGTGGTGAGACATTGGAACAGGTTGCCCAGAGAGGTTGTGAATGCCCCCTCCCTGGAAGCACTCAAGGCCAGGCTGGATGTGGCTTCAAGCAATCTGGTCAAAGGAGTCCCTGCCTACAGCAAGGGAGTGGAACTAGAGGATCTTAATGATCCCTTCCACCCCAAACCATTCTATGATTAAGATACATTTAAAATACAAACAATTAGAAAAGCCAAACACATACACAACAAAATTCTCTAAATCTCAAGTGAAGAATGCCTTGATGCAATCAGAAACTCATTATGTATAAGATCTGATGAACAAGTAGGAGAAAATAATTTCCATGGCAGGCCCAGACTTTCCAGAGCTTCATGTAAGTGAGAGCTTGAGTCTACCCTTGGAACAAGCTCAAAGCAGTGCATAGGAAGACCCAGAAATGGTCAGTTAGCACTGAGACTGCACCAGTAACCCTCACTGAAAGCCTTGGCACAGCGTCATTCCTATAAGACACAACATGGTCACATCATCCTAAAAATACAGAGACAGCCTGATGACACTGGATTTCCAGCTGAATTTTCTTTTAGTTATAAAACAGAAACGCAACTCAGAAGCAGTTTTTATTTTTACAATAATTTTATATGCACATCGACATCTGTGTTTGTGCATGCATGCATTTGCATATATAGTCAGAAACCCATTTTATATTCTAGTTCTTGCATAAAAACTTTTAAATATAAAATTTATATACATACACAGAATAAGTCTGATGAATGTGTACCACTGTTTGGTACTTCTGTCAGATTTTACTCTCGGATGACTCTCCCAAGAAAATCTACGTGAGAAGCAGAAGAATGGCATCACTTCTAAATGTCACCCAAACCTCTTCTTCCCACATCACCTGCAATGGTATTACAGAGCTCACCACTTACATAAAAAGAATTCAAGAGCAACAAGGTGATTTTTGTGGCCACAGCCGAAACCAGCTTCACATAACCAACCATTACACAACAGAAGCAGGCATCTATTGATTAGATATGTTTCTGACACTCATTTCCACAAAATATTCCATATGAACTTCTGCCACATGCTAGCATTGAAGCTGGTCAAAAAGAAACATGACTACAAATAAGTCCACCCTAGAATCATCATGTTCAGAAGCTTGACTCTGTATTTTTCAAGTGACATTATCTTTAATTTCTTAAAACAAAGTTAGAAGAGCAACTTTATCAGTCTTCCCCTTACTGCAAGAGAAATAGTAATTCTTTCCTGCTTTTGTAGTTAATTATTATTCTAGTTATGACTCTGATAGAAGGATAGAAACTACAAAAATGAAAGATGATTGAAAACATGAATTTCAAAGCTATTTTTCCTAAAGGAAAAAAGAAGAAATAAAATTTGAATTGCTGAAGCAGATCCTAGCAGAACAATGACGGCAGGTGAAAGAAAGCCCAGCAGAAATCTAGGTAAGAGGATTGGAGAGCAACAAGGCATCCTGCCCAAAGGAGAGATCTGTTACAAGCAGGATCTGTCATTTAGCCACTACAAAAATTACAGCTAATACAAGCAAGTAACTCGCTCTGTAAGCAATGCAATAGCTCAACTGTGGCTGCTGGTCCCAGAATACTGCAGTTCAGTTGCAATCAGTAAGTCCAAACTCAAGTCGCGCTGAGTTTGCAGCTTTTCTAGCTCAAACCCCCAGCGCTAAGCAAGGATGACAGCCGGAGCTAAAGCCAGCAGACAGCCCTCATAGAAAATATCTGTGCGTGGTCTGAACGAGCTGTATTCCAGAGCAGCACCTTGCCCCAGGATTGTACCATCAGCCCATGGAATAAAGCACTTAAAATATTCAACATTTCAGACAAAGCTTTATGATGCTTGTTATTTAAGCAAATAGTATAGCTCACCTCAAAGTCATTAGGAAATAAAGACTGATTTTAAAGTGATTCAAGCCCCTAACACAGTATATTTGTTAAATTAAGATGTCATTAAACACAGCACATTTGTGATGTCAAAGACAGCCAGTCCCACCCCTGCACAAAGTGCTTGATTAGGGCTCTTCTCAGGGTTCACCAGGGTCCTTCCCTGGTGAGGTTAGATTGTCTGACCACCCTACAACAAAGTATATACATGTGAAGACCAACCTGGAAAGTTTGCTTTGCAGTAGAATGAAGAGCTTTCACTTGCTCAAATAATTGTCAGGATGAAGGAAAAAAAAATACAGAAAAACAAAATGAGCGCCTTCATTATCATTAGTTCCCACACTGCCGTTCTCTCCTCTTAGCAATATCATTTGTTAGATGTTTCTACTGTCAAACTTTACTTCCATGCCCCTCAGTTGCTGGAGAACCTTGAAGGATCATTTTCCAGAAACCACTATTTCAAGCAAATGTATCGGAGAAAGGTATACCAGCTTTGAGAGCAACTTGATACAGAACAGTGCCAAGCACACTGCTGTGATTTATGCACCATTCCTTAAGTGCCATTAATGCTGCTGCAGGGAAATATCTTATTTACTCCTTTATTTTCTGGCAAGTACCACACTTTCAACTACCTCAACACTCTTTCTGTGCCCCCAGATGGATGTCATGGATATTAAAACTCCTCAGGTGGCAGGAAAAACCAATCCTCTGTTAGACACTAAAACCTTTCAATCCATAGCATTCATAAATCTATTCTAGTTAATATCAGCACCAATTATTAGGCCTGACACTGCCTTTACGTGCCCCTTACTTGCTGGATTTTAACTAGTTTAAGCTGAAACATCTCATGATACCACGTTCAGATTTAAACGGCAAATTCTTTCTATTTTTATTTTTTAAATACAGAATAGACGTTCTAAGGAAAATTGAGTGGTTTATATTACATTCTACTTCTGGAAGCCTTCTTTGAAAATTTCAGATATTCCATTTTCAGTTCAGGGATGTTAAAACTCAGCAGAGAGGTAATCTCCTTATTAGAGATTGGTTTGACTTTCCAGACTTCAAAAACCCCATGTGGCAACATCTGTCAGAACTCTCACAGATCTTCATTTCCACACATTCATTAAAGCTCTAACGATGTTTAAAAACCAACATTTCTGAAGGATCCATCCATTCTGTCAGCGATTCTGAGAACTAATGACCAAACAATTCAGGTCAGCGGGAATAAAGAACAAAATAGAGAGCTAGCGAGAAGCTGGAATGAGGAGGCAGAATACGAGGAGCAGGCACTTGTCACACAGAATGGACAATACTGCTAGGGAAGCCAGTATACACTCAGTGTCTGAATGGCTGAGAAGACAGAAGGCACAGGAGCAAATACACACACTGTTCCTCCTGCCATCCTGCACCACAGCCTCAAGGTAGCCCCAGTTTCCCCATGGAAAATCCAGCACCCCAACTTCAAGCAAGACTGATACTACCCTACCTCTCACTCTACCTCCCTGCCCTCTCGTACTGCCCACACTGTGGACAAAATCCCCTCACACTCTGGGATCTCTCCTAATGGTAAGGCTCCCACCTGCTGAGTTGTCCCACTATGCTGTCATAAGTTGCTATGTCACTCGAACCCTTTTTTTTTTTTTAAATGCATCAGTATTTACACAGTTCTTATTTCATGTCTAATTCAGCATGCCAAAGCCTGAAACTGAGGTCAACAGGAGCAGTGAATAAGCAGAATGGAAGAGTGCCTCAATGACCACAAAAAGTAGTAGATAATTTTAAGCTGTTTCTCAGTTTGCCACTAATGTGACAGGGATGACTTCACAGTTCAGCCTAGATGATCACATACTTTTACCTAACCGCATAAAATATTATGTAGTCTTAGAGCGTGGCAATGAGGACATCATGGTAAAATGAGTAATTCTGAATACAAAAAAGAGCATCTGAATAGCATACTACCAATGAGACCCTGGCCACCTCCTAAATAATGAGAAGAAAAAAGGCATTAACTAACAGCTGAGGAAGTAATCACTACTGATGTTTGCACTGAACAGCAGAGAAGGGTAGATGCACAAAATAAATAAATAATATACACAGCACAGCAAGATAGCAGCTATAGGATGTAATGCCTCCAGACATTGTGTACCACAAGCAACAGAATCAAGAAAGTCTGCTTCCCCACTGATGAAGTCCTCTCCTCAAATCCCATACAATTCCTTCTGCGCCTTTCCTCCCTACCAACACTCCTCTACCAGATTACGCTCAGAGCTCATCTCCATGTCAATTTCAACAACCCCACGGGGCTAAGTGGTGTGTGCTATTACCAGAAATGGTGGTCCCAATCCCTGATATGAAAGAAGTGAACATGGTGCTAAAGGACCCGGCTTAGCATTAGGTCAGGCTGATGGTTGGACTTGATGACTTTGACGGCCTTTTCTAACCAAGATGATTCTCTGGCTCTACATACATGTTGACTGCTAGCCCATGCATGCTAGGTATTAGCCTGCCAAATAAAACATAGTAATGACTATCTTACAAACACATTAATTTGAGCTTCTCTGCTCTACTCAGCCTCCAGTACATATAAGATTTGTTCAAATTTCTTAGATTTCCACCTCTTCTATAAGCACAGATGACTGTGGGCTGAGTGTTTTCCAAAATTTTACTTACAGTTATGCTAATGTCAAGATTTAAGCACCTGTGATGATGTGACTTCACTGTAAGTGAACACTACCCCTTGGTGAGATCAAGCAACTAAATCCTTTCCTGCCAGGCAGCACAACACTTTGACATGTCTGAGAGCATGAAATGAACCTCCAAGAGCACATATAAAGCCCTGATTTGTACCACTAGTACTGCCAAGCCACTTTCCTTCACATATGTTGTGGTAGCAATCTCTATATTCAGTCCTGAAAAAACATCCAGAATTTAACAATGTCTAGAGAGTGGCTGATACCAAACCATTTCTCCTGAGAACTTCTGCACACTTCTATTTATTTCCTAGAACAAATTTCCCCGTTCATGCAGTTGGTATAGTGGCTTCTTTTGTAAGCAAAGCCTCGGCTCCATACACTATAGGGAAATGAATATGAAACAGATTTTTCTTCCTCAAACCTGTAAGGTTTCACACATTGCCTGTTTTATTCAGAAGCTCCCCTTCTACTTTAATTACATCTTCCCAAAGCAGAGCAGGGAGAAATGCCAGGTTCCTTTGTGGGTCCTAGGGGAAAATATTTACTAAAAAGGCTCTTTATCAGCTCCTGTTCATACTGGATGTCAAGAATTTTAATTACATTTTTGGCCTTTATCAGAAAGTTTTTTTTTGAGGTTTTTTTTTGCATTAGATAGCTTTCTCCTTGAAGGCTTAAAAGTAAGAGTACCTTGATTTATTTTTTTTTTTTCCCATGGAAATTTGCTTTCTTAACATTGTTGAATATTAAGAGGGGGCTCTTAGAAGGGGCTTGACCCCTTACCATGTAGCAAAAAAAAATACACAGCCTGTAGAATTTGTATCAGCTAATCTCATTCTCTGTGTTATCCCTCTAGCAGAGCAAAAATAAGCTTTTAGCCACATGGTCGGAACTATTTCCTAATGTAACTCTTCCATTAGTAGTACTACCTAACACTGCAGCTACTTGCAACTCACAGCACAGGATTTCAGCAGGTATCTGCTTCTTTGCCAGATCTTAGCTGGACTGAAATCTGTACTAATTGTTTGCCTGTAGGCGACCGCTGTTCCTACCAGCTCCATTTCAAGCAAGCAGGTCAGTTGTTTGGATTTCGTTATACTTGAAATGTAAGTGAATATACTTACAGTTCCTATTTTTCAGAATATCCAAAACCTTTTCTTTAGAGTGTTCTCCTATTTCCTTACTTCAAGGCAAGCACTCCAAATTTTGCATGACGGATGTATTACGGAAGGCTACCCAAATTTAACTACAGTATCAGGCCAATCATACAGCAAGGAATTTGGACACGTTCACTAAAAATAATTTAGCACGTTAGTTTCTCAGAGATGTTACACATGCCTACGAGCATCACTTCAGAGCAAAGCCTGTCCCCAACCCCCAGCTGCCCTCCCCTGACACAGCTCCATGCCGTTCCCTCCGGCCCTGTCGCTGTCACACAGAGCAGAGCTCAGCGCTGCCCTCCGCTCCCTGTGAGGAGCTGCAGCCGCCATCAGGCCTCCCCTCAGCTCCTCTGCTCTGTGCTGAGCGCACACAGGGACCTCAGCTGCCTCTCATACATCTCACCCTCCCAACCCGTCACTATCTTTGTAGGACACGTTACACATTTTTAAAAAAAAAACTTTTTAATTATTTACTGTCCAAACTTGATAAACTTCTTATAACATCTGAGCAATGACCTGCTCAGGAAAATGCCAGAAGACAGCCAGCTCTGTGACAATCAGCAATATGAGAAGCAGCGGCACAGCCCTGCCCAAGCAGGCACCAGCTCCTGATGGGGACACCTCAAACCCACAAGCCTCCTCACAGCACCTTTCTTAATGACTTGTCTTTGCTTTCCAGGAGACTCAGCCCAACGCGGGAAGCTATTTCATCATAGCTCCTTGCTGTCACGTGGAAAACCTCTTTACAAGGACTTACTGAAAATGGAAGCTAATTGCCATGCCAAGCAGTTGCCACCAGTCACAGTAGTAAGCATAGCAAATTCTAACTTCCTACTAGGAAAATTTATGGAACAGTCCAACACTTAAGGTACTTTAAGTCCACAGCTTATGCAAAGAACTGTGATAGAAACAAACTGATATATTTTTTTAATTGTAAAGACAATGAAGGTACAAAAAGCTTGAAACAACAGCTCATTAATTTCATATCTTTATCAAGTCTAAACACTAACCCATGAACTACTGTCTTCTCCTATTTTGGGGTAAAAGGAGGGAGGAAGGCTTGGACTTTTAACTCCAGAATCAAAACACAACAGTTTATCCATGTTTAAGTTTCTGACAGTGTTAAAAGCAACGCTATCCTGTGAATTACTTACATCCCAAAACTGATTCTCAAGCATCTCTTAGTCCTTAAGGCCCATACCTTCCCTTCCATTCACTAAAAATATTCATCCCTTTCCAATCTTAAGAAAAGTATTTCAGTCTTTCTTTGCTATACATAGTTAGGAAAGCACAAGTGCAAACACAGGGTGGCCTAAAAGAAATCATAGTCATGCCAAGGAATACAGTCTTAAGAACCATGCATGTTTCTGGGACAAAACAACTCTACCCTAGAGACCTTGCCTGGTAAGTACCTTAAGGTAGTGTGCATATGTGGAAGGCTGCACAGTTGCAAGTATGAGGCAGATTACAGAGCTGTAAATGGTAGACCCGTAGCATCACAGAGATTAAGGCGCTGAGCAAGATGCCTAGCAAAACTCAAACTTAATTTTACACATGCTAAAACAAAGCACCGTATAGAAGGGAGGTTAGTAGGATGAAACTTAGCACATCTCAGGACTCCGGAAAGCTTTATCAGCTGTCCAGCCTTTCTGTAGAGCACCAGCATCACTCAGACACTTTAAATAAAAAAATAATACATACCTTTCTAGGTCTTATCTAAATCCATAGTCATTCACACATGAACTTCCAGTGCACAAAAACTAATGTACTGCGGCATCATTCTACCCACTTCCCCTTTCGCTCTTACTTATGACATTAGCACCTGACAAAAATTCATTAGTTATATTTAACTACTGAGTTGGCATCACTTAAAATTGAGACCAGGCATACCTAACATTTGGGTTAAACAACAGAACTTGGTTAAATTCTGGACAGTCCAGCAATAAACATTTTAATGAGGCTTGGACAGCAGCTGAGAGCCAACTGCTGACTATGCCTGCCCACACACCCTGACACAACCCTGCTGAGTGTGGGAGTGTGTGCCTGGAGCATTCTTATAATTGTTTTGAGGACCATTTTGCAGTGATTTATGGCACAGCAGTGATTCATGTAGCACAGGTTGAATAACACTCGGCAAAATGACCTTTTCAGTCACTTTCTGAAATTTCCCCCCCTGATTTTATGTAGATGCAGCAGTCTGCCCATACACTCACAAAATGTTGTACCTGTAGGGAAAAAGTCATCAGATAGACACGCAACTTATTTAGCTTGTTTTGACTGTCAATACCACTTAAAATGCATATTTAAATAGGTAACTCAGTAACAAGGAAGACTTGGAAAAAAAAACACAAAGAAAATGGAAAAATAAGCACAAGAGTGATAGAGAGAATAAAAAGAATAGGTGAGATAGAAAAGGCAGAGAGGCTCAGACAGCTTTTGCTATTCCAAAGCAGGAAGGAAAAAGAATGGAAAATCCCCTGGATGAGGAATCTCATGCACAGAATCTCATCAGGGGAAAAAAAAACAAAAGCAAAAACATCTTAATCAACAGCTCAAATTGTTCAGAAAGCTTTGCAGCTACTGCTGGAAATGCCTCCTTCCTGGGTGCTAGCTACAAGACTGTGCTCCTTCCTTGCTACGCTGTAGAAATAGGGGTCTCTGCCCAGCACTGCCAAGCACAATCCTTAGGGCTACAAACCAGGCTAGATAGGAGACTAGCTGCAAATTAAACCAAAATGCATACAAGCCACTATATTGATTTGTTAATTATTCCCATAAATTACTCACAAAAAAAAAGTTCAACTTTTAATACTGTGGTTGCTGCAGGGTTTCTACCTGCTGCTAGAAGGCAGCACAGGAATTTTCAAGGCAGGAAGCAGGACCACAGCCAGAGGAGCTGAGCTGTGTCCATCACTGAACACAGTGTTTTGCATAGCAGCTAACCTCCGGCTACTGATTAAAATAAAAATGTCTCCAGGATTTCACAGGTCTCCGATACATGGGAAGAACGGCCAGGGTTGGAAGGGTCCTTCATGATCCAAGGATCATGAAGCTCCAACCCCCCTGCCACGTGCAGGGCCACCAACCTCCACATTTCATACTAGACCAGGCTGCCCAGGGCCCCATCCAACCTGGCCTTGAACACCTCCAGGGACAGGGCATCCACAACCTCTCTGGGCAGCCTGTGCCAGCACCTCACCACTCTCTCTGTAAAGAACTTCCCCAACATTCAACCTAAATCCCTCAACTTAAAACCATTTCCCCACGTCCTGCAGTTATCAACCCTTTGAAAGAGTTGATTCCCCTCCTGCTTATAGCCTCCCTTTAGGTACTGAAAGGCTGCAATGAGGTCACCCTGCAGCCTTCTCTTCTCCAGGCTGAATAAGCCCAGCTCCCTCAGCTTGTCTTCGCAGGGGAGGTGTCCCAGTCCCTTGATCATCTTCATGGCCCTCCTCTGGACCCTCTCAAACTGTACTGAGGGTTCCAGACCTGGGCAAGTACTCCAGATGGAGCCTCACAAGAACAGAGAAGGACAATCACCTCCCTGTCCCTGCTGGCCACCCCTCTTTTGATGGAGCCCAGGATACCATTTGCCTTCCGAGCTGCAAGAGCACACTGCTGGCTCATGTTAAGCTTTTCATCCATCAAGACCCCCAGGTCCTTCTCTGCAGGGCTGCTCTCAAGGACCGCTCCTTCCAGTCTGTATAAACACCTTGGAATCCTCCAGCCCAAGTGCAAAACTCTGCACTTTGCTGTGTTGAACCTCATCAGGTTCACCCGCGCCCACCTTTCAAGTCTGTTGAGGTCCCTCTGAATGGCATCCCTTCCTTACACCATGTCAATTGCACCACTCAGCTTGGTGTCATCAGCTAACTTGCTGAGGGTACACTCAATTTCATCATCGATGTCACTGATAAAGATGTTAAAGAGCACCGATCCCAAGACAGACCCCTGTGGTCCTTCCCTCTTTTCCTGCCTCCACCTCTTACTCATCTTCTCAACAGTCAAGTTAACTGACTGTAATAAAATTAACATATAGTAACAGTAAATCTACTTTTCATCCCACAGGAAGAAAAACAAAAATTTTAGCCTAAAGAATAAGAAAAATGTTAGGTGACAAACATAAATTACAGCCTTCAATCTCAAGATGAAAGTTACAGACTTCAAACACAAGCAGGCATATGAAACACAGCAAGGGAAAAACAAAACAAAAACATGGTGAGAGATGGTCAGGCTTATCAGCAATTTAACTAAATTCAAAGAAACACTTGTGGACAAAATCAGGCTCACTAAGTCCAGTTTTCATCAGTTCATGTGAACCAGGAAGGCCCAATAATGGTTTGAACTAGGGAAGAGTGATTTTCAAGAGAGAATACAGAGAAACATTAAGAATCAACATGGAAGAGGGATGACTGATGAGATAAAAATACTTTCTGATCATGTAAAAGTATTAAAGGATAATGAAGACAAGAGCTACACGCTAACGAGAGCGGTGAAGAGCTCTGCTCAAAGAAGAGCAGTGGTCCGAAAGCAGGAGAGAGGACAGGTTTGTGAACAGTGGGATGGAGGACTGCAGAATTACAGAGGTGCACTGGGACCTGCAACCGTGCCCTGGGTTCCAGTCCCCCAGCTTCAGAAAATACATCAACTACACAGGCGTGAGCAAAAGCTGAGCAGCGGGTCCAGCACACCTCTCCATGAAGTGCACAGAACAGCAGTGACAAAGGCGAGGACATATCGAAGCAAATAACTTCTGGCTTGAGAATGGTCAGCAGATCATTCATCAGAATTACCAAGTAACAACTTGAATGCTTTCTTCACACAATACAGATTAGATACTGAATTTCATTCCCACACAAATCTGGACAGCAGACTACAGGCGTTTATAGACATGACAAACAAACTTTATAACAATAAGTAATAAAATATTAGATGCTTCAAATGAAATTTCTGAAACTTCAGGGCAATATTACAGAGTTTATTGTCTTGAAGCACCAAAAACAGACATGGTCACAGATATAGCAGGTCAGAAGAACTTTTGTCCAAATTAATATGGAAAGCAAAGTGTTTCTGTCAATGTTATTCTCCCTCTCTTAAAAAAAAAATAAAAATAAAAATAAATCTGTTGCAATAGCTGAAGATCGCTAAAGAAAATAAACAACATGTTATTAAGCTGTTAAAGACTAGAAATGTATAAACATCAGGGTTAATATAACGCATGAAAATATGAAATACTACAGATGAACCAAGGTTTCAGTTAGGGTTACCAATGTCACTACAAAAAAAAAGAAAAAACAAAAAAAATTTTTCTTGGGTGATTTTTCTTTTTTGTTCTTTTAAATACTTTTTTGATCACTCTGAAAGTAATGCCTTCCATGGAAACTACAGCAGACACAAAGCGCACTACTTGATAGAGCAAATTCGCAGCTCCAAAACACTATTTTTCAACACGGTCACTAACATTAGCTGTGCAATTTCCATCAGTGATGAACAGCAGCTCACATGCTGTGCTTGTAAACATCGGCACCACCAGCAGAGGTTCCCCACTGTCACTGTCACCACTGCTCCTCTGTGCGCACATCCACCAGTTGGTCTACAGAAATGTTCAGAGAGCATCAGTGTCAATGGGTGCCATTTTTTCCATACAGAGAAACTCGGTGCTACATCTTCAATTCATGCATGCTTCCATGTCAGACACCATTGTGTCAGAGTGCCCCTCTGCTGCCATCTGTCACAAGGAAACAAAATGGAATGGGATACTGGTGGGAAGGTTCAGCTTCTACTGCTGTACCGACAGCCACCTCTGACAGCATGAGCCTACATAATAAAATTGGAGGCGGTACTTCTGGAGCAGCCCTTGTAACATAGCTAAAAATTCTCAAATGTCAAAATATACATTGTGATGATGTTTATTTAGATGCTTCACAACAGCAGCAGAAAAATGGTGGAATTGCAGGAGAAATAATTAAAGCTCTTTCAAACTATTTCACCCCATGCGTTTTTGCAGATTCCAAGGTTTAAATAGCCTAATTTGAATTTTAGTGAATAAAAGTTAGAAACACTTTTTTCAAAACAAGTCATGTTCTGAATCTGAAACTGCATTTTTAAAGTCTATACTGTGTGTATAGAAGCAGATGAAGAAAACACCAGAGCTTTAAGTTGTGCTTTTCTCTCCTCAAAGTGACATTTTGTTGCTATTTCCAGGAACGGACAAATATTAGCTCATATCTTTGCATACTGTAGCACAATTGCTGTTTACTGCATAACTTTTTGCAATTTTATTTTTCCCTTTTTTTCCTTCCCTTTTTTAATAAAACATGTTATGAAGAAACATTATTCAATCTGGAATTCTTCTGCCAATTTAATAAGGCTTCTGCCCATTTGCCTATTTGTATTTTTCACTGAGCCTGCACTTTGCCTTGAAGATCCAAATTCTCCCCATAGCTTCCCTAATTCATATCAACCTTGAAATATCACAAAAAAAATGATTAATTACATAGAAGTACATTCCAAAGTCAGCTTTAGATGGAAGCAGAATATAGCTGAACGCAGAGCTTCATGTAAAAAAATATTTGCTTTGCTTTCTTATACCAGGTGATGCACACAGCACAAGGAAGCATGAAAGGTGGTCATGTGGAAAGAAGAGAGAAGCTATCCAGGTCAGAGAGAAAATGAATGGCAAATGCTTTTCATTACACAGTATTAGGGAAGCAGCTGAGATAAGTACAATAATATCAATACAAGAGCCCCAAAAGCTCTGAAACCTAAATGTGCCGAGACAAACCTCAGAAAATGTCTGCAGCATAGTTCCATTCAACATACAACATAAACCTGACCAGTTACATCCACCACTTGCAGACAGACTTGGTACTGTTCTTTTGCACTTGCTGATGTTCCTTGCCATTCACATCTCAGTATAAATTCAAGAGATTTTTACATGAAAAAGAAAAAAAGCCTCCTCCACCTCTTCTGTGCACCTGGACTCACAGACGATCAACAACCACACTCTGCAATAGCAGATCATAAGCCCGCTCTTGGAAGATCAAATAAGCAAAAGTGCTTTTGTTCTTGTCTGCATTTTATGCAGTACCTCGATTCAAGGGGAAAGATGACTTCATTATGAAAATAGTAACTCACCCCCTCCTTGATTGGGCATTAATGTTCAAAAGATGTTCCTCGAGGAGTGTTTTTTTTTTTTCAGGGAATCTTTCAACAAACACACTGAGATGAGCAGGGAAGTAGCACACACAAACAGATCTGCATATGCTTTAATGACTTACACACCAACAAGCCTTAGCACTGCAGTGTTGAAGTCTGTTTAGAGACAAATGTACAAGAATGGTCTGTTATTCAGAATATTATTTGTCTAATTGACTTGAAAGTTACAGAACACTGGAAGAGGTTTAGTATCATATTGCAGAGCAGTGTTTTTACTCAGTTTTTTTTTTATTATTCAGCTTTCATCACATACACTGCAGAAATGCACCGTTTCCATTTGACATTGGCCACTGGCTCCTGAGGATGAGCACTTAAGACTTGCAACCCTCATGATGCATTTTATTCATACAAGCACATCTTTTTGCCCAGAACAAATGCCTCTTTTTTTTCTCTAGTCATATTTTCTAATCAACTATAAAAGAGTAATCTTGTAGCATTTCTGCGTACAGAAACAACTACAGCTCCTGTAAGGGCTCTGCTGACTTAAGAAACAAGGCATGGGAGAGTTCAAACTGCAAAGCAGACGTCTACGTATCTGCTGTGTTGTTGTAACAACCATCCCACTGACTCAGTTTTCTTACAAAAAACCCAACACCCAGCTGGCTGTAGTAGAGGAAGACTGAAGTTTATTAATGATGGCCAACACTGAAACACACCGAAGAACATAAAGTTGTCTTTCAAGTGGTCAGAGCAGAAAACATGAAGACTTATCTGAGAGTATTTTATGACTTCCTTTGAAAATGTAATATCTCCATTATTACTTAGATTTCAGTAACACATCCCAGGTGAGAAAATAATTTCAAAGCAGTCAATATATCAAAAGTTCACAAAAATAGAGAGACTGGAATGCACAGACAAAGTAGCAAGGATTACCCAAAACCATATGTATTTTCCTACCTAAGAATTAAGGTATGAAGCACAAAATATCATCACTGCTCTTCCTCCTCCAAACTTCTTTCAAGGACAATTCACAGCAATAGCCCACAGTATTTAAATCCTTCTTTCTCAAGATGTTATCCTCTTGTTCCTTTGGATGCTTTTGGAGTCTCACATGGGATGAAATAACACAAAAATGGCAGCTGTCCCAAATGCCAACAGCTCAGATAGCTGAATGACATCAACAGAAAGCTCTTACCTATTTCAATCACAGTGCTTTGCTATTCCTTAAATTCATTGCTTCTGCTTCAAGGGCAATTGTACTTAAACAAAAGGAAAAAAAAAACATTGTGTTTTTTGGAATCCACACATGGAAGACAAGCTTGGAAAAAAACATCCTCCACCATCTTCACTCTGCCAATGATTTTTCTTCCTCTTCTGGTACGTAACAGCCTTTCTGTGATAATGAATCAGGCAACTCCAAAAACACACTTGGATCTCAGAGCTGTTCTCATCAATAGCACATGCCACTTCGGATGGTAGAGCTGTTGGCTCTGAGCACACCTTTTTGTCTATTACTCATATTCACGAGGGGACACCTTTCAGTGAAAACGTGTTTTTCCACCAGGAAGAAAAGACGAAAGTATCTTACTGCTAAATAAATTCAACTTCCCTTCCAACAAATATGAAAAATAAGCAAAAAAATACCACTAAAGAAATACATATTTTATATGTTCAATGGGGGAAAAAAAACACTTTGAATCCAAAAGAGAAAAAATATGACATTTTATACCTCTTCTCTGTCTCTCTCTCCCACAAAACAGATACTGGCATTAGTATCACAAGAATGATCTTTAATTAAACAAAATAAAGAGTTTCTTTTTATAATTAGCCTTTGATCCAGTTAAGCATATAACTTATGAGCCCAAATTTAAGCACTTGACTTCAAAAGGATTATCCATTCTCAAGTATCATACACTTAACTGGCAAAGGTTTCAGTGGCCTTGACTTAAAGATCTTTCTAAGATTGGCATCAAATGAATAGGTTCCACGTGCATCACCCATTCAAACAGTTAGAGCCCAGTAATTTCCCAATGTTGTGAACTGATCCAGAAAAATATGTACTTTTAAATACTTTGCTGGATGAAGGAGTTTGTGCAGGACAGATTACTGACTCAATCCTTCTATGTGCCTACTCTGATGATAAACATCTCTCTGACAAATTATCAGTTCATGACAAATTTTTGTTTTTCTTTTAGTCCTCGGCGTGCTGTTGAGGCAAAACGCTATCACAAAACACAGCTTCAGAACAATTTCAGGAACAGAACTTCACCTGCGCTCCTTTGTACATAAAGCGTGCCACAGAGGATGTATTTTAAATGTATATGCATATCTTTGACATAGCAAACCCTGAAATACGTGTAGCTTTCCAACCCCACGTACTGTAATCACACAATCAACAACACAATATAAAAAACTCACAGAACTGCATAAAATCCAGAGTTTGCAATTAGAACATTCAGAAGTTTCACCTAAGCGCGCTAAATGAAACCCTGTGAAAGAACACAACAACAACAAAAACAAGGAGGGATGGAAGAGGAAGAAAATGTCCAAACTCACCTAACGCACATTATGAGCTGGGAGATGTATTAAGAAGAGTTTTGCAGATGACCTGGAACTCCATAAACCAACTACAAGGATGTTTCCTATATTTAAGCCACTTTCCCAAGGAGGTCACCATAAGATACTGAGGTGCTTCTTTAAAATGTCTCCAATTACTTAACAAAAAAGAAATGTGTATAGGAGTAAAAGTCACAGCTTGCCCCCTGCTTTGCTCTTTGACAAAAGCAGAAAATATAATATAGGGCCAGCAGCTGAACCTTCTTTTTACTTGATTTGAAAAATTTATATTGAATAGCAGAGGGTAATTCATCTGAAAATTAAGACTCTTTCCTTATTTAAGTGTCCTAAAAAGCATGAATCAGTTCACACTAAATATTTAAACAAATAGCAGTGAATGCATCTAAAATGCACCTAAGCTGAATGATGGGCTAATACAATATATAGCATTCCTGTTGGGATTTTTGTTTGGTTTTGATGCTTTATTTCTTTAAACAAATGCAGGTATGGGTGCACGCCTAAATTTGTGGACACACAGAATGTCCTCAGGCAGATGAGAAATTTCAAATAACATTAGGGTTAGTACATTCAAATAAGGCATAGAAGATGAGAGACTATAAGAAAAGCCAGAATCAGAACATAATTTTTCTCAGCATTAGTAACGACAAAAACAATGAGAACATTAAAACCAAATAATATTCAAATCAATAGAGCACGAAAGTTAAGTTACAAAATGTATTAGTTCAATAAGATCACACACAAGAAAACTCACCAGCCATGTTTTAACACTGTGTGCTTGAACTGTGACCAGGGGGTTGGTTTGGGCTTTTTGCTAATAGTATTTCTGAGTCCAGTAAGTTATTGACTCACAAGAGCTACAACTATAAAGCTCCTGATTAGCCTTGCCTCATCCATTTCATTCTTTCATGCCCACAGACCTCCCCCCTCTCCATACAGATACACACACCCCAGCTCAAAGCATTTTCATCAACTGCTTCACTTATAACACGCAAATCCTGCAAGTTTATCAGGCTCCTGCACATTTTGCCAACAACCCTAGTATGAGGTGAAGTTAAAAGCACTGCAAATTATCATTTCAGAATATGTTTCTGTGAGAGAGGAGATTCCTTTCATTGGATCTACCAAATCTATGACATACATAGAAACTCTCTACAACAAAACTTGGTTCAAGCCTATGTCTCATTTACTGTTCATTTGGTTTGGAAAGATTATAATCAGAAGAAAAATTGTTGAATAATTTACAGGCACATTCCTCACAAAATAGGAAGCTTTAACATCAGTTATTTTGGAAAGGCTCTATGCCCAAATCTCACACATTCAAAAACAGTAGGATGGTTACAAAAACACCAGAAACATAAAAATATGAAAGAATAAAGCTGGCAGAAATATTCGCAAAAAAGGCAACATATTTTTGGGCAGTAGCTTTCCTTAGCTTTTCAGAAGAGACCTTGCACTAATAAATGGCCTCTACTAACAAACACAAGGGCTCAGTACATTTGCTGGCACAAGTAAATTAACCTCCAGAATACAGCAGTTTCATCCATTCGGCAGGCACTGAATCTCACTCCCCAGAGTATTCTGTGACTACCACTGTAGCTTCTGCCCAGCAGTTGTATAAATAACCCACTCCTATCTCAGAATCAACACAAACACTTCATTGTTTGTCATTGAACTTAATTTTTTTTGTCTGGGTAGCACACTGGCCTGTTCATCCCACTAGAACCTTATCTCAGAATTAGGTCCCAATACTTCATAATGACGGGGGCACAAGCGAGGACAACATTCTGCCAGTTAGCAATGTTTTTAGAGATCGGTTCGGAGATTGCAAGGGATAGTAGTGAGCTTGATGCATTTCACTTATTGAAACCATCCTGGCCTAGATCAGATGCCAAAACACACCTCTGGCAGCTCTGATCTCATCACTGATCTTTGGTGAATAGGAGTTAGCAGCAGTGGTGAAAGACAAAAGTAGCGCTGTAAGCTCATCTTTCCAACGGTACAAAGGACACAACTCAGACCACAGAGACAATAATTCAAATAGAAAAACGCTATCTAAGAAGTCCACAGGTCTGTTACTCACATGTTAATGAAAGTTTTCCATGAGCCCTTCCGTTAGCAAACTGTGAAACACTGCTGCACTGAGCCACGCAGTCGCTGCTCCCAGGGACCCAACGCACCTTCCTTCTTGCTGCCTACGTTATCCCACACTCACTGTCAACCACGGCAGAAGGATCTGCATACAGGCAGTAGCTGCTGCTGGATTAGCTACTGTTATCCATTTGTTTGCTTGAAAAAGAAAAGAAACAACAAGAGATGTCTTCAGCATCCTTATGAGCATTCTCCTGCTGTGGAAGAGGCCAGACAAGCTTCGGGCTATGGAATACCAGGACTTCATTTCAGGCAGCTGCAGAAAACCTGACTGGTATCTTGCTTGCATAGAAACCAAAAGCTCATAAAGGGAAAACTTATCTCTGATTTCATATAATCACTTAAATGGTGGAAGGGACCCATAAAGATCATCTGGCTCACCTCAACACACGTTCCAGTCACCCTTATGTTCTTCCTCTCTTTGTTAAACGTGTGCGTATTCACTTTAATTCACACTTCAGAGCGCAGAGACAGAAAGATCCTACCTCGCTGTACATTCACCTAGCACGAAGCTTCTTTAGGAAGAAAACACTGCACTGCATAGTGCACCTCACTAACCCAAAGTAAGAATTTTCTGCAGTCAATTAGGCTATTTTAAGAGCCAAACTTCAATGAGACAACTCCCCAATGTGTGTGGGATCCCAAATGTAAGGAGGGAAGTAAAACTATTAAAATATTCTCTGCAGCCTTTCCTGCACAGTAGCAGAATCTTCACAGTGGTGATATTTTAAGTGATAAGAAATGAAAGAACATTGCTGCCCTGCACAAAACAGATGGAGGTTGTGTCAGTCACGCCTGTCCTTCTCAATTCCTGCAGTAATTTTCAAAGAAAATTTCCATGTGAAATATCAATCTCCTTCATTTTAACGTCCTCTTATAATGTTTTAACAGTAAGCAAAGAATTTTGCACCACACTGCATCTAATTTGTAATGCAGAATTAGTGAAAAAGCAGAAATAGCACAAAAAATGACTTTATAAAAAGCATTAGCTCATCAGCTTAATTCAGAGCCATAAAACCTGGCTGCCCGCGCTATAGGACAAGCCAGAACAGTTTGTGTTGCCCAGCTACTCAGTACAGCTTGTGCCAATGGGAAGAGAAAGGGAAAAAAAAAAAATCAGTAAGGTGACACAGTAATCAAGATTATTTGCATCCAACAGAAATGGTACCAACATACTCCAACACAAATGAATTTCACAGGGCAACACACTCAACTTGCCAAACTTAAATACTGAGCAGGTGATCCCAACTGTCCCTACACAGGATGCTGGCACATCTCATTAGTCCGTTTTTGCATAGTCAGGACAGATGGTGCTCTGACATTTCAACAGACATAAATACAAATGACTTAGGTAGAACATTCAAACAACACTGAATTTCACAGGCGTGACTATAAGACCCTGTGTTGACTCAGTACGTCTTTTTTTTCCCCGTAGGCGCTAGCAGGATTAAACAGAGATCAGATATGAGCAATTTGGGGAATGTGGACCATCAAGGCATGCCTACTGCAGCCACGTGAGTAACACATTCTTGACTGTTCCCCATGGAGAACCATGAGTAGTAGTTCAGTCAGTTCTGAATCATATAAAAAACAAAAAACAGCAAAGCTAAGTAGGTATGTACTGAGATTCAAGGAAAGTTGCCTGCTTCTGCATTACTGAGGGAACACAAGCTGTGCTTTAAGTTACACTTCCCTGTGAAGTATGAGTGCACAGGAAATTCTTTCATCAAGAACTCGTGTTTAGAGCTGATGGTCTTTACAGCTCTCAGACACCTGCAAAAGCAACTGTGCCCATTATCGACAAATATTGTTAATGCTTCCAATTGTACATGTTGCTGTTCTTTGAGAGAAGCTGGAGTGTTTGCTGCCACATCAATAAATCATTACTCATTGCTAGCAAATTCCCAGACCAAATCTAATTCTCCATTTTTAATGAACATGAGCAAAAACTATTTTGCTTTTGTGAAGAAAAAAAATATATAAGAAAAAAATGCAGCCAGTATATCACAGTATGTCACATCTTTTTTTCTGTATGGGGAAAAACTGCTTACAATCCAGACACAGTAGACAGTCATCTCCCAGCATTCAGGAAAGACTGCATCTTCATGAAGATTCTGAAAGTTACTGAGTTATTTTAACACTTCAAATCATAAAATGCTGTTAATGTAGCTGTGCAGATCACCAGATATATAAATGGTTTTTGCTTATTCTCCATTCCTTTCATGCTAAAAGGACACAAGGGAGCAATCACTGCTTCTTTTTCATCCCTGTGCCTTGGTCCCAGATGGTTGAGAGAAGGAATGAAGAAATCAACGCAGTGCCTGCATTCTCTGTGTGCTGAGTGTCACCTTATCTGCTCTGACAGAGCAGTAAGTGACAGCAGGACAAGGGGAAATGGTTTTAAGTTGAAGGAGGAAAGATTTAGGTCGGACGTCGGGGGAAGTTCTTTACTATGAAGTGGTGAGGTGCTGGCACAGGCTGCCCAGAGAGGTTGTGGATGCCCCGTCCCTGGAGGTATTCAAGGCCACATTAGATGGGGCCCTGGGCAGCCTGGTCTTGTATGAAATGGGGAGGTTGGTGGCCCTGCACGTGGCAGGGAGTTGGAGATTTGTGATCCTTGAGGTCCTTTCCAACCCTGGCCATTCTGTGACCTTCCTCACTGCGCAGGCTATCAAGTGAAGAAAGACCGGCTGCACAAGATTCATATGACTTCAGATTTGACTTCTCAGGAAGCACGTGGCACATTGTGGTGGTCTGACCCTCACGGGCTGATGAGCTCCACCACACCGCCCTCTCATTGCCCCTCCTTGAAGGAACAGGGTGAGAAAACGCCATGGAAGAGGGCTGAAGGGTTGAGACAAGGACAGAGACATCACCAAGTTCTGTCACGGACGAAGCAGGCTCAGCACAGGGAGATTCATGCAATTTGTTGCCTCTTAACAACAGGACAATGCACTGAGAGCTACAAGCAAGCTAAGAACTTTCCCCCATCCATCCACCTCTCGTTCGTCAAGCAGCGCAGGGGATGGTGAGCGCCGGCTGCCGCCAGCCCACAGCACACACCCGCCGCTCCTCCACGGTCTCTCCGTCCCGGCTCCACGCCTCCTCCCACGGGATGCCGCCCTCCCCGAACCCATCCCGCGCGTTTCCCGCAGGCCGCCGCTCTCGCAGCGCCGCTCCGGCACGGCTCCGTACGGCACGGCCCGCCCTTCAGCCACCGCCCCACGCGCGGCAGCCCCCCGGCCCTCCCGCCCCGCGGGCTGCAGCTACGGCCCGACCGCACCCACCGCCGCCCCGCGGGCACCTCCGCGGCCGCTGGCGGGGATCCGCTCGGCGCGGTGCCCGCGGGCTGCGGCCCGCTCCTGCGCACACGTACGAGACGACAGATGAAGAGGCACAGAAAGCCTCTGAACGAGGTTTCCAGTCCCAATTCTCCCAACATCCCAAAGTTTGCAAATCTGTCAACCACCTGCAAGCACCAGGACTTCGGCTTGTTTTCTTCAGTTTCTGAGGTCCCACTTAGGCCAGAGAAGGATGAGATTCCTCTTACCTTATTAGGCCCCAGCTTACAGACAGCAAACAGCTATTCTCACCCTTTCGTGTTGAAATATAAGCTAATATTTTTTAGCTTGTATCCAGAAAGAGCGTGAAGCACATCTCCTGCGAAAGGATGCAAACTGCTAAGCCACAATAACACAATTAAGTCCAATAATGGGACCGTATCTCTCACTTATCTGAGAAAATGATTCTCTCCCAGATTAAAATAAGCAGACAAGCTCACACAGCAATGAGCTCAGAGATAGACGTGCGTTGTCACATCTTCCATCAGAGCACACCAGCTTTGTATTTGAGGCAAGATTCACAAAGTAACGTGTATTCTTTAATCCTTGAGTGCAGGGTTTTAAAATGTTTCCTCTAAAACATTTCCTAAACCTCAACTTATTTCCCTGACGAAAAGAAATTAAGAGGGATAAATGCATGTGCAGGAAATATAAAATGCAGTCTTCATCCTCAAAACAACCAGGCTACTGTACTGAGAACAGAAGCAGAACATCTACAGAAGGCATACTAGATTTAAATAATAATAACCTGGTTTTATCATCAAGATCAAAGCATATACTTAGATGCATTCTTATAATTAATAACCATGTACATTAAGGGATCCCAAGCAGCCCCTCAGTGAACACACAAAATATGCAAATCTTATTTTCCATACTCCTGTCAAACTTGATCAGCTATAAGGCTGAATTAGGAGTTCCATAAAATACCTTCATTTAACTTGACTGGAAGAGATAATGAGCAAAATTAACTCTGGGAACATTTTTCTTCTTAAAGTATTTGCTCAGATGTCACCTCAAGGAGTGTTTTAGATGGTTTATAACAGGATTAGATTGCCATCAAATAAAAAGAAATCACACTGTGCCGTTTTTTGAGAGATGCAGAATATGGGGGTGGCACATGCCATGCTGTTCTCCTTCACTTAGCGTATCAGTTTTTGCCAAGCTGGATTAAGAGCACTGACCACTTCTCTGTTATGCCATTTTAGTACAACTGGCCAATTTCCATTGGCAAAATTCTTGTTTGGTCAAGTTTTTGGATAACGTCCATTTCAGTGCAGGATTTGAAGGAACTACAATGAAGGGCTGAGCAAAGGACTTTTTGAGGCAAGCATTCCACACACAAGAAAAACTCTGAAGCAAGGAAGGAGCAAACAAGAATAGTGATACGCTAAAATAACCCTGCTTAGAGCACACCCAGCACGTTCACACAGTGCTATCACTGTTCCCAATATCCTGACAGCTCTTCCCATAAAAATAATGATGTTTTACAAACATTTTACTCAGCAACATGCAGCTGCAGCAGCACCCATGTCATGTTTCTGATGCACTAGGTGACACAGTAGCCATCTGAAATGTTTCTAAAGAAATACTGTGTTGGTTTGGATGGAGACAAAACATCAGTACCAAGGGGGCTTTCCATTCCACAGCGCCATGGGGATACACCTGACTCTCAGGTCCCCTCACAGCCCCCACAGCCACTCTAGCAAACCCACCCACCTCTAAGCCCCACATCACAGTGCCCACCACATCCTCCTTCCCACAGCCAGGGACAGGGGCACAGGCAGCTCTATACAGGCACATGTGCAGCAAGCACATCTCCCAAGACAGGGCTGAAAGGAGAACAGTGAATTCTGAAGAAGTGTCTGGAGAAAGACGGTCAGTACAAATCAGTTGTGCCAACAGCCAACCTCTCCTTCCCTGTTTTCCCACCACTTCCAGCACCCTCTCCTTTTCTGATTCCAACTTGCTGCTACAGTATCTACACCTGCACTTGAAATTAAGGCTGTACACTAACGTTGTTATAACAGAGAAGGCGCAGATACAGAGAAAGGCGCAGAGAAGACAGCAGATACAACCAAGCCGAGACTGGAGAGCCAGCCGAAGGCACATGGACAAACCAGAATTATTAAACTACTCACTAGTTTTCCACTTCTTTTTTCCCCCCACCTCTTCTCTTTACCGTACCGAGCTGACAGAGGGGTGCTGAGCTGTTACACAGCTGATGCACTGCCGCTGTCCTACCAGCAATTGCAGGGTGCAACGCAGATGAGCTCCTTGCAATGAAGGGGGACACTGCTTAAGCAGCCAGGTTGCACATACATCAATCCAAACAATGCACGTGCATGAAGTGCTTCTTATACATTACTGAATAAAAATATTATCACAGACTCAGTGATTGTTTAAAACCACAGCACTGACATTCAGAAAAGTCTCAGCACAACACACATCAAGTGCTCTGCAGAGCATCGGAATGGAAATATTTTCCAGAAACAGCAGAGGGGGATGTTAGCACAACTGGCTCTGAACCAGAATTTAACCGTATCTGTAATTGCCTTTTAACTCAATGCCATGCTGAACTTCTACATTAGCTAAAGATACACCTTCAATTCATTACTGCACTGGCCATTTTTCTGGCTAGTTTGAAAGCTTTATTTCATTTATTCTTTATGCCCAAGGACAGTTAAATTCGGTGCTGATTAACAATTTGAACCATTTAATATTTTTTTTAGTCTAAAGAAGAAGAGTTCCCATAAATGGAGCCCTGCTGAATTATTAGCTAAACTACAGCAATGTGCAATGAAACATACTTCAGGAAGTAATCATTTACTTCAGGCGCAGAAGAGCTCTTTTATTTGCACAGTGGAAACACAGCAACAAGAAGCATTGCAGTAATAACGCTAGTGTAATATAAATCTATCCACTTCCAAACTGAAAAGGAAGGATTAGCTAAACATATTAATAGACAGGAACAGTTAACAAATCAGTGTTCTAACCAGCACTAGACCCATCAAAGCCGTGACCACCGTTTGCTTCCAGCAAAGACGAGCCTGCATGGCACAGCTCATGACACAACCTTTATGCAGAATGAAAGGAGGAAATCTTCCCCATTTCTGACGTACCCAGATTAGACCCTTTTTAAAGTTTCCCCATCTGTAAAAGCATCTGATACGTTCTGACAACTGTCTTCTATCCTACTGCTGTGATTCTTCAGCTGCACAGACGTTCCTGACATGAAGACATTTGACCTCACATTTCAGTAATGACTGCATTTTCTAAAAGAGAGACAAAACACAGCTTCTCACAGGCGAGATACCTGCTCCCACCTCACTTATTTTTATTACGTCATGTGTTTGCCAGCAGCCGGCCCTTAAGGCAGGAATTACAGCAAGGAGCAGGGCACAGCTCCGAGGCAGTTCACCTCCAGCGCAGGAGCACGCCACTTTCACAGGGCAAACCAAACCTCCTCTATTTTTGATCAATTTCTGTTCCAAGCAGGACAGCTTTCTCTCCAATAAGGCAACAGACAAAAAAATGACTGTCCTACTTCACGGCCTCATGCGCTGCCATAGAATGTCAGGGTCTGAGGCAGGTGGAAGAGGACAGACAGACCTGGAAGTTCCCAAACGTAGGTGCACCGGCCCTTTTCCCTCTGACTTAGACAGACCCTAAGGCAGTGCCACGATAACCTCCGGTGGCAGAAGCCCTCTTCGCGGGAAGGACCGCGTCACCTTTTCCTTAGCTTACTCTGAACGGTGCCCAGAACACGCAGCCAGGGCTGGGAGACCCGAGGCTGCCCCTCGGCCGCCACCGGTCCCCCAGCAGCCCCCGGGGATGCGCGGAAGGCACGGCCCCTTTCCCCGAAAGCAGAGGCGGGGAGCCCGCCGCGCCCGGGCGCCGCTCCACGCGGGCGGGCAGGGGTCGCCGCCCCGCGCCGGGAAGTTCCACGAAGTCGCCGAGGGTGCCGCAGGCTCCTCCACGCGGCTCACCCAGGAGCCCGGCTCGGGGCCGGCGGCGGACAAAAGTTAGTTGCCACCAGCCGAGCGGCTCGGCTCGGCGCCCATCCAGCCCCGGCCCCCAGCCGCCGCCGCCGCCGCCGCCGCCGCCGCTCTCTTCCGCCGCCGAGCCCGCGGGAGGCGCGGGGCCGCCCATCCAGCGCCGGGAGCGGGCACCGCCGGCACAGCAGCCAGCAGCAGCAGCCCCCCGCCCGCCCTCATCCCTCATTCCCTTTCCCCGGGCGCTCACCTCGCTCCTGCTCGGCTTGCAGGCAGATGGGGATGTTCTTCTTCCAGCCCGGCATGGCTCCGCGCGTGCTGCTCAGTGCGGCGGGGCGCTCATGGCAGGGCGCGGCGGCGACCCGCGCTGGGCGGCGGGAGGCGGGGGGAAGCGGGGCTCGGGCGGGCAGCGCGGAGGGGCGGCGGCCTCGCGGGGGGAGGGGAAGGGAGGCGAGGCGGCGGAACCCGAGGGACGCCGAGCGGGGCGGGCTCCCCCCGGTTCAGCCGGGGACAGGCGAGGGGCGAGCGGAGGAGGGATTGTGGGAGGGGGAGGCGCGGAGGGACGCCGGTCCCGGCGGCCGGCTGCGCAATGGAGGGCGCCGCGGGCGGCCCCGGCAGGTGGGGCGGGGCGGGCGCCGCCAGGTGCGGGCCGGGCCGCGCCAAGGAGAGCCGTTCAACGCTGGGCGGGCGGCTCCGCGCCGCGGCCTCTGCCCCGCAGCCCCGCCCCGCTGGGCCGGGGGTGCGCGGCTGGGCCCCGCCGGGCGGGGTCGGAACGGCTACGCTGCTCCATCTTGTCACTTGTTGAAGGGACGGAGGGGCCGCGGCCCTCGGGGCTGCCAAAATGTCGGGTGCCCCGTGCCCTGTCTGGGCTCGCGCCGTGCCCTGCACCGTGGTTTCCCTCTAAGCACGTGGAAACGAAGGGTTAAAGTGTGCGGGACCGACCCCAAAGAGAAGGGAGGTTCTGCCGTGCACCGGTCCCGGCTGCAGCCCGCTCCTCTCAGCCTCCCGACCGAAAGGCCTCAGATCTCACCACCGAAATTGTTCTTACACAGCCATGACCTAAGAGCAGACCAATGCTACAGCATTTAAATAGTCCACTCATATTTTGCCAAAAATAAAATAATCATTATTAAAAGAAACCACCCCTATAAAGTCTCGGGTTTGACTTTTACTCTAAAATAACGATAGCAGGATAAGTGATGCCTAATTATTTTTTTTCCCAAAGCACTTCTGGGGGTGGATGGCTGTATCTACTTCACTGTGCCTAGCAATTATGTTGTGATTTTTTTTTTTTTTGCAGTAATCTTGCATTTATAGAAATTACACAATTTTACATGGTCTAACAGGCATTCATGAGTTCTTCATCTTGATGTGAAGGGTTTCCCAGCTTTAACTTCTGCTGTGAACATAATGAGTTTGAATTTTTCCTCGTTGACTTGGTGCCCATGCGTCAAGCAGGATGTGCTTCTTGACACCACAAACACCCCTTGAAATCACAGAATCGTGAACGTTGGAAAAGACCACTAAGATCATCTGCTCCAACCATCATCCCACCACCACCATGCCCACTGACCGTGTCCCTCAACGTCGCATCTCCACATTTCTTCAACACCTCCAGGAGCGGTGACTCCACCACCTCCCTGGGCAGCCTGTGCCAGTGCCTCACCACTCCTTCTGAGAAGACATTTTTCCTGATATCCAGCCTGAACCTCCCCTAGCACAACTTAACACTGTTACCTCTCATTCTAACGCTGTTATAAGGGAGAAGAGACCAACCCCCACCCCACCACATCCTCCTTTCAGGTCATTGTAGATAGCAGTAATGTCTTCACTAAGCCTCCTCTTCCCCAGGCTGAACAAGCCCAGCTCCCTCAGCTGTTCCCCATAAGACTTGTGCTCCAAGCCTTTCACACACTCTAAGACTCCAGTGTCTTTCTTGTAGTGAAGGGCGCAAAGATGAACACAGAACTTGAGGTGCAGCCTCACCAGTGCCCTTGATTAAAGCCCTACCAGTGTGGCAGCAGCAGCTCACCCTCATTTGCGCACAGTTCCCCATGAGCAGTGCTGTGCCTGCTCTCGGCAGTCTGTGTCTGGGGTAAGACACATGCTGCATTGCTACTGAATTCTGGAGAGTGCAGCAAGGGGCTGCTTTTTTGGCTGTAGGAGTGCCAGGTGGCACCTGGCCAAAAACTAAAATCAGTGGCATAATGTAGAGACATTCAGGTTGGATATTAGGAATAATGTCTTCTCAGGAGGAGTGATGATGCATTACCACAGGCTGCCCAGGGAGGTGGTTGAGTCACTGTCCCTGGAGGTGTCCCTGGAGATGTGGCACTGAGGGACACGGTTAGTGGGCATGGTGATGGTAGGTTGGTGATTGGGCTAGATGATCTCAGTGATCTTTTCCAGCCTATATGATTCTATGATTCTATGAAAGTTACCAACCAAAAAATGTTTTAATGACTTAGCACCACCAGGCTGAGTTTTTGCCCTATTTGCCATGTTAATATTTTTGTTTCGTTACTGCTGGTGTTAAATTTAGACTTACTGCATCCTTCAACCATAGTCTTGCATCCTTCCCTCAAGAAGAGACATGCCTACAGTAATATTCTCCTTCCTTTCATCTTAAATAATGTCTTTTTTCTTGTCAGAAGGATGACTATGCATGTGAGTGTGCATGTGGATGTCTCAGTGCTCTACAGCAGAGGTCCCCAGCCAGAGCCGTGCTCGCAGGGCCACGCTCCCAGGAGATACCCTGGGGCATGCAGGCACTGCAGCGTTGCCTGAGGCGGTGCGAAGGGAGGAGGGTCCAGGTTTAGCCCAGCACAGGCAGTATCTGCACAGGGATGTGCTGCTGAAAGTGGTCCCATGTGTTTCTGCAGTGCGCACAGCAAGGAGATGGCTTGCAGAGCACTGCTTTAGAAGCTGTATTGCTGATTTTAAAAATGTGTTCTGACACTTACTCTCCTAACCTATGCCATTTCTTGGGCTTTAAAGTGTTATGGAATGAAATAAAACTTCAGATGATTGTGTGTCATCCATGTCCTAAATCTTACCCCTGCCTCTGATGCCCAGCTATTACTCCTCACCTTTCCATTAGGGATGAAAAAACCCACCAACACCGAGCCCTAACACTGCATTTCTAGTCCTCCAGCTGACTCCTGGCCAGCCTTGGAGTTCTGCAAAATCTCAGGTTGGAGGAATAAAGTAATAGATGGCCCTACTCTCCATAAAAATGGAGAGTAAGCCATTTTCTGGCTATTTTTTTAATATCACCATCATTTTTAAAGTGAGTAAAAATCCTCCAGGACTGAATGTGGGATTCTCCAGGCCCTGTGGGAGTCATGAAATCACAGCTGCTGTTTTAGATTTGCTCCAGAAATGTGTGTCAAAATGAGGGATAAACCCTATTTATTTATTTATTTTTCTAACTACTGCTGGCTTTTCAGGAATAGGCACACTACATATTTGCATCACTGTGTGGAATATATATGCTGCTCTCATGCAAGACCTTACTTATAAATCCTTTTAAGCAACGACACTCTGTAATTCCCATTTCTGGGCTACAGGAAAAGCTGGCATGGGTGCCTGACTCCAGTTAATTTAATTGCATTCTGTTACTCACATGAGCTGTTTCACACTGAACAATTGCTTCTGTGCATTCCGGTGCTAGTAATGGAAGAAAGTGGTCACCTGATTTAGATGTGCATTTTGTGGTGAACATCTCACACCTATAGCTTATAAACTTCCTGCCAGGTCTCTTCTGCCTACAGCTTTTTCCCTCAGAGAATTTAAAATGAATTGAATCTTGGTTTTCAAGGAGATACCCTTCCTTCTTGCTTGGTGGAGGTCATCTGAAACACATGTAATAGCACCCTGGAATTACACAGCAGAAGAAGTGTAATGTTCCCAAGGAAAGGTTTTATTCTGTGGAGCATTCTGAAGAGGAGAATCAATTGTATTTTACTTTATATTTTACTTTAGTTTTAAATTTTGTATTCTTATTTATTCCCTAAAAGCCAAGTAGGAGAAACATGGTGGAACTGATGGTTGGACAGATTCTCAGTAACTGCAAATACATAGCAATAATTGACTCTACAGTACAAGGTCTGCTTGAGCTTTTAGGTCTGTAAACTTTGCTTTTCCTTTATCTTGGTGACTGACACTCACTGTTGAAGTTCATATATACATTTATGATTAAAGAGAGCTTGAGAAGGTGTTAAGAACATCTCCTGAAAGCAAGAAACTGAATTGACCTTTTGAAATAATAGAATCAAAGAATCATTTGAGTTGGAATGGACCCTCGAAGGCCATCTAGTCTGACTCCCTGCTGTGAACAGGCATGCCTATAGCTCCATCAGGTGCTCAGAGCCCACCCAGACTGATCTCAAGTTCCTTCAGGGATGGGGCATCTACCTCCTCTTGGGCAACCTGTTCCAGTGCCTCACCACTCTGTTCCTCATATCCAATCTAAATCAACATAAACCTGGACACAGTACTCCAGATAAGTATAAAATATCTGTGATAACAGCAAGAGATTGCAGCTTTTGCAGGTTTCCTGGTCATCCAAGTCCCAGAAATGTCCACGTTGTTCAGAACAGATGAAAGATGTCCGAGCTCACCGCAGTATCCTTGGTGGTCCCGCAGCATCTCCTGTGCCACATGGAAGGACAGCTGCTGAGTTCTGACCCTTTTAAGTCCCCCAGTGCACGTCTGAGATTGACACATTCCTGCCGAGGATTGCATTAATGCATACAAGTCACATTAAAATGTGATGCAGTTTCATTAAAATGTGATACTAATCTCTCCAGAGCTGAGTGCTGGGCAGAATGGAGCTGCACTCTGTACAGCATCACCCTCCCTGCACGCTGTATTTCTCTTTCTTTATTTTCCATTTATGAAAAAGTTGCCTCATCTTGAAAGCTAGTTGTCACATTACAGAGCATCAGTTCAAAAAGTTCAAAGATGAGATGGAACATGCCAACAATTGATTTTTCAGATGCATTTTAACACTTTTCATAACAAATACTAACGAAAATCGGAAGGGCACTCTGCTGCAGCCCTGCAGCCATTTGCTGCCAGCCTCCCTGGGGACGGTTCTCCCTCCTTACACAGTGCAGAGGACATTTCCTTCTGCTTGCTCCTTTCATGGTCCCAGCACTCTGGCACAGTGGCAGAAATCATCAGGAAGGAGGAAGCCTGTGGAGATGGGCCTCTTGGGAGGCACTGGTCACCTGTCTGTGCATCCCAGGCTGGGCGAGGTGGACACTCACACAGCTTAGGCAAGTTGACAGCAATTCTATGTATGCTCAGCATCAGAAATTTAGGCACTCCAGTGATTGTAGGTAAATTTTGGTAGACGCAGCCTACCAAGTGAACAGAAAGTTAGGATGTACTGTTAGAGTCTGTACTGCAGGATTTAGAAATATATATTCTAACTGTTGCCTGCGTTATGTGCCAGCATGCCTCTGGATTTAGCCATCAGGCCACTTCAAAAAGGCAGGAGAAGGCATTCTCCTTTTGAAGAGACACTTTAACATTTGTAAGGATCTCAGATCCTTGAACAAGGAGATCCAGCTTGCAGTTAGCAGAAGATAATCTGTAGAGTCTTGGTCATGCCAGCATCCTTGTGCCAAGCAGCCACAAACCAGAGGGATGGCAGGCTCCCTGCTGCTGCTTTCCTTGTCCTGGTTCTGTGACCTACCCCAAAACCAGAGACACCATTTCCCTGCAAGCTTAGGCTTTAAACTCTGGACTGGCAGAGGTGCCTAAATTTCAAATTTTATTTGTCACGTGTTGCTAAAATAAAATACTCCAATTAGTCCTTATAACTGCATTGTTTGCATATAAATGAGTTTTGTAAATCTGTTGCAAAAGACTACAGAATTATCAGTGTAATGGAAAAAAAAATTACACAGACATCAACAATCTAACTCACTGCTGCCCTTTCTTCCTGATACTGAAGTCTAAATATAACCAGAGTAGTTTCTGAAAAGAGTTTTTTTTTAAAAATGGAATTGCTTAAAACTTTCTTGTCTACAAAAGGCATCTCTGACAACTAAAACAGTTCAAAGGAAAAACATGCAAAAGTATCTGAAAGTACCTAATGATTTGTGATGTAACTTAAGGCCCTAACCAATATATCCATATTGCCAATGTGCTTAAATTACTGACAACACTAAAAATCCATAAATGACCTCATATTCAACATCTGCAGGCATTCCCATCTCTGGCAAAGAAGATGTAGTGCATGTTGTGTTGTAAGTTCCACCCTTTGCCAAACAGCTTTGCATCTCTTTTTTGCATATGTCCTTTTCCGGGAAACACACTCAGTCACACGCAGAAGGTACCTCTGCAGATCATCCAGTCCAAGCACCCTGCTCAAAGCAGGGTCACCCAGAGCAGGTTGCTCAGGACCATGCCTGGTCAGGCTTTGAGTGTCACATATCTGCAGAACTGCTGAGGGTGCATTCTGTCCCACTGTCTGCATTGTAAAAGAGAAAAGTCAGTATTGGCCTCACCATCAGTCCCTGGGACGTACCACTAGTGGCCAGTCTCCAGCTGGGCTTGGTGTCACTGCCCAGCCCTGGTGCCCACTCACTGCTTAGCACTCAGATGCTCATGTGGAGGAAGGCATTGGAACATTTCCTGTCAGCTCAGGAACTTCCATTCTTCAGGCATGGTTTTAAACACTGTCAAGTTGTTCTGCAGGAAGGAGAAAAAACATGCAGCAGAAAAGGAAAGCAGTTTTGGGAAGAACATTCCAGGTTGTGAAAAGCTTGGGATGAGCCCACGTGGAATAATGGGCTGTGAGGCATCTCAGGATGTAGAAGGGTTTGGGAAAGTACTGAAGAAGAGCTCAAGCTGTAGGCATCAAATCCAACTGTGGTGACTGCCATTCTTTGCATTCAGCGATTTTTTGCATTACAGGAGGTGATTTCTGATTTTACTGTGGCCAATGAAAATGTTACCATTACAGACACTACCTGAGATTTTGCTTCCATTTTAGGGACACATTTCCTCTCTCCCTTGGTCTTCCATGATCTAAAGCATATTCCATGGAGAGACAGGAAAAATGAGAGAAAGAGAGTAGACATGTAACTCACAATACTTCCGTGTGAAGATAAGAGTTACAGGTAACCTGAGCATGGCTTTTATGCAAGCACCACTCTCTGTGGAGGCAGAGTCACACTGTCAGAATGATTTGGATTTATACCAAACATATCATCACTGTGCTGTCTCAGGTTGCATGGCCTGTTAGCCTCAGTGGCTCTATAGAGAGATATCAAACACCACTTTGATTTTTCTTGGGGCACTCCTGTTCTCCAAATGCAGCCCGGGCAGAGGCAGAGAGCTTCCGATAGAGTTGGTTGTGCTGCCAGCAGTTGTGTACTCTTTGTTTGCAGCCCATTGGCTGCCACTCCAGAAAGCAGCCCATGCAGAACAGACCTGGTTTGGCTCCTGAAATTCCCAAGGTGGATACACTTTCTTCGCATACCTTTCCTGCATGCTTCATTTTGATGCTTGTCTGCGCTGGATTCTGATAAATGCATTTACTTACCTTTTCTTGCAAGCAACCTGCAGATATGAATACTATTAATGACACTCAGCACACTTTGGGAAGCCCATTATCGGAAAGCCAGCTGCTATTTCAAGCACATTAGTTGTACCCATTATCCACACACAAGCCGCACGATTGATTGTCTTACACATCCCCCCTAGCTGAGAAAGAGCAACTTGCCAGTGCTGAATCCAGCCATGAACTTACAGCAGTGAGGTGTAACCAATTCTGTGGTCCCACTCCTTGAGGGCTCAGTGCAAGCTCAGGAAATGTATTTGCTTCCTGATACAGAAGGTGTGGAGCAACAGATAGTCAACCCAGGTCTCCATGCTGATGTGATCCCCCCCCTCCTGATACATCTTGCACCACAAATGCTTTCTGCAGGATGCAGAGCAACCAAAGTGGGGGGAAATCCTTTTGCTGTCAGAGTTACCATCCTGCCACCTTCCAAATTCAAAAACAAGCATGGGTTTACAGCATCTGCCTGCTGGGGGATCTGTTAGCTAGCACAGAGGGCAGCTGGAGCAGACAGCACCGAGCACTGCTTCTGGGCAATGGTACAGGCTGCCCAGAGGCCATGGATTGCCCTCCCTGGTGATCTTCAGAAGCTGCCCGGATGTGGCCCTGGGTACCCTCCTCACGAGGCAGGGGTTGGAGCAGATGGACCCAGAAGGTCCTGCCAAACCCAGGCACTCTGTGATTTTTTGGTGAATAGCCCTTGAAAGGTTTGAGCTGGCTCTGTACTGGGAATATGACAAACTTGGTATTGCGCCAGCAGAAGCAGGTGAACTGGAATGTGAAAACACAGGGCATTGTAGAAATCCTTCAGGTTAATTTTGAGGATGGGACCTCAGCTGCCTTAGATGGGTTCATAGCTTTTTTGCTTTTAACCCAAATCTTAAAAAAGAAGTTTTTAGTTTATACATACAAACAGCCATAAAGCTGATGCTCAAGTAGGTTACCTATCAGACGAAATGTTGGTTACGCTGTTTTGGTTTTTTTTTGAAATGTAGATTAAATTTAGTCTTTGATAGAAACTCAGTATTATTAATGCAAATTTATGTGAATTGTACTATTCATTTCCTACAGTATACAGAACACTGAGCTGATCAGAAAGAAGCCTTTCTTACCCTATTTGAGGTAATGTAATGATCTTAGAGAATGCATTTGTAACCCTTGCACCAGACCAGGAAGAAAACCTGCGATTATACTTTAAAGAAAAGAGTGTTCTCATACATAAATCACTGAAAATATTCAAAGAACATTAGGCTTGGAGAGGCATAATCAAATAAATATTATGTCATGAGTCTTCTACAAAGAAGAAACACTATTTTAGTATTAATTATTACTATTAATCAATGCTAGGAGCTTTGATCCAGAAGAGGATATACACAAACCATAATAATAATGATTGGTGAAAAGTTCTTTCCAGGATTAGAAAATCCAGAAAGTTCTGTGCAAAACAGTACTTACAGTGACATTCAAAGATTCATACCCTCACTTTAAAAAAAGGAAAAGTACGGTAGAGAATGAACTGATGTGAAATATCTGCCTGTATATATATATACATAAATATACATACATACGTGTGTATATATGTATGTATTTGTGTATATGTATATATATATTCATGTGTACATATATAGTAGTATGGTTGGGTTGCAGTTGGACTTGATGATCTTTAAGGTCTTTTCCAACCTGAGCAATTCTATGATTCTTTGATTCTATGTCTGTGAAATCTATAAATTTGTATATATTTCATGCATTTCTCCTTTGGGCAGGTGTAGTTTCTGGTTAATAAACACCATCCATTTATTAAGCATTTTGTTCTTAATCTAGATGGTAGAACACACTTTGCTTTAGCCATCCTGCCATCCTTCATCAAGCAGTACCATTTCAAAACTACCACTAGCAGCGGGTTTGAAGTTGATTGTGAAGTTTCAATATTACTAGACAGTAATACTGTTTCTTTAGACTTGTACAAAAAATGTCACACAAATATTCATTTCCTTTGTCAAATGAATCAATCGCAGACTTTTATATAAAGATGTTCTATTTTCCTATAAATACAAGCAAGTTGAATAAAGATTTATGAGAATCAGAACTTGAGTGGAAGAGCACCTTTCATGGACATGGTGAAGATCTTGTGTTTTGTTTATATAAGCAGAAGACTCACGTGCCCTCTTTTCCTTACATCTGATTGTCTGTGATTTACTTGCTGATCAGACCATTCTGAAAAGAAACATTGGACCTCTATGGCAGAATTAAGGCTTTTCTTATTTTGAGCAAAGTATGTAACCGACCAGTTACGCTTGGGAGCATCTATTTTTGCATCCACTTTATTCCCAGCATCATTCAAATATGGCAATTGTAATAGTAATATAAATAGCATTTGTTAACATTTGTTAGACGTTATGTTTAAGGGTCTTGAATACACTTTCCTTTTAGGAGTGACTGTGACAATAAAATATTCAGCTGTTAATATTGAGATTTTGAACATGCAGTTATTTAAACAGACTTATACCCAGGCAAGCCTATTAAAGTTATCTGTAGAGAGAAAACTGCACCACTGATCCCCTCTGTTATCTAGTTAGAATATGATTATTTTTAGCTTCTTGATTTTTAAAAAGATACTGGGAATGCTATTCTTGATGTTGTCCTGAGCCTCTCCTTTATAATTCATGTGACTGCTATTGCAAATATCTTTTTTAACAATCTATATAAAAATTTACCTATGCATAAGAAATCCAAAGCAACTCACAAACTACTATTGACACAAATGTTTATAGTTACAGAAAGTTAAAAACTGTGAGCTTAACATTTGAAGGGAATAAATTTAAATGTTATCATTTTTAGGACGTAAAGGACGAGAAAACAAACTTAGAACTAAAAGCAGCTGTTACTATGACAGAGTCTAAATGTTTAGGGGAAAAAATACCACCACTGACATTAAAATAGCAGTATGTTTTTGAGGAAGTTGGAATAGTGGGAGCTGCTTGCCTATTCCTCAGAGGAGGCTGAGTCCTGCAAGGAGCTGAGTGTGCCCACTTCCCTTTGAGAAAGAGCAGGAAGAGGCTACTTAGGCTCCAGCACTGCAAGTCTTCTCAAGGGTAGGCTGATATCTCATAATAGTGCCTAGGAAATGAAGAAATGCAAGATAATGATAATGGTGCAACATATTCCTGTCAGCAAAAATGGCACCTCAGTGGCAGCGAATGCAAACACGTCGCTTTGAGCTTTCATTCATATAATATAATGAGATTGATATCAAATCATATTTTAATAACACTCCCTAGCTAGTAATTTTCACCGTGATACAACTCGAGGGTAACACAATATTACGCTACCTGGGAAAGAGCTTTTTATTTTCCAGTCTATTCATTGCTTTTTCTCCTGTCAGGCTCCTGTATAAAAATACATAAACTCTACCAAAGCCTTTGTAACAACAAAGACTGACTCAAAAAAAAAAAAAAAAAAAAGCCTTTGTTGCACATTTGTGACCCATTGAACAGATTACAGACACCTAAACACTGTAATGGTAATGTCTAAACAACTCAGCAAAGAAGAGAGAACTTCACAAACAAAGGGATCTGCAGCCTTGTAATGCAATCAAGTATCTCATTAAATGCAGTCTAATCGGACCAGCTCAGAAACCCTTTGCAGCTAACCCTTTCTGGCTATGGGTAGACCAACCAGTTGGCTTTTACGCGATTCAAATGCGATGCTTCAGTCTACACCAGCAACTCCCTGGTTGGTGTCTCACTGGGTATTTTGGAGGGGAAAACACTCTACAACAGTCCAGTTTTACCAGTGCAACTGCCTTCGAGACCTCTGCAACTAATCTGATGTTACAGTTCACCGCAAGGCCTCTGAGAAGGGAAACCTGACCAATGGTAGTGATCTGTAGCACAGATTTCTTTATTTCACCCAGTATCAAAATCTACAGGAAATAATAAGATAATTGCTTGTTTCCACTGCCTTTTCCCCACAGACCTCTACCATCTGGGCATCAGTTTTCAAATAGGATCAGCTCAGTCCAACTCTGACACACCAGCTACTGTACCTCAACATTTAAGGAGCATTTGTGGTCGCTGAGTAAATAATCAGCATCTGCATTAAATACAGAAGGGTTCCAGAGGAGACTGCTGCCTGTGTTTAAAAACAGAGCAAACAAGCTCACTATAAATTGTTGGAAGATCTGCAAAGCTGAGGTTTTGGGATTTGTTCTACTGTGACTGAAACAACAAATCTTTAAGGTGCTGCTCCAAAAGCCCTGCTTGCAATTGCTGATTCACTCAGGAACTGTTAACTGCAAGAGGAAAAAAGTAAACAATCCCGAGCAAGCTGAGTATGGTAGGAGTTGATGGTACATCTTATTCTACATTTTTCTGTGCTGTACACGTGTTTTCTTGGTGGTAGTTGTGAATTCTGCTTTTGGATAAAAGGCAGCTGGCAAAAAGTAATTGCCTGTGTAGAGCATGTGCAATTCTGATGACTCCCATGTCATGAGCATGCGATTGTACTTGTTTCAAGATGAGACAGATGACACCTGTTTTTCTTTGCTCGCAGCAATGATGTCTCCCTTCAGCAGTTTCTGGGAGCAGAAGCAGGTCTCTGTGGGATCCTAGGCTGGGAGGTTTGGATCCTTACCAAAAGAAAGTCTCCTCCTAGGGACCGGGTGAGGTTTGATGGGATCTTTTTACAACCCAGGAGGTTTCTGCTGGACTGCGAGTAGGCCTGAAGGGAGAATCTCACATGGCAGAAATGCACCTGACAGGCAAAGCGGGGAAATGGCTGGCAAACACCTGCACCAACATTTTGTCCTAACCAACAGCTTGCTACTTGAAAAACCTTACAGCTGCAGTTTCTGCTCAGACAAAGTCCTACATTTAAAAGCTGAATGCCATTTCATGTCCTTCAAGATGATGCTGTCCTTCAAGAGGAGATCAAGATCTGTTCACCATAGGCTACAGGCCACCTTGGGTTCCTGTTATAAATAGGAAAGAAATCACAGATATCCAGACATTCTCTAGAAAACGTTCCAACTCTTGGGACACATAACAAAACAAAATAAATTAGAAAATAGATATTTATGTAAAACAGCTTTGAAAACTGTTGCTGCTGGCATTTTGGTTCTGGAGGTTTAATTTCCCTCCTGTGATACAGTTTCTTTCAGACTGTTTTGTCGCTATTTATTTGCCAAACTTGCAAATCTTGTCTGGTTTCGGAAAAAGCAAAACAAGAAGGCTGTTGTAATGAATGGTGAGTTATAAGCCCAAAGTGATTACAACTTGTTTGTGGATCGGCATATACTGATATTGAACAGCTGGAAGCCAATACAAATGGTAATTTTCCTAAGTCACTGTGTGAATACATAGGATGTTTCTCCATAGGCTGCTGAAATAACGAGAGTGCATAATCACACTGGGGAAAGGAAATCTTATTCGCATGCTCTATATGAGCCGCTGACGTGCCTTTCTCCATGCCAGCAAATTTAGGAAAAGTAAAGCAAAGAGAGAGCACTTGATGGGAAATTATTCTGTGTTTTGCTGCGTCAACAAATGTGTTCCTCCTTGAACAACAAGAAACGTCCACGGGCAAATCTTGAAAATGAATACTGACAGTGCACTTCATGTATTTCAGAACAAGCACATTCTACTTAGTAGGCCTATTCTAGAAATATAGTTCAAATATGTGACAGATGTACAAGTAAACACATCTCCCATTACTGTAGGCACACATGAATTTTTCCCATTGTTTAAGCTATGTTGAGCTTTTCCTTAATGAACAACAGGCTTATGTCAGTAAAGTAGAGTTTAGCTGTTTCACAGCCTGCCATGTTCATATGTGAGAACATCTTGCCATATTTAAACATATAAAGTGCTTCTGTGGAGAAAATTGGAGTGATTCCATATGCAAAACAAGCATCTAAAAATTGAGTTTAGCATCATACTGAGAAAAAAAAGGCTCTAAAAAAGCTTGCCTGCAACCCTGTGGCTGCAGTCCACAAGCAATGTGACCGCTGTAAATCCCTGTACATCCCAGCAGTTCTAGCACTGGGGCTCTGCATGGCTTTTCTTTGGAAAGAAATGTGATTACAAGTTCAGCATCACCCACATTTGTCAAAATCTCAAATTCTGCTTCTGGCTTTTATGCAGATGTTTGCACCAATGTAAATAAAACACGCTGTAAAATAAATACAGTTTTGTTGAATTACAGTTTGCAGGTAGAGAAATAAGCAGTAAATATTATGAAGAAAAATGAATTTATAAAGAAAAAAAAAGTACGGGATGTCTATTTTCTTTTAAATCAAGAAAATTAACTGCTGTTTAAATATCCTTAAAACGTATATTGTTTCTATGGCAGATTCATTTCCAACCATCTTGATTAGCCATTCTTATGCAATCTGAAGAATAGGAATGCTTCTTTGGATGAAGAGCTCCTTGAAGGTATCTGATTACTGTCTTCATTACTGATTTTAGTAGTCAGAGAAAAAGAAAACAGGGCTGAAAATGTTTAAGATATGACAGCACTTGATATATTAGTTGAATAAATCATTCACCATTCATCATACCATATCATTTCCATTTGGAAAATGGAATCGAAACATTCTAAAGTTGTTTACAGTTTTTCTGTGCTTCTGACTTACAGTTTCCAACTTCAGATACAATGATAACTTCATAAGGAAGCAATGCCTTAATTCACTGTACAGTCAGAGGCCAGCTCTCTGAATAGCAACATACAGGATTTGCCTCAGAGGTTGCTTCTTTCAGAAGCTGTATCACATCTGATACAGGCAACATGAATTGCCACTCCTAAGGCTGAAAATGAATGCTCAGAATATACTGATCCCTCTTGGCTAAGAGCCATGCTTTCAATTTATCAGGCATCCTTTTCACTAATGGGTTAACCTTTATAGACAGTTAATGTTCACTCTGCTTCTGCTGGAATACATTTAAGATAAAATATTTATACCACTCCATTGAAATAAGAAAAAAAAAAAAAGTAAGAATAGATTGTTCAAAATAAAAGAGGCAAAATAAACAGAACCAAAAGTAGGCTAATAAAATTCTTATTTAAAAAAAAATACAAAAACAAAAACAAAAACAAAAAACCCAGACATTCAGGAGGAAAAAAATGAGGATTTTTGGATTTTTTTTATCTCTGACATTGATACAGTGGAAGATTTGGTATCACTGGTCAACAACAAGCTAAAGCCTGCTGACAAGTACAAAGTGGCTTGTGGCAGTCTGCATGGATTTAAAAGGGTAGATTATGGTTAGCAACATGGATTTTGTGAGGAGAAGACAAAAGAAATTAATGTGTGTGCAGACAGTTTGGCTCTCACTGCCCTCCTCCTCAGCTCATGCACACATACAAATCAAAAGATGAGGTGACTCCCAGCCTGTGTCATTCTGCTAGTAAAAGTATTTAGGGAAATGCTAGGCATTTTCCTATGCAATCACCATGAGGAGCACAATAGCAGGCTGCAGCCTCCAAGCTGAGTAATAGGAAAGCCTGAATGTAGATCCCCTAGAACCAATGGCCACCTCGCAGCAGTGCCCCTCTTGAAGGCCAGCAAAGGGGTCTGTCTGTGCAGCCCCCCCCCCACCCCCTGCACTGACACAGAGCTGGTCCATCAATGAATATGGAGTAAGAATGGGAGTTCCTTTTGTACTGTCATGTTGACAAAAGCCTTAAGATAACTGTCCACTGTCCATTGCCATTCTCCAGCCATTATTCACCTTCACTTGCCAGTCAGCCCCAAGGCCTCAATGGGAAAAGGGGGTCCTGGGCCCGGCTGGATCCTCCTGGGCAACTGAGCATGTGTAGAAAAGGGAACCGTGCTCCCACAGGTGGGTGATCACTGCAGATGAAAGGAAAATGCAAACCCAGAAACCCGCAGCAGTGGGTAGGCAGACACAAGAGACAGCCAGGCAACTGTAAGTGGCTATGGAAAGGCCCTTTGCAAACGGTCTGTGACTTCTGCAAAACACATGGATACTTTTTCTAGCTGAATGAATAACGTGATATTATAAAATCTATACAGGCATTTGCATGTAAGCTGAAACACTAGGTAGTGCAACAGATGCACTAGCTGGAAACACTGAGAAAAGTTTTTCTGAGCCACTTTAGCATCACCATCAAAACAAAAGACTATTAGCTTAACAATACTGATATGTTAACCAATACTCTGCTACCTCCTTCAGAAACAGAAATGTGAAAGGATAAGCAGGAAGGGTGATTTCATGGCTTCTCTTGGGTACTGGATAGTTTTTGGATGGTCTTGTCTTTTAACTGGAAAGGTAAAAATGAATACCTGGAGAGAGATGTGTGGAAAAGCAGAAGTGTGGTAAACATAAGGTGAAATAATTAAGCTGGTAGCAATTATTTTGTAAGCCTCAAGCTGTGATTTAATCAGATATCACAACCTAAGCAGGATTGGGCTGCCTTGGTACTTAAGGGGGAAAACCCGTTTGCTACTGGAAACACAGCTGATGATTCAATAGGCATAAGTCTTTCCTCTGACTAACAGATGACAGTATGAGTTTAAGAGGGCTTGGATACACCACTGCAGTTTTATGAGAATAAGCTATTTTCACAACTATTTTAAAATGTTCCATACTATTTTTGAACGTTAAACAGCAGTTGTATTTCATGTCAGAAGTGATTCCTATTTAGGGGCTGAGCAAAGTGATTCTTACATAAATGCCACAAGCGTTACACGCTTAACAAACAAATAGAACAATTTAAAAATTGATGGGACTCCTGTGAGACAACAGCTAGGTTTTACCCAGGGTTTATGCAACCCCAATGAAAATCTCCAAGGCAGACACTGAACAGCTGGGCCATGCATCAAGAAATCACACGTAAATACTGCATTCTCTCGGCTGGCAAATGAGCTGCATGGGAGTGAGTTTCACCCTCAGACTCTAACGCCCTTTGGGGACTAGACCAATAAAGCTTTTGTGTAAGTACATAATTATTAATGCTATTAGAACAATATGAATGACCAGTTAGTGAAGTAAGTACAATTAGAAACACTCAGACACTGTGGAAGAACACTTTGTGGGAATGTAGACTAAAAATCTTGGGTCTTCTGTTGAGCATAATGTACTGTTGCAGTGGATAATAATTCATTTATTATCCACTGCAGAGGTAATAATTCATTTTACATACAGGAGATAATGTGCCGGAGGGGGAGTAAATGGACCACATCAGTTAAGTCTGCTAAACAAAGTAAGGAATTTAAAAAATGTCTTCTCTGAGAGTTTGAGCCATCCTAGAAATCATGCTGTACCAGTTAACAACACATAGAAGAAAGTTGGATGTAGCAAGGAAAGGTTCTACTACTGATAGTGAATGTGATGTCTTCAGTCAGTTGTGTATCCAGACATTGGAGTGGTGGCAAGTGTCTGTGTCTAAAAATGACTTACACAGCCAGAGAATATGTTAAAGTTTGCACAGTTTGGCACAAGATCAACAAAGTCTGTCTTGAATATATGTATTATTAAACAGGTTTTGACACAGATGAACTGAAGAAAAGAAGCTCACTTTTGAAATTCCTCTACAGGCTTACACTTAGACACAAAGGCCAAATTCCTACCATATGACAAAGCACCTGTGTCACAGCAAACCTGAGCCAGCAAGTCTCCAGGCCAGAGCACAAGGCAGATACAGCAGCTCGAGGCTCAGGGCAGTTCAAGTGTGTTTGCAGGCTGCATTAGCTCTGGGCAGTGCTGTGCTAAAGCAGCTACACGTTTCCAGATCTAAACAGCCTCTGTGTGTTTACGCGTGATAAATTCTTGTATTTCCTCAGCAGGTTAACTCCAACAAAGCCCCATTGGATGTTTAGAAGGGATGGTGTATATACAGCCAGAAATCTCAGTCTTGTCACAAGATGAGCCTACTGCTAGTTCTTACCAATTTATTTGGCAGTAAGTTGTGTGAAAAGGAAAAGAAAATATATTGCCAAATCATTTAAGGTATTCAACATGCACCTTCCAGGATATGTTGGTGATTAAGCTTATTTTTGTATTTATGGCCTTCCTAACTGTCAGACAAGTTAGGTGGTGGTGTGCCTTCCATCTTGTCAACAGTCAGCCATGAGCACTGGTCCCATCTTTGCGTGCTGCAGTCTGTACTTGGTGCGGGCTCTGAGGAGTGAGGTAGGGAACAAAAATAACAGTCAAAAGTGGCTACTTAGGCCAGCCAAATATTTCAGGCCAACTTGTCTTAGAGATCCCTCTAACTCGCATCTGCCAGACCATGTAGATTTGATCTCATTCAATTTATACTTGGCTGACTTAAAGCCCAACTGTTTTCCAAAGTAATAGATTGTGTGCTCAAGATGCTCTAAACCTTCATGTTTCACAACCAAATTCCTTGACTGTATTTTTCTTGTCTTCCTATTGCATGCAATGTCCCACTACAGCTATTTTGGAAGCACTGGTACAAGCGCAGACCCAATATGGTGCAAATTGATAAAACCGGAGCCAAGTGACGAGTCTCACAGAGTCTCACAGAGGAATTAAGCTTCAAACCTAAAGGTAGATGGCTGCATGTAAGTATCCACTAGTGAGTCACGTGTCCCAGCTCTCTGGGCTCCAGCACTGCCTGCCTGCATAGACTTGACCTCCACTGTTCATAACAGGCACTTCAAACCCTCACATAGGCATCCATGTAAAGACATGGACATTTAGGTATCTTAGTTCTGAAGTGAATAATATCATTGGTGGATACTGTTAAGCCCAAAAAAGGATTAAGTGCACAAGTCTTGAGTTGCTTATTTGTGAGACACTTGGAGCCCCCAGTACAGTGAAGGTACTTGGTGTTTCTGGACAAAGTGAGTGCGGCAACTACTTCCCCAACAGGTAACTGTAGGGTTTAGCTGCCTTTTGTTTTTCTCTCTTCATGCAGAAGATGTGGTACAAGCAGGACCTTAAAATAGAGGAGGAGCTGGAAAGGATTTGGGGCAGAAGGAGAAACTGTGATATGATGCCTATAGAAGCAAATGCTTCAGAGCTGAAATCTGTATGAATTAAAGGTTGCAATAAGTGAAACAGATTCACAGAAAGTACCGGCACTGTCAGCATGCTTCTTCCTCCTTCCCATCCTTTGAAGCTTGCCAATATTGTGAAAAGTAGCCAGAGAAACGGAAACAGTCTGTATTTATAAGCCTAATAAGCAAGCATAAGACTTTGAACTAATTTAAGAGAGTGGTAGGAAAAAGAGGTGCCAAAACCAGTTTTGAACCACTTCACAACATCTTTTTGTTGTTTTTTTTTTTAGAAACTGGAGATTAGTCTTTCTACTTGATGTGTAAATAAAGATGTCAGCAAAACGCAGACCATTACAGGCATGTGGATATCATGGCCACTGTCATCCTTTCCCCACATTATTGGAAAGTAGCTATTTTATCCATGACCAGTATTGCTTTTTCAAACACCAGCCTCTGAGCAGATAAGAGAGCTCCTTTCCGTTTGGTACAGACTTCCACAAAGGTCTAAGAATGATAAGAGTGGAGATATATATATACACATTTCCTTCCCAGTAGTAAAACTCATAGTACAAACTACCAATCTTGGGTTGATTGGTTTGCTGGAATATAATCACACTGGAAGACTGGATATAAGAATGGCAATTTTTAAAGGTGGAATAATATGTTGTCCATTTCACTAGTACTTCATGTCCTGTAACTAACACTGCCATTTAAAGGCTCCCTTTAAATTCAGAAGAATTTCTTTATAAAGAATATATATATATACATAAAAGAAAACTGACCATCTAGGTAAACGAAAACAAATGTGCATGAGATTGGCAGGAGTATCAATTTTGGTGACTTTGAGATGTGATGCAGAAAATCTACTGGAAACAGTTCCAGCCTTGACAGATTTAAAACCACATAGCATTCAGATTAGAATCATTTAGATTAGAAGCCACAGAGAATGATGAAGCAATATGTACTAAAGAAGGAGCTCAGAGGTTTTTTGAGCGGTCAGCAGTCCAAGCACCTTTTCTTATTAAGTAATTCAGACTGAGTAAGCACAGCTTTGATTTCCTGATATTCATTCCTGTATGAAAAGGCAAGCTGTTTTTTCTCATTATTATTTTTTGATGTCACATTTTAAGAAGGTTGGAGAAATGGAAAATGAAAGAAGATGATTACATCTAATTAATCTTCATTAAGATGCACACAACCAATTGATTGAATGCTATATTTGGTTAAGTTCTTCCATTTTCATTCAAAAGATTTAAAATTCAACATTTTACCACTAAGCGCCTTACATTAACTTTATAAAAGCAAAAGAACCTGCTGGATGTTTTTTTCCATTATATCAATTATAAAAGTGCTGCAGAAAGTTTAAAAAAAAAAAAAAAACCCACAAATTTTGGTCTTCAAAAGGAACTTGGATCCACAATGATTCAAGGGATTCCTGATCTTTTTAATATAATGTTGCAGAGTGGAAAATGTCTGGATTTCTCAGTCATTTGTAAATTTTTTTTAAACATATAATAATAAATAATGTGTGAACTATGCAATTACAATAAATAAATATTCTCCAAATTCCATATGGTGTGTTTGATCAATTTAATGCATAGTTTCAATAGCTTTTCCAGCAACTGATGGTGCATTCTATATTAAAGGAGAACAATGATAGCTTGATAGGGAAATCATGAGTTTTCATTTGACTGCCATTCAGCTCTGCTGAGTTGTAGAGAACTCTGAAAATGTCTCACACCCTCACTATAAGAGACCAGCTATGATCTTATCCAGTTATATCTGACATTTGGCTATTCAGTTCCCCTTTTCCTTTTTCCTTTCCTCTCCTCTCTTTTGACACAGTAGGGTCAATTCCTATCTGCTGTGCACTTCAAATTGCATTTTACACTACTATAAATTGAGTATAAGTGCTGCTATTCTGATATGTGTTTATTTTTCATGGATATTAATAGTTGATAAAAATCAAACTTCAGAGCTTAAACTACCTACTGAAATGGAGGCTTGGTGATGCTGTTTTTTTTCCCCTGGTTATCTCTGAGTGAGAAAATACTGTATTCAGCTTACATCACTTTATTGATCCACCATGGAAAATCTGACTGAGTCAAGATTTACCTTATCAACTAAATGATCAGAGAGCAAGTTGAGCCAACAGCTTGATCAGTCATTCTGCAAGCTTAACAGATTGCATTTGAGAATAGGCTTTGTGTACTGCATCTGTAAGTAACATACAAACTAAGACTCTGGCTGAAAAGAGTTCTTCTAGGTCTCTGGGAGAACTACTTTCAAAGATAAATGCATTCCGATATCAAATGACATCAACGAGAACAGAGCTTAAAAACATACATAATCTGTTCAAGGAGAAAAATTGAACACGGTACACCTGTTATCACATTTTGTCATAGAAGATGACAGGAATCCTTTGTTGTTTCTCTAGGATTATAATCTCACAGAGAGAAAAAATGAAGAAGACTCCTACAAAAAAATAATTACTTATTTGTGGGGAAAAAATTACATCAGCAGAAACTAATGAAATATCCCTTGTTAATTTGGGGTCTCTATTTTTCTGTACCGTGGTGTTCTGACAAAAGGTGGGGAGCCAAGAGGACAGGCGGCAGCTTGCAGAGATCCTTCACTTTGAATCCTTCTGGTTCCAACACCAGCCACTGCTTGGTGGTGACCAACAACAGCTGTCCCTGAAAGCACCCCATGGCCTGTATGGGACAAGCTGGATGGTCTCAGCCCAGCATCCATTAAAAAATAAATAAATCCCACACTCTACTACCACAAATTAGATGCTCAACTGAAACTCCACCGGCGTTTTTGGTTGTGAAGGCAAGAATTTGCCAAGCTGTGACAGGGAATTTTCTCCTCGCTTCCGGATTAGTTTTGAGAAAAGGCAGCATATGGAAGCAGCACTTGGCTGCAGCAGCCTCTGCCTGCTCTGTGAACCCCTGCCAGCTGCCTGGGACTGCACGTCTATCACCAGCTCTACAATTCACAGAACACCAAATGTACACTGTGCATTTTGTCTCCTCCAGAGCAGGAGCCTCTCACTTGCATATCAGGCTGCCTTCTCCATTTGGAGTAAATATCCACTTCTGCTCACATGTAGCCCTCAAATGCCATGGCTGTATCTTGCTGGTGTGTTTCATTAAGACACTGCTCGTTATGTATTACCAACTGAGCAGTTTAATGAAATATTAAGATTAAACAGCTGAGTGTTGGCCAGCAGAAACCAGTGGTAGTACAAGAATGGGAACTGAAAGTGTTCAGCTGCTCCACAGTGGCTTCTGGAGCTGCGACACAGCAGCTATATATTTGAAAACCACACAGCCTCAATGATCATGATGCAACACTCTGAAGGTGCTGCTCAAGGCAAGGACAAATATTGAATAAGTGACAAAATGAGCATCTTTAAAGAAAAAATCAGTCTCTTACTCTTGAGTGATCTTTAATGCAATAATTTGAGCTCTCCATCCTGTACATCTGTGTTTAATAATTCATGCTAATATTCTGAATTTCCCATCACTGCTTTTCTTAATGATGAGCAAAAAGAGTCCTCTCAATATGTGCTAACAACTTCCTTTCTTGTCCCCAGGAATGCCCAGAGATCCTGGACGAGGTCAGGAGCTGCTGTGGTAAAAGGTGTTGTGTGCAGAATCAGAACACCACTCCTGCTACAAATGTTTGCAACCAGGGACCAAGGGGGCTGGCACAAAAGGAAGAACCTCAGTAGCTCCTCTCAGTTGAATTAGTAGTAGTAATACAGGCAGAGCTTTTCTCCTTTCTGTACTAATTTCTGGGAAGTAAAGGAGGAGAAAGAAAATGCCTGCTATGTCAGTGGGAGATGGATAGAGCTCAGGGGCTCACCAGCCCCTCGCTAACCCTGCTGTGGTCATCTTTTACAGGAACAGAGGAAAAGGGAAAATACAACAGTGCTGAGAGAGAGAGGGGAGCCTGGGCTGCAGCACCATCTCTCCCCACCCACAGTGCCCCACAGCCCGGCCTCTTGCAACATGGCAGAGAAGCTCTGTGCAGGTAATGTGTACCTGCAGCAGGAAGATGCTAAGTGTAGGGTTCGTGCTTTGAAGCAGTTGAAAAATCTGTGTTAAATCTCAGCAGAGGGTTGTTATTTTTTTCTTCTTGGCCTGCAGGCTTTCCTAGTAGTGGAACGTTACTTTCCTGCCAAGACAAATTCCAACTCTCACTTTTATTTTCTCATGCCACTTCCTGTGCCAATCCGCCTTTCAGTTCTCCTTCAGATCCTGCTATAAATGCACTTCTTAAGCTTTTCCTTCCATCACAGCTCTCTTCTCCAGCACTGCATCCTAATTCACATCGGTTGCAACATTTACCTTAAATACTGACTGCGTTCTCCTGCTGATAAACATGCTACACATTTCTGGTGCTCCTAAATACACGGAGATAAGCATTTCCCCAAAGTATTTCTCTTTGCACTGATAGGCACCCCTTTACACATTACACTGTATTGCACTGTACATTCCTTTTCACTATTTTGTATTAAATGAGGACAGCAGTGGTTTAACAACAGGCTTGAACGAGACCATCCACAAAAGGAGAAAGGTGACTGTACCCATGAAGGATTCCAAAATCAGCATCCAGTTGTGGTTCCTTTAATTCTATGCCCATAAATGCTTCTTGCAATCAGCCAGGAGGCTTCAGTGAAGAGCAGCACACTGATATTTTCCACCAGGACTGAGTACACCACCAGTATTCTGTTTCAATAGAACAGCTGGTGCTTAAAAGGCTGGTAATTACAATTTTATTCAAAAATCAGAACTGGTGGAGCTAAGAAGATCATTGATTCAGATGGTTGACCTTGAAAGGCAGATTGCAATGACCTTGTTGAACTTTGGAAAACATAAAAAAAAAAAAGTAAAAATAGATCTCTTTGCAATATCTATGGTACTTTCTGGTAACAAGTGACAATCTTCAATTTCCCCCCAAAATACTGTCATTATGAAAATTGACTGAAAAATATTCTGAAAAGCCTCATTATTTTACTATTCCTTCCAAGGGTGTGGATGACATTCTAAAAACTGCGCTTCCCTGTAATTAAATCTCTGCAAAATTTTAGGTTTGAAATAGTACATCATGCTGATGGCGTATTTTATAGAAGAAAGAACATAAAAAGAGCTGGAATGGTTTGAGAGTTGGGCAGCCAGTCCATCTAGTCCAGTAACTCCTCTCTGACTGTGGCCATAAGCTGCTGTCTGATGAAGAATATGAAAGTATAGCAAAGCTACTGTAATATTTTCTCAGAACATTTCCCAGACTCCAAGTGATCAGAGGTAGATTCTGTTATAATTAGTAATTATCAGATGTTTCCCTTTTGGTTATCCTGCCTAGCTTCTAAAACCTATGTTAACCTTCAGTGTCTACACGATCCTGCCACGGAGTTGTGCAACTTAAATATGCATACATACACTGTCTAAAACTGGCTCACCAGGTAATTCAGCCTAAAAGGGACCTCAGAAGTGTCTAATCTCCTGCTCAAAGATGGGCCATCTACAGGGTGAGACCAACTTGCTCAGGACTTTATCCATCTGAGTTCTGAAAACCTCCATGGAGAGAGACAGCACAGCCCCCTACTCTCGATATTTCATTATTGCTGTTAGAGAAATGATTTTCTTTAGAGCCAGTCAGACCTGCCTCTGTATCACTTCAAGGCCAGTGTTTGTTCTCCTGGCACACATCACCAGCAAGAGTCTGGCTCCAGCTCCTGAACCTCTCTATAGGCACTGGTAGTGGTTAGTTGGTACTGCCGCTATGTCTGCCAAAAGCTATTATTCTTCCAGGCTGAAGAAGTCCTGTTCTCTCAGTCTCTCTTTCAGGGCAAGTATGTAGCATGTACTGTACAGCCCCAGACTGACACAGTGTTCTAGCTGTGGCCTAATGAATGCTGAGTAATGGGATATAATCTCTTGGCCGTGGCGTTTTTTGTGACACAGATGAGCATTCTCTTGGCCTTCACCACCACCGTGGTGCAAAGCTGGCTCATGTTTAAAGCCTACTGTTGGCCCTAGCCTTCTCCTACAGAGCTGCTCACCAGCTGCTCAGTCTCCCTGTACTCATCCAGGCAACCTCTGCATTCATTATTTACACAGCAGCATTAGGCTGCTCTCTGTTTTCCTTCCTATTAATAGAATTACAGAATGGCTTGGATTGGGAGGGACTTCAAAGACCATTCAGCTCCAAACCTGTGCCATGGGCAGACATATTTCACTAGACCACGTCACCAAAAATACCATCCAACCTGACATTCTAAGAAGCTACTTGTATTCTGTTAGCTAGTTTTGAGCATTTTAGCTAATATTTGCTTAAAAATACAGGTATTAATACCCCCTACTTCCTACAGTAAGTAACAGTCAGACCAGAACCCTCTGTTTGATTTGTGGAATTACTACTGGTTTTCCCCATGTATCTGGGCTTACATTTACCCACACTAAATTGTATCTGCTATTTTAATATTCAGTTACTGAAATTTGTAAAACCAGACAGATAAGCAATAAATTAAAAAATATCCAAGTGTATACTGGATTCATGCTGTTTGTACTTTTAGATGTAAAGCACATAAACCCCTTTGTAAGGCTTGATGTTCTGTGGTAACCACAGCCTTCAGTTCTGAACACATTTACAGAATTGACACACTGTTTTTTGTCACTGTGATCAGCTTCAATTCATCTGGAGTTGCCTCTGTAACATCCATGCTCATCTCTTGCTTTCTGCTAGAGTTGTCAGGTACGTGCACAGCTAATATAGAAGGCACAGTGCTTCTTCATGTTCCAGAATCCAAGTATTTGCAAAGTACCAAATGTTACTAGTCATATACTTGCTTAAAATGCAGTATTCTGAAGGGCTGACAAAATACGTACAACTACTGCAAAAATGAATTCCAGGGGAAACATTATTTCAATTAAGGTATTTTTTTGTGTGTTTGTGCTTCAAATAACTAAAAAAAGGGAACTGAAAGTTGAAACTAAAAAAGAAATGAAACAAGGGGCATCAGTCATGCATTATAAAGTCTAACAAGTGTGAAATAGCCAGTGGGCTACACCTCATCCCATCCATCACACTGTGTGGTCATAAACTCTTAAAACCACAGTGTACATCAGATAGATACAGGACACAAATCAACTTTTGTCTGACATTTATTTTCCAAAAGGAAGGAATAAATATTGTAAGGGAGAATGGGACATGCTCTCAGCATGGGCTCAGGTATCTCTACTAATTTTGATGGAGATCCAATCCTTTGCTGCAGCTGAAGATCTCATCTCAAAGCATCTGATTTGGAAGACCATATTCATGGTGTCGTGGCATTTTAGTTTCAGCTCTTGCTGTGCATACTCTCAAGACACTGGGTTTTCTCCCATCTTCCCACTGTTCTCCATTTCCAAATGCACCACCTCCAGTGATGCCTGGTGGATTGACTAGCATGTGATGATGCTCTTCACGGTAAGATTCATTGCTGAGCTTTGCTGCAATGCCACCTCCTGTCCCATATTAAAATGCATTTGCAGAACCCAGGCAAACTGTAGCAAATAGGTGCAAATAGCCTGTGCGTCAAGAAAGCTCTGGTCTGAGGGCAGTATCAATGAATGGACCTTCTCTTTATTGATACCTGAGTTATCCTTGCACATATCATGTGAATACACACGCAACACACACACATACACATTTAAATAGCTTGTATAACTTTCCATTTAAGCTGTTGGTGTTGGAAGGCTAGATAATCATTCCACCCTGGCCATCAAACTACTACACGGTTATCATGCTAATCAAAGCCTGCTTTGAAATGCTGTTTAGTTTCATTACCATCACAAAGAAGCAGCTAAAGGACATCTAAGGCAGGCTGGGAGGGAACTGAATGCTCCGAGACACTATAATCTATTTGAACAGCCATGTTTATTGGAAACAGGAGGAGACATTGTTTAGCATAAGCTGGTATCAATCATCGAATAGATTCTTTTCCTTGTTATTAATGTGTAAGCAGCCGGGCAGAGAAGAATGAGCTCGGGGAAAGACAGACATCCCCCTGCTAAAAGGGGGAAGGATTGTCAGCCCCACACATACCAGATGGACTCCTGCAATCTATCATAAAGGCTAATTTTTTCCCAGACTAGGACAGAGAAGTGATAGCATTTCAGTGCCCAAATGATCCTTTGTTATTTTGTAAAGTTTTTTCCTTTTTTTTTTTTTTTTTTCTATGCACATATAGAATTTTGGGGGGAGGAATAGGGATATCCTCTATAAAGGACACTTCATCCAGGAGAGCAGGAGGCTCTATTAAAATATGAATAAGACTGCCTTTCTAACTGTGCTTTGCTAGCCTCTGTGTAGGTGCAAACACTTTAACTGTGTTACTGGGATTGTCTCTTTTTTATATTATTTTTAAAGAAACACACCCTTTCTCTTTAAAACAAACTTGCCTGGGTGGCTTTCTGGATTTTTCTGTTTTGGTTTATGGTTAGCAAATTAGAAGCACACATCGATTTCAGAGGAATTAAATCTAATGCCCACAGTTACAGTTATGTAATATATTACAGGTGTGAAAGCTACAACCTCCTTTGATGCTGTAAAACTACTGGTAAGAACAGCATAGGCAATGATCTATAGGACTTCAATGCAACAGGTACAGCCTTGTGAAAGATTTCCCAGACTCCCTGATTTTGGCTTGAAAGCTCATTATGGAGCCACGGTTGTATACATTCATGATGAATGCTAGAGGATGCATTTCATCATACTTCAACCGTAAAGAAAACAAGTTTCCTGTTATGTAGGATGGAAAAATTACTTAAACATGCAAATAAATATAAAAAATACCACAGCTTCAAAACAGATCCTCTTTTCTGTTTATAATGAATCATAATGCATGCTCAGAGCTGGATGCTTAAAATAAAAAGTGGACATATTTTCTTCTGCCGAGTTCTGAAGTATTACAAGCCATACCTGCCAGGCTGTAGTCACGTCAGGTCTCATAAGCTATGTGAGTTTTGATTAGGTCAATACCTAGTTGGATAGACCCAGCAGGTGCATCCAAAAGGAAGTGGTTTACCAGTAGATAGCAGAATCCCTTTCATATGAGCCTTAAACCAGTATCTGAAAGGGCACGGTGCCACTACAAGTCTTCAGGCTGACATAGACAACTGAGATCTATGTGGTTTTTTACAGGAGCAAGGACATTAAAACTGTCATTATTGTATTCTGTTCCCTGCCTGTCTTAGAGAGATCTCTGAATTTGGCTCCTTATCTGTATTTTATTTCCTAGTACTATAATACAAACAGGTACAAAATTTCTTTGATATGACTCTATCAATCATACAGGCACTCCTTTTTCTATACCTTTTTTTTTTGGTGGGATGGCTGACCCACTGACAATTGATAACAAGGTTTACACTAGAAAACTGCCATTGCATAACTGCAATGTAGACAAGGAAAAAAAAAAACAACAGGCAAAATATGCAAATATTATAAAGAAATCACGGCTTATGGACTGGGATGATGTCTTCTCTTTTCCAGGCATTCTCCTTTTTTGTGGTTATCCAGCATCATTTTCAAATCTTTTCTCTGATGCACATCACAGGGGACAAGCGAACTTGATAGTGATTCCTCTGAAATTGCATATTTTTATCCATACATAAATGGACTGAAACATTTCAAACTGAAAAAGACTGTCAAAAGAAGTGAGACATTCTGGTTCCTGGTGAGCCCATGATCAGAGAGATATTCAAGCACTTTTCTTGAACGTCTCATTCAGAAAGAGCTCTCTGTATTAATCATCAGATCTTTTCCTTCTTTCAGATATGAGCTGATTGATTGGAATGCTGCATTTTCTGGACTAGTGACTGTGCTTGAAATTGCAATATTATTTTTGGAACAGAAAAACCATGTTCCTGTGGACAGATAATTAAAGTTTCTATTAAAACAATTAAAGAAAACCTTTATAGATCTCAGTCACCACTGGGTTTCTTTGACTAAGAAACATAATTTATGCTAACTCATGAAACTCAGACTATTTTATGGTAAGAACAGGAGGCAGCATGTGGACAGGTCACTCAGCACACATAGATGAGCAGCGACCTGTCCCTGGTTTGAATTTAAATTTTGGGTTTAGGCAACATCTGACAGACCGCATGCCATTTGGGTAACTATTCACTGCACAGGTATGATTTTATGTTTAGTACAAAGATAGACTGGAGAAATAGAGCATTAAAAATGGCCACTTCAGCTGGAAGATCCACTATAACAACATCACCGAAATGAAGTTTCATTTGGTGCAGTTTTACTTCTATTTATAAGGCTCCATCACTCATACAGCTGAGAAGTTCAATGGGCTGGAAATAAGTTGTCATCACTTTCAGTCATCTCAGAATGGTAACCAAATTATAAATTCTTTGCCACTAAGTTGTCTGCCACTAATTGCTCTTTTGCATGTAATTATCAGTGCTCATTTAATAAGTATGGAAATATTACTCCATGCCAAAAGTAAAAATAAGACAAGAAAAAGCAGACTTCAAGGATGTCTGGCAGACAAACTCTTTAATTAATCCTGGAATGCCACTCTGGCTGACATCTCTCTCAGTGAGCATCTCTGGCAAAGAGATCCTTCAAGTAAAATGAGTAATACATTTGCTTCTATAGCTAGGAAGGTGTTGGACTTTGCCTTCAGGTTATGAATTTGAAAAAGAGCATCAGCATAGGTGAGAGCAAGACTGAACAGGTGAAGGGAAATGCAGAAAATCTTAACATGCCTTAAGAATAGTCACTCCTAGTAAAGTACTGATACAAAACCTAGAAGGGCATCTGAACTGCTGCCAGGCTTTTAGGATAGCTCAGTCTTTCATGTTCTTTGCATGACCTGTCTCTTAACAGCCGTAAGATTTATGCTGTAGCTAGAACAGGAGGTAGAGATGCAGAAACCTGATTTTTCTTGTTTCTGATTAGCAAACAAACAAACAACCAACACAAAATGGACAAGAAACCTCACAGGTGTACTTTCTGCTGAATGTTAAATGGCTATGGAAGTAAAAATATCTTTAAAACTTCCTACAGTTCATACACAATCAGATAATAAGACTGTATGCAGATGTAGTAAGGGTCCTAAATCTGAATCTCATATAGTGAACAGCTAACTTGCCATTTGCTACTCTGAGAGAAAAATCCTAATTCCCGTATTCCCCTAAGTTACCAAAGAAAATGAAGGAAGATGTGGTATTTTTGTAGTATTTGGTTGGAGACCAGTCATGAGTGGTGTTCCCCAGGGGTCGGTGCTGGGGCCTGTCCTTTTCAACATCTTTCTTGATGACTTGGATGAGGGCATTGAGTGCACCCTCAGTAAGTTCGCAGATGACACCAAATTGGCAGAGAGTGTCGATCTGCCTGAGGGTAGCGAGGCCCTACAGAGGGATCTGGATAGGCTGGAGAGCTGGGCCGAAGCCAACAGGATGAGGTTTAACAAGACCAAATGCTGGGTCCTGCACTTTGGCCACAACAACCCCAGGCAGTGCTATAGGGTTGGGGCAGAGTGGCTGGAGGACTGTGTTGAGGAAACAGACCTGGGGGTACTGATTGATGCTCGGCTGAACATGAGCCAACAGTGTGCCCGGATGGCCAAGAAGGCCAACGACATTCTGGCTTGCATCAAAAACAGTGTTACTAGCAGGAACAGGGAGGTCATTGTCCCCCTGTACTCTGCACTGGTGAGGCCGCACCTCGAGTATTGTGTTCAATTTTGGGCCCCTCACTGCGAGAAAGACATTGAGGCCCTGGAACGTGTTCAGAGGAGGGCTACGAAGCTGGTGAGGGGTCTGGAGCACAGGCCTTATGAGGAGCGGCTGAGGGAGCTGGGATTGTTCAGCCTGGAGAAGAGGAGGCTCAGGGGAGACCTCACTGCTCTCTATAACTTCCTGAAGGGAGGTTGTAGTGAGCTGGGGGTCGGCCTCTTCTCTCGTATAATTAGTGATAGAACTAGAGGGAATGGATTCAAGCTGCGCCAGGGGAGATTCAGGCTGGACATTAGGAAATATTACTTCTTGGAAAGGGTGGTCAGGCACTGGAATGCGCTGCCCAGGGAGCTGGTGGAGTCACCGACCATGGGAGTGTTCAAGAAACATCTGGATGTTGTGTTGAGGAATATGGTTTAGCTGGGAAGTATTGGTAATGGTTGGACTAGATGATCTTCTAGGTCTTTTCCAACCTTGATAATTCTGTGATTCTGTGATTCTGTGATTTTGCCCACTTGAATTTCACTACAGTTCTCTAATGGGAAAACATATAAATTTATAGTTGTTAAGCAGATTAATGACCTGCTCATAGAATCACAGAATCTAAGAACAACCAGAATTGGAAGGAACCCACACAGTTCATCAAGTCCGACTCCTGGCTCCACAAAGGACCAACCAAAAACCAAACTATGTCTGAGAGCGCTGTCCAAAAGCTTCTTGAACACCAGCAGCTTGGGGCCTGCAGAGCCTGTCCCAAAGCAGAAGACTAAAGAATAAATTACTTCCAAGAGAGAATGGAGAAGAATGCAAATCTGAAACGTATTTTCTTGAGTGGAAAAAATGGATTTCCTGCTTTAATTTCCTTTAGTTGCTGCTTTTCAGCACTCTTTTAGTGATTATGTATAGGCCTAAAAATGCCTTTCTAATGTTCAAGAAGAATATTGCAACAAAATTGACCAAGTTTGGCTAAGCAAACAGCTGGTACTAAAAGCCGTAGGGGGAAAGAATTACAAGGGGTCTTTTTGCTCCTTTTCTAAGCCAAATTTCTTAATGTGAATCAGTCATCCAAAGGGGAAAAACTTGAAGAGCTAATGAGAATTTTGTTCTTCACTCCTGCCCCGATCAATATGATGTCTTTCTCTGAGGACTCCGAGGGTGACAGTTGTGGTATGTGATCTAACACCTGTTTATCAGAAACTGTGAGACCATTTCTGCCATAGCAGGAGCAAAATTCAATCACCGTTGCATTCACTTATTTTGGATTTGAATCACAAATCTTGGTGTACAAGAGACCATACCCAATCATGAATGCATTGAGCCTTATGGGTGTTCTGACATGGTTGTGTTACTAATATCAGAGACATCACAGTCTGAAATTAACTCTGAAGGCATTCTGGTACACTTTGTTTATGTCAGTAAGATTTTTTGGACATAGCTTTTTAGGCATACGTTTGCTTATGACCATTAGAGAGGAAGGTTTCAGTTTGGGAGCTGTTGTTGCAACCCATGTATAAAATTGTAGTGAAATTTCCATACCTCACCCATTTTGCAGGTTTGTTATGAAGTCCTCTGAAATATTACCAAAGCTCTAAAATGAAGATAAAAACACCAGGGTAGATTCAATGCCTGTTTGCCCTGAAATACTTCTGCATTCCATTTGTGACTGATTCAGTGATAAGGTAACTCTCTGGAGGGTACAGCTTTAGTTTTCAGATCTTTTTTTCTTTTTTTTTTCTTTTTTTTTTCTTTTTTTTCTTTCTAAACTAGAAGAGGAAAAGAATAAACCCTGGCTGATTGGATCGTCTTAGCAGCACATTTCTTCAGGACTTCTGCATCACAGTAAATTAGATCACTCTGTGCTGATGTGATATATAATTCCAGTATCTTCTGTGCCATCAGCTCCTTGGATTTTGTTTAAAGGGATGTGAATAAAGCTGCAGCATTGGAGTGAAAACATTTTATTATTGGAACCACAATATTTTTTTACAGGCAAAAGAAAAACTACCACAAGTGGCACACAGTATGATTCAACCTTACATATTGGGAACTTTCACTCTGTCAGCATCAATTGGACATGAAACACACCCATGGCTTGGAATCTTTATTTTTAGGTGGCCCTGCCAGCAAAAATAAATTATTTCCTGCTTACAGTTCAAAGCACACTATTTTTAATATTTTCTTTAGCTCTTTCTCATATTTAAATAATTGGTTATTAAATAATCATCCAGCATTTCCTTTCTAAGCTTGTCTTGGTTCATCACTTGAGCAGAGCTATGTTAAAGACTGGATATGCTGTTAGGAAATATTCACTGTTGGCAAGTATTGAAATAGTGATTAAAGCTGAAACAATAACTGTCTATAACAACCTGATTTCAGCTGTTGTTAAACTTTGTTATCTCCAGGGGAAAAAAAAAAGGAAAAACGAACTGTAATGGAATATTGCTCTCCCTGCATCTTCCATTCTCAAATTGTGGATTATGATTGCTGTGTTTTCCTTCTTCTACTGTAAAGAAACAATTCTTTGGAACCAGAGACCCAAGAAGGTCTGATTGCTCCATCAATTATTGATATCATTCAGCATTTTGGGTATCATTCATTTCTTTTGCATTTTGTCTGCATTCCCTAATCACTGGAAATACCCTGGAAATTCTTACTTCTGATGTTCTATCCAGAGAACAGGTGCTTTTTTTGATGGTCTATTTTGCTCCTCTTTCTAGAAGTGTAGCCTAATTCTTCAGTCACTTATATTCAGCAAAAAAATATGATGTCTCTTAAGATGACACCCGAACTATGATACACAAATTCTAAACCTCTTGCTTTAGATTTTCATGAGAACTACTGATGGGGACCAACATCATATAGCAGTGAATTACTAGGCTCCATTTTGAATCTTCACCTGATTCTGTTTACACAGATATTTTACTCCCTGATGGGAAAATGAATCAGAAGCTGGGCCTTACTAGACTCTATATGCCACCAACTGTAAGTGCCAAAAGAAAGACAGCTTGAGAGAGTGATCTCGTCAAAACAGAATGTATCACTAGAGAATCAACAGTGAGGGACTGAATGATTCATATCAATTCGTCAAAAACAGTGATGTGTATTCGGCCATTATTCCTTTGCATTATTTTGTGAAAGGCTCTGATTAGTTAGCTTCACACTAAAAAATTTCCAAGCCCTGCAGATGTATTTCTGATGGCTAATTCTCTAAATAAATAAATAAATGTGAACACTGATAATTCTATAATTTACTACTCTTGAATGTTACTGAGCTTATCTCCACAAAGAAAATCTTCTGGAATACAGCCTGTACAAAGTTAAAGAACAGCTGTCATCAAATACCTCTTTAAAGGAACGTTATTTTACATTATGTGTATCCACACTGTAAGCTTGCTGCAAACATTCTAAAGTACATATGCTGAGGAACAACTCCATGTATAAACTTTATTTTCCAAAAATAGCCACAATTCTTACTTTCTTATTAAGAAATAAGAAAGTAAGAATAAGAAAGTAAGAAATTCTTATTTCTTATTATTGTCCTCATCCTATATTTCACATGCATCAAGAAGGATGCTTGGCATAAGGATTGGTTTACCAGCAGTGCCATTAGAAGGGGTTGTGGTGTCAGGGAGTGAAGTACTTAATAGAGATGACCACAAAAGAATAAAGTATTTAGTAATGACAGCCTATACTTGTTGGGTAAGTGGTTTTTGAGTGAATATGGGATTACTTACATGGCTGAAGTATTAATAACACAGGTATTTTATTGTAGAGAAACATATGAGAAAATATGCTCTGTTTTTCCTTTTTCCTTCTATAAAGTTTAAAGCCTTGACATTATTATAAATTATTGGGGCTTGAGTTGGAAGGGACCTTAAAGACCATCTAGTTCCAACCCTCTACCATGGGCTGGTTGGCCCCCACCAGATCAGGCTGCCCAGTACTCCATCCAACCTGGACTTGAGTGCCTCCAGTGATGGGACATCTACAACTTCTACGGTGAGGATCTACAATAAAGCTTAAAATGAAGAGAGGGAATTTCTAATTCTACAGCCCTAGCAGTACAAACAAACAAACAAAAATGTCATTTGATAACAAATGTTATCCCAAGTGGCAGTTTCTTTCCAACAGATGTAGTTTAATCTTTGAGCAGCAGGTGCAAAAGTTATCTTGAGGCAGAAACTACAAACAGAGCAAGTCTACAGGAGACTTTTTATTTGGTAGGAAATGTAGGAATAATTGCACCATGCAACTGTTCTATCCTCTCCCTTCTAACAGTAGCCCCTAAATGACCCAGTGCTTTATCCTGAAAGACATGTACATTGAGTGATAATTTTCATTCCCCCTCTCCACAAGACAGAATATAGTTCAGCATAACATGTGCTTTTTTGGTCAGTGTTTAACAAATTGTAAAATGGAAATGGATTTTCATACCAGTTCTATTAATAATCACTCAGAGAAGCAAATTTATTATGAATTATCTAACTGGACACCTAGGTGGTCACTAGCATAAAAGGACCAAAGGGATGTAATGCTGCATTCACTCAGTTCTCAGAAAGTGCTTTGTTGTATTTAAGACAACCTTGAATCAACTAAGGTGGCTCTCAAAACCCATGCTACACAATTCACCAGTCTCCCAAAAGTATGAAAAACTATGGATCACTGCCAATCTCTGCTGACTGCCCTGCAGGTACTGCACTACTGCACTCCGAGATGAGTCACCACACAGAACCGTAATTTTGGAGTTGACTTCTTGAAATAAAAACTCTCTGCATCAGTTTGTGGTCAAACAGTTCTGAACAAAAATAATTCCTCCCATAGGTATTTCTGTCCATCTAGTAATGTCCTGGTTGTGAGTTTTGACTAAAATTGGATAGTTCCATTGCCATAAAATAACTATATTTAAAGGCTGACCTTGAAGCATGTAGAAAGCATTCCTCCATGATGCTATTGCAGGCTTGCAGCCAGATGCCTAACTGTAGGCTGTGAAGGGATAATGGAAATTCTCTTTCAGTCTCAGCAGCTGATGCTGTGTAAATTTAACATAATACACAGAGATCATGCTGTTCTTGGCCTTTGCTGGATTCACAGTATGACCCTGTTAACACCATGTAGAAAGCAGTGCAAAAGGAAGCATGGGGAATCAAAGCAACACAAGAAGAGGGCCTGAGAGCAATGAGCCTCTATGGTTTAATCAAAAAAGTAAAGTGGAAGTAAAAATGTCCTGTATCTCAAAGGGACAACAGCACTCAGACACAACCGAGGCTAGTAGATTTTTTCAGTCATTTTCTCTGCTTCTTGGCAGCATAGGTTTTGAGAGAAGAGATTAGCAGATGTCATTTTCTCCCATCAGTGGTCCCACACTGATGACTGCTTGATGGCGGCCAGGCTGCAAAACTGTACCTCCCTGACCTCCATGTCATCACAGCTGCAGACAGTGACACTGTTCACATTGAGATATTTGACTGCAAAATGCCATGAGATCAGCTTTTTCACATTGGGTCTGCATGGGCATAAATGATGACATCAGGTACACACACACACACACAAATAAATTAAAAAAAAATTATATTGCCAAAAAATGCATTGCATCATCCAGAAATATAGGAACAGAGTTTGAGAATACTCTTAGAAATCATTGAGAGACAAAATCATCTTTATCTAGTGGAATGTGAGTAGACAATCGTCTCTCTGTATTTCACCCTTTCAAATGACATTGCTTTTACAGTATATTAGTTCCATACTCTCCGAAGAATGGGTAGTAACATAAAAAAAACCTTCTAAAATAGTCTAATTTTGGCCTCTGCTACACGATAAGAGAACAAAGCCATAATCCTGTATCACTGTAGCTGAATACAGAGATGAAATAATGACCTTAAATTGGTGATACCACAAAAATGTTTAAAAAGAAATCAAGTGTGTAACCTTGACTGACTAACAGGCAGCACTTATGTAATAGGACTCAGCATTTTGACACATGAAAAGATTGAAAAGTTTTGTGGAACTGTTTTTGTTTTCTAAATTACATTCCCCTGGATTATTCTGTGGCAGCATGGGTTGACTTTTTGATAGAAGTTATTAAAAATGTCTTCTGAGTGTAAAATACTGGCATCATTAACTCCCAGAGAGATAACAAAACAACAGGAGGTATCTCTGAAGATTGTTTTGAAATTTAAGCATACTCTTTCTGATACATATTTTTCTTAATGGCATCTAATTATATCAATACTATTACAACTAATTGCAGATGTTTTCTTTTAAGAGCCTCTTCCTGCTTGAATGATGCACGTGAGATATATGAGATTCTTGGCCAGCATTCTTGCTTCTTTTGATATTTTGTTTTGCATTTGCCATTCACACACATAAATTTACACAGGAGCCACCAGTGCTTGGCAGTCCTACTCAATTATATCCATATTCATTACAAATAGAATAGAAATTGCACATACCCAGAGGGTTTAACAATTCTAATGGTGGTTCTAACAAGTTCAAACATTCACTCCTAAGTTTAGCCCATACCCAGGTATTACAATACATGGCTGCTAATACTAGAATGTTATGAATACCTCAATAATATTTATTTAAGAATGTAGTTAATGACTTACCAAAGAGGAAAACGATTTTGAAATAAACGAGACCCTAAGGTTCAATGGATATTGCTCAGATTTGGAGACCCCAGCCCCTTCAGCAGCCTTGCCTCCATGCAAAGTTGAGGTGTTCTTGACTCAACAAGCTAGGCTGAGTTAAGTTTAGATAAGAAGGAAGTGATGCAGCTCTCTCATAAGTGAGCACATTGGTATGTGCTGGGATTTGGACCTTACCACTCGTCCTCTTAAAGGTTTGGATTCAAAGCATCATATGACTCAAGGTTATGAAGGAAGCGGTGGCAGTTCTGGAGGTGCAAGCAGCAAAAGTGATCTTATGGTTTTTCAGCCTGTTACGGTGCTACGCCACTGTTCTCCATGCAAAAATAAGTAATGACTGGAAACTACAAAGACAGGTCCTAATCTGCACTTGATTTGGAGATTTTTAGCTTTTTGTATGACAGTGTGTAAGTCTTACCATTAATTTGAGTTAATCTCCCAAACAGCAAAATTAAAAGAAAACATCACATTAAGAGGCCTCCCAGCTTCAGCATGCAAGCTGATGATTAATATAGCCTTTCAATGAAACATCCACGGGGCATAAGAAGCCCCAAACATGAGTCAGATTGTGGTAGCCAACGCTGATGCATCCTGAGTGGACTATGCTGGTTGCTCAAATGATGTAGGCTGACAACAGGCATCATCTGCTCCAAGAGGAGAGTGTCACTGAGTCACTTCACCTTAGACAATCCTGTGGATGAGTCAGTCTAACTACACAAAATTAGATTCAGTCAAGTTATACTCAGTTCCATAAACTTATTCATTTCAGTTTTGTTTTAGACCTCTCTAGTCACCTTGATTCATGGAGGAATATTTATATTTTTCCATCTTTGTTCCTTTTTCTGCTAGTCTCACACATGAGGGAGACAGCACATTCTACTGTCCTGGAATGAAGAACTCCTAAGAAAGAATCAAAACAATAACAGCAGAGTTTTAAAATACTACAAAATGGAGAAGTTTAGTCTTTATGACCACTTTGACAAAGTTTGGCTCATACTGTCATTAGCCAATGTAAAAACATACAAATTTCTGAATTACTGATCTGTTCAGTCAAGGCTTTCCTTACATGTAGATTCCAGAACAAATAAAATTCACTGCACTGCTATCTCTGGCTCTAATAAGCCTGAACAGTCAAAAAAAAAACTTCACATAATTTGTACTTGTAGTACTTTTGAAACACAAACAATGTTGTTCAACATCAGAAGTTCCAATTAAACAAGTGCTTGTAAGTTTACTTGTGACAAGTGTCTTCAGGACAAGCATTGCTGAGATCATTATGAGAAGAAAGCTGGGCATGCTGATACGATTTGCTCGGAAGATATTACAAGTTTAGAATTACAAGGAATGAAAATGCACACAGTCAATCAAAAAGAAAACCAACCTGGATTAATTTTCAGAAGAGGTAGTAATGATGGGAATAAACAAAAACAAAAACATTTGTCCTCTAAACTGAGTTCATTTGGTATGAAAATAACACAAAGATAAATATCTGGGAATCTACATTTCTGTCTCATATTTAAAGTCAGATTTTATTTGAAAGATTAATTTTACTTTCTACTTGTGGAGATGTGACAAATGTTTGAAAACTGCAGACCACAGACACTGCAAATAGCTGTACAGTGTTTAACTACCAGAAGGTAAATATCGTCCTCCTCATCTGAACAGCCAAATACGTCAGCTCTTAAGTCACTGCTTTCCTGCTCAAGAAAGAGAGCAGCATAGACATACGGCACATGGCACCCTGTGGTTTTATTGCACGACCATGGGAAGGACCAGAGGAAGTGGGATGGTGAACTTACCTCAACCCTAGAAGCTCAGGTATGCAAACTGCAAGGAAAAAGAGCAACCAAAAGTGGTTTTAGAAAAACTACTGCCCTGGTTTCTGTTGGGTAGGCACCCATGGGGAGCAGAAGGGCTGATGGTACTTCTGACCCTAATGAAAGAAATTCTGTTTCACATTTACAAAAAGGATATTCCGATCAGGACTAGAAGGGCCCTGCCTATAGACATGAAGGGGAAAAGGGCAACTGGACTTACAGGACCTTGTGGATTCCACAGCCTGGCACATCAGAAACACAGGAGTACAAGGCTATAGAGGACACTGGTGTACTGTGTGCCCTAATGCCATTAGGTTATAAAGAGGCAGGACCTGTCTGTATTTCTGGAGTGACAGGGGGATCCCAACAGCTGACTATTGGAGGCCAAAGTGAGCCTATTTGTGAAGGTGTGTCAAAAAGTACCCCATTGTGACTGGTCCAAAGGCTCTATGTATCCTAGGCATAGACTGCCCCAGGGGAAGGTATTTCAAGGACTGAAAAGGGTACCAATTGGCTTTTTGCACAGCTACCCTAAATAGAGAGAAAATTAAGAATCTGTCTACTTTGCCCAGTCTCTGGTGTACCCTTCTGTCGTGCAGTTGCTGAAGATCAAAGAAAAGCAGGTGCTGACTGCAGCTCCAACAGTGCACTGGCCACAATATCATACCGAGACTCACTGATCCCCATCCATAAGATGGTTCATTGACTGGAAAGCCAAGGAGTGATCAGCAAGACTCATTCACCCTTCAGCCCATTTGACAGCTGCTTCAGTACATTATACAACCAGGTATATCAGTAGTCTTCTATTATCTCAAAATGAAACATTTAAGTGAGAATCACAGAATCACAGGGGCTGGAGGGCACCTCAAGAGATCACTAAGTCCCTCTGCTAAAGCAGGTACTTACAATAGGTCACACAGTTAGGCATCAAGCCAGATTTTGAACATCTCTATAAAAGGAGACTCTATAACCTCACTGGGCAATCTGTTCCAGTGCTCTGCCACCCATACCATAAAGAAGTTCTTCCTTGTGTTAGTACGGAACTTCCTATGTTCAAGTTTTAGGTCATTACTCCTTGTCCTATCACTACACACCACTGAGAAGAGCCTGGCCTCATCCATTTGCCTCCTACCTCCCTTTAGATATTTACAAACATTTATCAGTTTCCCTCTGTCTTCTTTTCCCCAGGCTGAACAGACCCAGGTTACAGAGCCTTTCCTCATATGGGAGATGATCCAGGCCCTTAATCGTCTTTCTGGCCCTCCACTGGACTCCTTCTGGGAGATCCTTGTCTTTTTTGAACTGTGGAGTCCAGAACTGGATGCATTAATCCAAACGTGGCCTCATCAGGGCAGAGTAGAGGGGCAGGATCATCTCCCTCAAACTGCCATGCCCTTTTCAATGCTCCCCAGAATAACACTGGCCTTCCTAGCACACTGCTGGCTCATGGCCAACCCTCTGTCCACAAGGGCCCAGTCTGTCCAGGTCTTGTTGAATGGTAACACACCTTTCAGGTGTGTTGGCCAGTCCTCCCACCTGTTTAATCAGAAAACTTGCTGAGAGTGGACTCTACCCCTCCATCCAGGTCACTGATGAACAACACAAGAACCAGCACCAACCCCTGGGGAACACCACTAGTTGCAGGCCTCCAACCAGACTCTCTGCTGCTGATGACCATCCTCTGAGCTCTGCCACTCAGCCAGTTCTCAATCCACCTCACTGTCCACTCATCTAACCCACATATTCTAAGTTGCATAACAAGGATGTTGTGGGAGACAGTGTCAAATGCCTTGCTGAAGTCAAGGGACTCAAAATCCACTGCTCTTCCCTCATCTACTCAGCCAGTGATGTCATAGAAGGCCATCAGCTTGGTCAAGCATGATTTCCCCCTGGTGAATCCATATTGACTACTCCTGAGAATCAACACAGTAGCATCAATGCTTTAAATTGTTTTTATGTAGATACCTTGAGATTTTTACTTAAGTTTCGTGTGAACAACTTTCCAGTTGTAAGAAGAAAAAAAACCCCAACTAAAAATTTGGTCTTATAAGGTGAAAATAAGCTGATTATATGTTTAGTTCCAAATGTGTCCTACTTTAGAAATTGCTATCATTTTCTCTGGAACGTCATCTAAATTTAGAAATAAAAAAAAGAGAAAGAAAAGAGAAAATAGAGGAAATTTTAAAAAATCTTATCAGAGAAATGCTATGATTAAAATTCCAGAGCCAAGTTATCGGTTCTACAACTAATCCCTCTCCATCTCTTGGAACACAGTACTTTGAACAATGCATTACAGCATTTAAAACACACATTCTACCATGTGACTGGTCTAATATATGGAATATTGTTACTTCTGTTTGTTTACTGTAAGTTAAATAGTCATATCATTCCTTCTTCTGTTTCTTCCATATTTAAGTCTGGATCACTTTCCTGACTCCATCTGCAGTTTGTTACTATAATCATCCAACAAAATGTTTAAAGTCTTTCTTCCAATCTATATCAGGATTCAAAGTTCAGATTACAAAGTCAGTCACCTATCTAAGTGATAAACTAGGACTGTAAGGTTCTCTGGCTCAAAATATCCGCTTATGGCAGTGAGCAGCTTTTGACTTGGAACGGCAATTTTCCTTTTATTTCCCCAAAACCAGCTGTAAAAACTGATAACCAGCTTTAAATTTGTCATCCTAAAGGATTCCCTTTAAGCCTAGTGAAGCTATAGCTCTTTACATGCTGATATATCAACATGCAGCACATTCCCGGTTTCCTCTCTCAATCATGGGCTCACAGCCCCCTTATGAAGTGAAAAAGCAAATTGGTGAGGGTTCAAATTCTGGAGCTGTGAATGCATCTCTAAACGAACACTGCTCTTCTCTCATCTTCAGCATTTAGGGAATATATTTGCAAGTATAAAGCAAGATAAATCCTTTCAGGTTCCAGCATTTAATTAAGCTTTCAGCTATCTTTGTGAATGAACCAAGAGCATCTAATATGCATGTCTACAGGGAACAGATCAGGAGTACCACTCCATCTGTGAAGCTGTTTGCTATCAGCTGGAAAAAATCTCTTCTCAATTAGCCTCTATCTGTGTCTAACTTCCTCTGGAACACTGCATCTACAATAACTGAATCCCAATTGTAATACACGTACTTGAACAAAAAGATACTTTCACTTCCTCCATCATGGCCTGAATGGTAGTAATTTGAAACCAGGCTTAAAAAGTGGTACGCTAAGCTGGCCGGGGTATGTTGAATGAATTTAAAATCTTTTTAAAAATGCACAAGACTGCAAAAATGCACAAAAATGCACATCCTGGATGTGCTAGAGGCCATCAGTTATATTTACATCTTGTACAGCCATGGCAAGAAAAAGTTCCTACTTTTAATATCAACCCTGGATATATAAATATTTTCTCATCTATGATTCTCTTTGAGAAGGAGGGAGACATGACTTTTATGCTATGAATTCATTTCTACCTTCATCCAGCCCTTAAAGAACCTTCAAGGGAGAGGTTTGTGCATGACGATGCCAAACACCAACATGAAAAAAAAGAAAGAAAAAAAAAGTTGAGAAAATAAAATAAGCAAGTTAAAATACCCCTGTAATTGAGAAAATTGATTAGAATCTCTGGGATGGAAACTGGGGAATATAACCTCACTATGGACAAAACATATATCAGTTGGAAGTATGAACTGGAATAGAATTGTTCTATATAACTGATTTTTTTTTCCTCTGCATGAATGACTATCATAAGAAAATGTTTGTAGAATTCCCAAAGTGAGAAGTAGTTTGGTTTAGTGTCTAATTTGAAACAGTAAGAATTTACAAAGTTAACTCCCAGCTTGAGTGCATCTGCTCGCAATGAACACTGGTAACACTTTATTCTATAGCAGTGATTGACATAAAGGACCTGTCCTGTAATACAACATTTTCTATCATTAGGTTCATTTCACATGCTTACCCAGTAAAATGCATCATGGTAACCACGAACGCAGAACATTTTTTAATAGATAATCTTTCACTGTCCCATAACCACCTGATCCTCACGCAGTACCGAAGTCAGGAATGCAAATTCAAAACTATTTGAAAGGGCCATCTCTCCTTCTGAGAGCTTCCTTTCATTGCAGGTCCTCCATTTCTCCTTGAGAAATCCTCATCCTCCCTCTGACCACTTCCACTTCCCTTATCCCATCTTCAGATCCTACCCCACTGCGATGCCATCACTGCTCCAGGCTGCCCACCTCATTCCTACCGGTCCCCCATTTTGCTGCACAGCACTGACCTGTCACCAAGCTGCATCTGGGCATGGAACCAGTTCATATTGAGCTCTCTTTCCAGCACAGCAATTAGCACCTGTATGCTGCAAATGAGTTGTTTGTACATGGTGACTGGATGACAGGCCACAGCAGAGCCACTTGTGATTTCTGTTCACAGAAAGTTGCAGGGGTTGGAAGAGACCTCTGGAGATCACTGAGTCCAAACCCCCACTAAAGCAGGTTCCCTACAGTAGATTGCACAGGAAAGCATCCAGACAGGTCTTGAATATCTTCAGAGAAGGAGAGTCCACAACCTTTCCAGGCAGTTTCAGTGCTCTGTCACCCTCACAGTAAAGAAGTTTGTCTTCATGATTGTATTCTTGTGTTGCAGTTTTTGCCCATTATCCCTTGTTCTATCACTGCACCACTGCACACCACTGAAAAGAACCTGGCCCCATTCACTTGACTCTCATGCTTCAGCTATTTATAAACAGTGATGAGATCCCATCTCAGACTTCTCTTCGCAGGGATGACCAGCCCCAGGTTTCTCAGCCTTTCCTTATAAGGGAGATATTCCAGGTCTGAAACATCTTTGCGGCCTTTCACTGGGCTCTCTCTAGAAGATTCCTGATCTTTTTTGAACTGAGGAGCCCAGAACTAAATACAGTACTCCAGATGCAGCCTCACCAGAGCAGAGTAGAGGGGGAGGATCACCTCCCTCGGCCTGCTAGTCATGCTCCTTTTATTGCAGCCCAGGATATGGTTTTAAGTTGAGGGAGGGAAGATTTAGGTTGGGTGTCAGGGGGAAGTTCTTTACAGAGAGAGTGGTGAGGTGCTGGCACAGGCTGCCCAGAGAGGTTGTGGATGCCCCGTCCCTGGAGGTGTTCAAGGCCAGGTTGGATGGGGCCCTGGGCAGCCTGGTCTAGTATGAAATGGGGAAGTTGGCGGCCCTGCATGTGGCAGGGGGTTGGAGCTTCATGATCCTTGAAGTCCCTTCCAACCCTGGCCATTCTGTGATTCTGTGATACCGCTGGCCTTCCTGAGCACACTGCTGGCTCGCAGCCAACTACTGTCCACCTGATGTCTAAAACTTTCTCCTCAGAGCTCCTGTTCACTTTAAGGAGCAAGGGCCTTCCTTCAGCTGCTGCAAAAGGCTGCCCAGAAAAGCAGTAAGACCGCCATGTGCAGCAAGGAGGTAGGCCAAGTTGACTCAGAACAAGTGCACCTTTCCATCGTCGCTGATACCAACGCTTGAGCTCTGCTGTGTGCCTGGAGGCTGCCGGGCACTGTGCTGCTCACAACCCTGATGCAGCTCTCAGGGAAGTGCATGTGCGGCCCGGCTGGCTGCTCCCTGCTGCTGCTGCCGCCGTTTGTCGGCATCGGTTTTCAAGCTGTGCCAACGTATGTAAAAAATCTCTTGGTTTGCCCCGCGTCTCCTAGGGCTTCTAGAATCACGTGCGTTTTGGAGCTGTTTTATACAGCCGGGACGGCAGGAAGGTGCCTTTCTTCATCAGGAACACTGCGTTTTCACATCACCACTGCTGGTTTCTGTCGGATGCCTCAGCTCCCACAGACCACCACGGAAGCGGCAGTGCCACCACAGCGGCCCTCTCGCGCCCCGACCACCAAGCGAAGCTCCGCCGTCCCGCTAAACCATAAATCCCGACACGCACCGCCCACGGCGCCGGGCGCGGTGCACGCCGGGATTCGTAGTCTTCGGCGGCCGGGCGCGGTACACGCCGGGACTCGTAGTCCTCGGCGGCCGGGCGGCCCGAGCTTCCCGCGCACGCTCCGCGCCACGTACGCCGCGGCGCCACCCGCCCGCGCGCGGAGCCAATCGGCGGCGCCGGCGGCGCGAGGGGCCCCCGGCGACCTTCGACCCCGCGCCGAGCGCGAGCGGCCGCCGCCCCCCCCGTCCGCCCCCCTGCAGCCGCAGCGCAGGAGGCGGCGGAGCCCGCCCCCCTCCCCCCCCCCCCCCCTCAGCCCCGCGCCGTCCCCAGCAGCGGGCGAAGTGGAGCCGGCGAGGCCGGCAGGACGCCGCCCTCTCTTCCTCCTCTCCTTCTCCTCCTCCCGCAGGCCGCCGGCGTCAACATGGCGAGCGCCTCGTACCACATCTCCAACCTGCTGGAGAAGATGACGTCCAGCGACAAGGACTTCAGGTGGGGCCCGGGCCGCCCGCAGGCCTCGGTGCTGGCGGGGCCCGAGCCCGGCCCGTGCCCGCTTCGATGCCGAAGAGCGGGGCCGGGCCCGGGGGCGGAGGCGGCGGCCCGCCGTGCGGAGCTCCGTGCCGGGCTTGCGGGGCCGGGCCGCAGGGCGGCCTGCTTGGGGCGGGGGGCTGGGCCGGGTGAGCCGGGCCGTCCCGGCCGCGCGGCTCTTGCCGTTCCCCACGCATTGGCCCGGCTAGGCCGGAGCTCGCCGTGCCCCGGGTGCCGCAGCTGTGGGCAGAGCGGCTCTGCGCTCCCCGCGTGGCTCGGTGCTGCCTCTGAGACTGCGTGCGTTCCGAGGGAGAAGCCGGCGTAGTTCTGTGGGGACCGGCAGCTGTGTTTCTGAGCTTAGGATCTGAGCGGTGCTTCTTATTGAATCGTTTGGTTACCGTGTAAGAACTGGGAAAAAAAAAAATGAAGAAAAAAAAACCGAACAAACAAACAGAAAATGAAATATCATAGTAATGCAGTCACAGGGGCTGGAAGGGACCTCTGGAGGTCATTCAGTAATAAGTTAAATATATGTACATCTATTTGCGTAGTTCTAACAAAGCATTGGCTTAAAGATAATTACATTTCTTCATCTGCATTGAGATGAGTCGTCCTTCTACTCAGCACTGGTGAGGCTGCACCTCGAGTACTGTGCTCAGCTTTGGGCCCCTCACTACAGGAAAGACATTGAGGCCCTGGTGCGTGTCCAGAGAAGGGCAATGAAACTGGTGAGGGGCCTGGAGCACAAGTCCTATGAGGAGTGGCTGAGGGAGCTGGAATTGTTCAGTCTGAAGAAGAGGCGGCTCAGGGGAGACCTCACTGCACTCTACAGCTTCCTGAAGGGAGGTTGTGGTGAAGAGGGGTTTGGCCTCTTATCCCAGGCAACAAACAGGACCCAGGCAAATGGCTGCAAGTTGTACCAGAGGAGGTTTAGGTTAGACATGAGGTAGAACTTCTCTCAGGCAGTGGTCAGGCATTGGAATGGCTGCCCAGGGAGTTGGTGGAGTTGCCATCCCTGGCAGTGTTCAAGACGCATCTGGATGAGGAGCTGCAAGATCTGGTTTAGTGCTTGTGGCAGCAGTGGTTGGACTAGATAATCTTATAGGTCGTTTCAAACCTTGTGATTCTATGAAATTCACTTTTGAAGCTTTGGGCTGTTGAAGAGAGTTCATCAGCACAGATATGTATGAAACACTCCTGGGTTTTACACCACTGCTGCAGCTTTGCAGTGCTCAAGTTGGAGTTCAGGAGCTTGCTAACATCCAAATCAATCTCTTGTTAGCATATTAAAATCTATCAGAAAACAGGTGATGGTTAAATAGACATAGAGATAGATTTGGAATCATTTTGCTTGCTTTTGATGGAACTGTTGAAGCACTGGGCACATTTGTGTATATTTTTCATGCCCACCTCTTTGGAATTTTATGGTAGAATACCTGTGGAATTTAGATTGCAAACTTGCCAAATTTTAAAACTAAAGTTGGTTAATCTGAAACACATAGTTCAGAATTGTCTGAGTTGTTTCATTACACTGAAAAACAGAATTATTTTTTTTTTCTCTTCTGAGTATTACCGAATATTTTTTAGCTTAATTTTTTTTTTTTTTTAATCTTTTTGTGCATGGTTAAGTGAACTTTGCCTTTTGCACTCATTGGAAGGTTATCTCAGGAAATGCCATGATGTATTTGCTTCTAATTTTCAGCGAGTTTAAAACTTTTTGCATAAAAGAAATGGGTCATACCTGTTTGATACAGCTGTAGCAAGCACTTCTTTCCAAATGATGCATCTCAACTACAGAACATGTTTTAACTTTTGGAGAATACATTTAATAGATTACCCATTCCAGGATCTTTGAAAAACTGTGGAATTCTGAAATAATAATTTTAAAAAAATGGTGACCAAGATTAGAATCTGAATTACAAATCATAAAAATGAATGATGGTAGGCCTTTACAGACTGGCTGTGTTAGCATTATACTAAATTTTATGAAAACTTTGTAACGTGTATTTGTGTAATGGATATAGTAGTTCTGAGTACCAGTATTTAAGATGTTTTTATTCTTAGACCGTGTGTATTGGAAGAGAGATGGCATCGTTGTTGATATGAGTGAGCCGACAGCAAACAGTGCTTCAATAGCTATCTCACTGTGAATTTGAATCCTTCAGTTTTTGGATAAACGAACTTTTCTGATGCAATTGTTTGTGACATTTGTTGTCCAGAAACTGAAGTTCTAAATGGGCAGCAGTAGAAGGTGACAGCTTACTTTGGGGCTGTGGGAGGAGCGCTGTGCTCACAGAGGAAGAGTATGACTGCTTCGTGCACAGGGGGTGAGGAGCTACAGAGATGCTGCTGCTTTGCACCATGGGAACTTTGATGCGTTCAAGGAGGAAGCAGTTGTGACCAAGATCATGTCTACTCAAAATCATGTTTCTAAATAGCAGCTACTTCGATTTCACGTTGCTATTCCTGCTCATGCTGCTGTAGGGTTTAGGTATTTTGATTATTGTCTACCAGGAAGATCCCTGTCCTAGTTTAGTGCAGAAATGCTGATGAACTGATGACGTGTGAGCTCTGCTGAGTCTAGGAAGTTGTCACAAGTAGGGGGTGATAATTAACAAGGCTAGGAAGTGGGGGCCATTGAGCAAGGACGTGATAGGAGGCCATGAAGGTTTAAGAAAAGAAAGTAAATAGAGCAGTAAGGTGGGGATGACTTTCTTAAAGTTCTAGTTCCTTATTCTAAAATATTCTAAAGTTCTATTTTATTATTATTCCCATCCTATTTGTCCGTTACGTTTACTTTTCAAGTAGTGTTTTTCCTTACTCTGCTTAAGGGCTGGTGCTGTTCACATCCATCATGCAAGCATCTGGTTCTTGTCAGATTGTAGGCTTGCTTCAGTGGGATTCTTGGAGTGAATGGAAAATGAGTGAGGCCTTCACTTATCTTAGTGAGAAACATCTTAAGACTATTAGCCTGGAATGCCTGTGTTAAAAGACAAGAAGTTGGGGTCTGTTATATGAAGGGAGGCATCTGGTGTTTGTGGTGCATGTTAAGATTATGAAGTCTTGGCTTTCATTTTCAATAAAGCAAGTATCAAGCAGGTCAGGCTGTAAGATAACCTTCCAAGTATGACCTGAGCTGCAGTGATGTCTGCAGCTAATGTATCTCAAGCCCAAATGGCAGCCTTAACTGGATAATTGCAAACTTTTTTTTTCTCTGGGCATTTGGTTGGGTTTGGGATTGGTAGTGAAGCCCCTGGGAACTGTAATTGAGTAAAGCATCTCTATTACTTTGCTTGAGAAGAAAGGACATGAAAGAAGAACAGATTGGAAAGCAGACTTCAGAAAGAAAAGAAACAAGAGGCATGAAAGCAGTATTTTTGGAAAGTCATTTCTCACTATGTTCTTCTGTTGGTCAGTGTGACAGCAGAATTTAATAGCAAATCAGTTGGTATGAAAGCTTCTTCTGTTTGATTGATCTCTCAAGAATTAATCTGAGACTTCAGTGTTGCACCCTGGATTGAGGACTGGATAAACATCTTTGGCCATTGTCTGGATTATAAACAAACCAGTCTGGGCAGATGATGAAAAATGCATAAATCATAGTTTCACTTCTATTTCTCCGTTAAAGTCTGCCTTCTTTTTGTGGGAGAATATTTGGAAGAATGTATTGTTCTTCTTGCTTCAAAGTTCTTTTTAAATAATCTCAGAGCAGAGATGAGACTTTCTTACTAGCTTGGTGTAACTTACAAAGTTGGCGTAGCTAATGGAAGAACTGCTTCCAATGGGGGAAAGTGTCAGCTTTGTTATGGAGGTCATCAGAAGCATTGTTTAAACAGTGGAGGTAAGATGTGTAGCTATCCTCATCAAGGAAAGGCGATGACAAGTTAAAAGTTAAATTGTGTTTAAAATTGTATTTTCTTCCTATTTATTGTATAAGTAGAAGAAATGCCTGTTTGCAACACAAAGTAGATAACACTAATTCAACACCGTGTGGTTCATTTGATAACAAACGGTGAAACTGAAAATCTTGACTTGTCAAGCACTGTGAGTAACCCATATTCTTTCAACAATAATTATCTGACTGTCTTTTGTCAGGTTTATGGCTACTAATGACTTGATGACGGAACTACAGAAAGATTCTATCAAGCTGGATGATGACAGTGAAAGAAAGGTGGTGAAGATGATTTTGAAATTGCTGGAAGATAAAAATGGTGAGGTGCAAAACTTAGCTGTCAAATGGTATGTATTCTTTTTCTATGGTGTGAAGAATTGTCTGTTGACTGAAAAACAAAGGGTTAGTTTAAAAAATAAAAAAAAAACAACACAAAACCCAGAAAACTTGAAGGACTGCTGCTGTGCTGAATTAATTGATTTTTTTTTCCTGCAGAGGAACCCTTTTAGGTTATCTGCCTTAGTCTTAGTTTCTTTTGTTGCCACCGCAATGTAACACTTTGGATTTAAGGTTATAAATATGGTGTGCAGTCATTGCTGATGGTATGTGATCAACATGCTTGTTCTCTGGTGATGAATCTTGAATACTAAATAGGTTTTATACAATGATAGTTAGTGGGTAGTTGCTGCAATGATGTTTGACAGTGAGAAGGTAGATGATGGAATTGTTGGATTGGAGTGTTTTCAGGCAGAAATAAAAACATAAGGTAAATGCACAGTCTTGGTTGCCAAATGTGGAATTTGCCTCTTCACTAACATTCAGATGATCATGTGGTTTTACATGCTTTGCAGGAACTGCAAGTATTTTATGGGATCATGGTGCAGTTACTTGCTTTTCAGAGGCTTCTGCTGATTTGGTACCTCCACTGAAGTAACTTTACCTGTGTTATGGCTTTTGTGGCTATTGTACCTCTTTGAAAAGTCACTACCTTTATTATAGCTTTCTACACCCAATCTGGCTTTTTGTGCCCTCTAGGAGGGCATCTCTGTTGAGAAGCTCCTTGCTACTCCTAAGATTGCTTCTTGTTCATGAACAACTTTTTTTTTTTCTTTAAATATTCCAGCTGAGCTACTGAAAGTTTTACATTTCATGAGGCGTGTAGTGAAGTAAATTCATTGTGGAGGAGCTTGGGACTGATTTGAAGAGGAGTTTCACATCGTGACTAGCTCAGTTTTTCAGCTTTCTTTACAATTGATGTCATCAAACTAACAGAGCAGAAGATTAAGGACTGTTCATACATCTGCTTCTATACTTCTGTACAATAAGGATGTGCATCACCTTCTGAAATATTTTAAGTGATGATAATTAAAACCTTTCAGAGAGAAACTAACAAAATAATATGTTGCCCTTATGTTTGAACTTCTGAAATGTCAGAATCCCTTGTAGCACAGCTTACTTTCTGTGGCTTTGAAACAGAGTGCCTGGACTCAGGAGAGAGGCATGCATGAAAAGCATTAAGTAATTATGAAACTTGACTAAGGCTTAGAATTGTCTTTTACTGAAGTAACATTTTGTGGTAAAACTTGTTGCATCATCCGTGCAGTACTCATCTGGAATGCATACTTGAAGTTACCTGAAGTTCAGATTAATGCATGTGGCGTGTATGTAACAGTCTTTAATGGCAAAGTTAGAAGTTTGAAACTGAAGTCCAAAATAGTGTTTAGTAGAACATTAAAGAAAGGCTGCAAAGGAAAGAAATTGAAAGAATAGGTGATTGTGCATGTAGGTGTGCCCTATACTTCTCTTTTTAAGTGTCTTCCTTTTTTTTTTTTTTTGAGTTCACTTTGGAGTCACACTGAGAAAATACTTGGATTTAATTAAAATGAAAGAATCAATTTAACGTTTATAGTTAAAAGGAAGAAAAAATCCAGATCATATTAAGGAACAGCATTTAACTTCCTGTGAGGGATAAGAAATGTGATAAAAGTTTTCAGAAAAATTGTGAGTCTTCATCTGGAACATTCTTGAACATATCAAGTTCTGTTTAGTCTGGTCCTGATCCCTTGCAGATCTGCTTGAGGGACAAGGGAAGGACACTGTAAAATGGCCTTTTCTTAAGGCAACTTAGACTCACAGTACTGCTTTACAACAGTTTTAAGCCAATTTAAGCTAATTTTGCTGTTGCTCTGATGTTCTCACCCTTGTTCCCTTTTTTGCACTGTTGCATATCTGATTTTATTGTAGACTGGTTTGGGGAGTTGGATTTCTTCTGGCTTAGCTCTTTCCTCCTCCAGTCAGATAAGCATTGTAGCACAGTAGTGTAGTGGGGGTAAAGAATGGGAGAGGTTGAGGTGCAGTTAAATTGTAGTTTTCCTAGGACATTTGAAGGTGATGCTGTGTTCTGTCTGCTATAGAACTGGATGGAAATGTGATTTGTTGAAAAGTTAAATTTGACCAGCGCATTTTTCCCAACTTTGCCGTGTTTCTGTTCTTTACTTGTTTAGTATTTTCTGTCTCTTTCAGCTGAGGAAAGCATAAACTGTTTAGATTACCTTATTAAATTAAATGCTCTGGTGCTCTTTAGAGACTATCAGCAGGAACTTTAATCAGGCTGATGCTTGATGACCCATTCAAGTATAGATTCCCTCTCAGAGGAGTGTCTTAAAGGTACATGGAAACCTTAGTACCTGTAAATCTGTGTTTCAGACAGCTCTTTTCTTGAGGAAGAAAGATTTGCAATTTGTTAGGGGAGCTTCCTCTTCCAGCTGGGTCTGTGGAAACTCTGAATGGTAATGGTATCGATTACTCCTTAAACAGGAAAAGAGTCTCTTGAAGGAGGATTGTTCTTTCAAGGTTTGTTTACTGAAGTCACTGAAGAGAGCAGATTTTAAATTATTGAGAACAGCCTTAAAGCAATATTTGTTCTTAGGCAAGTATAGTAAAAGTAAGTTTTGCCTTATCCACTGATCTCTTTCACATTTAGATAGGAAGTGCACAGTTTGTTAAAATGTTAATTAACTTTTTTCTCATCTCTTCCGAGCATGTGCTGTTTTTGTTCTCGACCCTTTCAGTTATATTGTGCTGCTTTTGGGATAGGATAAAATATGTTTGATTTTGGTTCACACCTTGAGTTTATGGATACTTGGATAGCTACTTTCCAAGACAGTTGTGCTGTTTGCCTCTGAATAAAAATAACAGGTAATCAACTGAGTTCAGTACTCTTGTAGTAAAAGTCAACCAATTCTAAGCTTTGACCCAGTAGAAGAGAAAGTTTTGATGAGTACAATCTCCTGTTATTTCAGACAGTGGATGCAAACTAGGTCAGGTGTTTGGTTGGTTGTTCCTTTTTTTTTTTTTTATACCTTGGCTGTCTTAAGCGCATTTAGCAGTTTTCTTGTCAGTTTTACTCAGAAGGAGTTTTTTGCTCTATCTGATAATCATAGGCTGCTTCACAGTCTACCCATATAGAAGACATTCTTGGACATTCTTGCAGCATTCACATTTAAAGGCTATTCGTATAGTCTGGAATGATATCCTGTGTGCCTTTTGGTTGCAGTAGTTATACTGCCTGTAGTTCTATACAAGATTACATGTATCTGATTTAGACAAGCAGGATAGTGTGCCTAAGCATAAGATGGATTGTTTGTGCTTCACTGTTAGTAACGTTCTGATGGCCCAAATTGCCACTGATGAGTTCAGATGTTCAGTGCTTCAGTTTAAGAATGAACTGCTTCTCATTCTGAGCAGTTGTTTATGATGTGATGCTCTGCAGCTGAAACCAGTTCTGACAAATTTGTTTTGTTTCATACTAAAACAGTTAATGAAACTTGAAATAAATAATCATTCATATACATATATATCTATATCTCAAAATACAGATAAAAACGTGGCATTGAAATAATTATTTTGAGTGATTCCTCCTCTTGCCTTCCTGTAGTTTAACTGCATTTATCAATGTGACTTCTCTGGGCAGTAGTTCAGTATAGGAAACCCTGCTTGAAGCTGTGAGTGTGAGTCATTAATGTGAACAGGATGATGCACATATGTTGTGTGGCTGATCTGGTTCAGCAGCTTTTGAAGTGTTTTGGATGTGCAGTAATACACTGTTATACATCAGACTATATTGGTAATATGAATCAAATATATTTTTTCATTTGTAATTTTTTTCTCTTCCTCGTACGTTTATTTAGCAACTAAAACATGCTGATTTCATACTATAGTTGGTTATGGGGTGATGTCTGTCTTTCTAATAAAGAGAATACTCTATGGACAATTGTATTTTCAAATGTTTTCTACTTAAAGGTCACACTGTCTCAGTTGCTGCTGCATAAATAGGAATGAAGATGCTAACTCAGAGTCTAATTTAACACTTTCTAGTAACTAATTCCAAACATTTGGATGAATGTCTTATATCACATAAGTGGTTCATCATCTTTAAACATTGACAAATAAGCATTTCTTGTGCACAGAACCACACAGAGTGGTTGACATTGTCAGGGCCCTCTGGATGTCATCTGGTTCAGCCTCTGCTTGAGCAGGGTAACGCAGGGCCCAGGCCCGTGTCCAGGCAATTTTTGGTGATTTCAAGGAGGAGACCCCACAGCCTCTCTGGACAACCTGTGCTGCCCAGTGTTCCATTACCTACAGAAATGCTTCCTGGCACTCAGAGGGAACCTCCTGTGTTTGTGCCCATTGCCTCTCGTCTTAGCGGTGGGCACCACTCCTGTAAGATAATTACATCCATTGATGTTTAGCCTGATCTTCTCCAGGCTAAACAGTCCTGGCTTTCTTATCCTTCCTCATGAGAGCTGTTCCTGTCCCCAAATAACCCTCGTAACCCTCTAACTGGCCTTACTCCAGGATCTTCCATGTCTTTTGTACTATGGAGCCCTGATTGGACACAGTATTCCAGATGCAGCCTTGCCAGGACATAGTGAAGAGAGAGGATAACCCCCCCCCTTAACTTGCTGGCAACACTGTTCCTAATGCATCCAAGGATATCATTGGCCTTCTTAGCTGTAAAGGCACACTGCTGGCTCATGGTTAGTTTGTTGTCCACAGGCCCTCTGGGTCCTTCTCTGTAGACCTGCATGCCAGCAGGTCAGCCCTCATCCTGTCATGGTGCATGGACTTGCCTACCCAAGTGGTGGACCCTGCACATGCCTTTGTTGAATTTCATGAGGTTCCTCCACACTCACCTCTCTTGACTGTGGAGATCTCTCTAAATGGCTGCATAGCCTTGTAGATTATCAGCCACTCCTCTCAGCTTTGTATCAGCAAATTATGTGAGAGTGCATTCTCCCTCTTTGTCCAGGTCATTGCTGAATAAATTGAACAAGATCAGACCCAGTACTGACCCCTGGGGGACACAGCTAACTAGAGGTCTGCAGCTGGTGTGCCTCTGATCGCAGCCCTCTGAGGTCAGGCTTTTCTCAATTCTCTCTCACTGCCCATTCATCTAGCTTACGCTTCCTACAAGGCAACAGTGTTTGAAAGCCTTGCTGAAGTCAGCACAGACAGTATATACTGCTCCCTCCTTATTTGCCTACCCTGTCATTCCATCCTAGAAGGCTGTCACATTGGTTCAGTATGATTCCTCATGGTGAATCTATGCTGACTACTCCTGATGACTTTTTTTAAAAGCTCATTAGGGATATATTGATCTTGAGCTTGAAGGAAGTAGTGCTTGAATACTGACTAGCTCTCTAAAACTCCTTTGCCTTCCATAACCTTCACCCATGGGATTCCTTTAAAAAGGTCCCAGGAGAAACCAAACTTAACCCCCTCCTCTGGAGTTGAAGTCTTGCTTTCTCATTTCCTCCATGCAAGATCCTGAATTCCACTATCTTGTGATCACTACGCTGTACTTTTCTGAACTGATGATCTAGTGGATCCAATTGACCAGCTTGTACTCTGGTTATTTTAGTTTAAATTCCAGCTAAATTCCAATTTAGTTTAAATCAGTTTATTTTAGTGTAAATTCCATTTACAGAATAAACATACTTAAGATTTTATTAGTTGCTCAATAGTTAAAAATCTGTATGATAATTTTAGGTATTTTCACTTATGGAGCATCAATTTTTGGTGGAGGTGGTCTGTCAAAATCATTGATGTATAAAGGGCAGTGCCAACTGCAGGTGTTTAGGATGTTGTGGCAACAGCTCAGCACCATGCAGCCATTCACTTGTTCCCACTGCAGTGGGCTGGGGAAGAGAACTGGAAAAAGGTAAAACTTGTGCATTGATACGAAGGTAATGTAATAGGACAGAAAAGGAGGAGAATAGAGCAATAATGATAATAATGAAGGAATATACAAAGCAGGTGGCACACAGCATTGCTCACCATCTACTGACTGATGCTTAGACAGTTGTTGAGCTGCGGCTGCCCCCTGTCTCAGCCAACTCTCTTTTACTGTTCAGTCTGATGCCATACGGGATGAACAGCCCTTTGGCCCTCCTGATTCTGTCCCATCTCAACTGCTTGTGCACCCCCAGCTTCCTTGCTGTCACCAGGAGAAGCTCAGATGTCCTTGACTGTGTGTAAGCACTGCTCAGTAACAACTAAAGCATCAGTGTGCTATCAACATTATTCTTCTCCTAAATCCGAAACACAGTGCTGTACTAAGTACAAGGAAGAAAATAATCCTGGCTGAAACCAGAGCAGATGTAGAAGATGTGTTTCAAGAGAGCTGCACAAGTCATTGCAAAAGCAGGAGATAGGAACTTAGAGGTGATGTTGCTACTTGGAATCTCACTAACCAGGTTACTTTTATTAGAGAGTGAGTTTGCTGACTTCTAGGATTGCTACTCTGAAAGCTAGCTGTATTTTTGAAAGGTTGCAGTTGTTCAGTTTTAACTGAATGTACTTCCATAATTGTACATCTGCTTGTTTCTGCTTCCCAGCCTTCTATTACAGTACTTCTGTTGGAGCATGTGGCATTATGGATGTGAAATACTTTCTACAGGTTCGGCAGTAACACTTTTCTAGACTGTAGCATTTTGACTGAAATGGCAGAGTTCCCCCTTTCCAGACTACTGTGGACAGTTGTCATACCTTGGAATTATGGTTGTTGCTGTTTTAGATGATTTTTGCTTGGATTGCCTGCAAAACAATTTACTCTGCATCAAGATCTGGATAGGGAATTGATGCCATTAGTAGCTGCTGACTAACAGAGGTGTGTAGCTGAAGATAAACTAGTGATGTGCTGCTAAAACATTGAGGGGAAAGCTTGGCTGAAGAGTAAGATCAGATTGTGAAGAAACTTGTGATCTTTTTGAGCAACTGGAGAAAATGTTTCAGCTTTTAGGAATGCAGTCAGGGATGGCTTGGTGTGTTTGTGTGAGAGAAAATTCTTGGTGGTAATCTGTGTCTTGGCAGATAGTCATGTGCAAGCTTACCAGGAGCCCATCTGTTAGTGGAAAATGGCCATTGCTGCTATCAGCGTTCAGAAATTATTTTAATAAACTGTATTGTTGAGTTAACTTGATTGAAACAGTAATATGCTAAGATTAAGATTGTAGGTATACTCTTCTAAATCCCTGCTGTCTACGATTTAGTAACCGTGGAGATGGTTAGGAGAATCTGAAGATGCCTGTACAGTCCCTTTGTCCTAAATTAAAGGGCAGTGCCAGAGAAGGGCCTGAGTTTAACTTCTCTGCAAAGGGTGCTGTTAAAACTCTTCATTTCTGCAGGAATTGGTGTATGTGCTGAAGCAGGTGAGAAACCATTCCATTGTCTCTTCATTTCTGTGTGCATAAAGGGCTTCTTCATCATAGATCAGCATCTCAATTCACACTTCTCTTGATATTATCTGCATGCAGTATCTTCTGGAAACATTGTACCAAGATACTTCATTTTTTTTAAATGTAGTTATTCTTAAAATATCTATGTGTCTCTGTAAAACACACTGCAAAAAAAGGAGTAAGTTGCAGTCTTCCTTAACTTATGACATTGGATTGATTGTTCTCTGTGGTCTTATCAGAGGAGTTGACCTCAATGTCAAATTTGTTTAAAGATTGGAGCTAGAATACAGCTGGAATTAGTCAAATGCAATATTTCAGTACATGCTTTCGGTAACTGTTTCACCTTTTCTGCCTTTTTTTTTTTTCTTTTTAATTCCCAAACTGTCCTTATTTTGAGCAGGTTTTATGACCCCAGTAATGTGTTGGTGGTGGAGAGAAAGAAAACCATGCAGGTTACTGTTCGTGAAGGCTGACGTGTAGAGGAGTAGGTGTGATTATCTCTGCAACTGGGAATTGCCTGTTCTAGGCTTGTTAGTGAAGGTGCTGTGCCTCAAGCACAAATGCTCTGTTGAGGTCACGGGTGTGAGGCGCTGTGAGCATAGCCACTGAAAGAGAAGCTCATAGGTTTGTCTGTGACTGACCACTAGTGACAAAGTGTTACTCTGTCATTTCTGTTACATGGTAAGTTATGCTTAGTGCTTCAGTGCACATACTTGCTTTTTGTAATAGGTATCTCTGTCTTGCTGCCTTTGGCTTCTGTTGAGCATTTTTGATGACAGTTAACTCTTGTTACTGTGATTTCTTTTGGATGTGGGAAAGAAGGGAAGCAGCACTGGGGCTCATGCAGCAGGTTTAGGGAAGGAAGATTTTTGATTTTGTCTTCACATACAGAGAGGCATGTCTGATAGTTGTCACAGAGTGAAAACTGTAGGTCTCAGTCCTTTGAGTCCAGCTGGAATCCCTGGCGTGCAGTCTCCTGAGTTTGAATTCTAGTCTAGCTCCTTCCAACTGCATGTAGCAGCTTAGCTTGAGCTGTTGAAGCACTATGTTATTTTGGGACTGGAGAAAATTGGTGATCAGATGGAACTGTGGTTTTAAAGGTCTAAGTCATCCTGTGGTTTGAGCTGTGTGGTGTAGAGAGAAGTGTGAAAGGTGTAGGGAACTTGGAATGTGTTCGGAAGCCATTGCTGCAAAAGAAATGAAAACCATGGTGTTCTGAGACAGGATAGAAGATGGAGTTTCAGGGGAGCTTGAAGCACGTGAGTTTCTCTTTACCCTATAGGTACTTCTGAGCTGTTTGACCAGACCATTCTTTTTGCCCCATGTACAGTCAAAAGGACAATAGCCCCACCTATTAGTAGGAGCCAGTAAAAAATGCTGTTCCAAAATGAACAAATTCACTGTCCTCTTTGACCATACGTTCAGAAGTGAATTCAGTATGGCCCAGTGGCATTTCATAATGGTGAGAAAATCCAAAGTGCATATAGGTCAGCAAGTAAACTTAATAGCAGGGAGCAGTTCCTTGTTGACCACTTAAGAATTAAGCTACACATCCTCAAATCTCTGCTACTAAAAGAACACAGAAATAAGGGTTGTTGTTCCCCCCCAGCAGTACCAAAGAGGTAACAAAAGTTTGGGGCTGTCTTACTCTCATTCTTAGCAAATACAGTCTTGAGCTCCTAAGCTAACTTTATTTAGTGCCTGTGTGGTGAATGCATTTGCCTCAAGCCTTTCCTTCTGAATGCTGATGAGTGACCCACAAGTTCCCCTACAACTGCTTTCCTGATAGTTTTGTTAGCTAGTAGTGAACTCAGGATCCAGCTGTGCTCCTGGGGAGCTGATTTGAACTCCAGAGTTGTTTCCAGTAAAACAAGAAAGACTGCTTTGCTTGTCAGTTTGCACACTGTGCTTGTCTCTCAATACATATGAAGTAACTAACTTTTTCCTTTAGATTGTGAAGTCTCAAGGATGATTCTCTGCCTTAACATATTCGTGGGTTTTTGTAATACAGTAATGTGGGAATTAGTTGATATAACTACTCAGCTTGAAGTCTGAGTGGCAGAACTTGATTTAGGTTTTTGACTATCTGCTTTCAGAATAACGGCCTTTATTAAGAGATTAGTATCTTGCTAACTTGCACAGAATTTCTGCTTGTCTGTTGATTTTTCTTTCTTTTCTGGTTTTGTGCAGCTGACTTAGTGCCAGTGCTTTCTATATTTTTTTTATGTGAAACTCGCTCTTTTAATTCAGAATCACTCTCAGAAACTTAGGAAATAGTGCCAAAGCTTTTTTTTCTCCTTCTGTAATTGCTGAAAGGAAATACTTTGCAACCAGACAGCTTCTTTTCAGTACTGTGGTACAATTAGGATAGAACATACCACATATCTTCATTTCTCGAGAACTGCGTAACTGTTTGTTAATAGGGGTTTGGCTCTGCACCATCATCTAATAATTCCCTTATTACATTGTACAATCAATTTTATGAAGTTTGAAGTTATCCCACCTTTTCCCCACATCTTTTCCAGCATCTTGAGCTTGTTCTTTTTTTTTTCCAATTTAACCTTTCAAAGCATTTTACAAAAGCAAAACAAAAGATTTGCCCTTGTTTATCAGACTGACTTGTGACCAAACTGTTTTAAAAGTGTGATAATTGCTATTTGTTTCCAAACAGTGAACACTGAATTGCAAATTAATACACTTCAATTTTATTACTGTTTTTTAATCAACTTGGCAAGGCAGTCCACCTTTCCACAAGATTACTCCTCTTAGGGTTAACAAGGAATTAAACTTGACTAATACTTCTAGTTGAATGTCATTCTGGTGTTAAATATGTTAATCTATTTTAGAAGTAGATGGCAAAATTACGTGTAAAACTTCTGCAGACTTCCAGTATTTCGGTGATGTTATGGCCCTAAATGACTGCAGTCTCAAAGGTCTCATGTACTTTATAAATGGCGGCATAGACTTGAAGACTTAACCTTTGCTTTCTTACACGTAATATTATTTTGATAACAAGTTCATTCAGTTTTCTTGTACGGGTTCAGTTTTATTTCAGCTCTCCAAAGCTGGAGTTTACTATAACCTAGCAGAGATCATGTTGGTCTCTGTTAGCTTTGCTAGAATAAACCTTAATGAAAAGCAGGCATATGCAGTATAAAAATTCAGTGTAGAAGAAACTGAGTTTATATGGAGGCATCGTGTTTTAATGCTCTCCTAACATAATGCATTTGCAGTTGGCTTTAATATGCTCCTTTTTCTGCATTTGTTCATGCACTTCCATATATTTCAGCTTTATATCTCTGGTCTGCAGGGTGGTTGTCTCTGTACGTTGTACACGTTGTCAAAGGACAGATAAATTTTTCTCCGCCCTTATAAGCTGCAAAAGCATGGATGGTTTCTGATCTGTAGGGCTTGGCTCTTACTGGAGGTTGATCTGGCTCTTGAAGTCGCCCACCTGCTGTCCTGGCAGCATAGGAGAGCACAGACCAGAGAGAACCATCATAGAATCATAGGACAGCTCAGGTTGGAAAAGACTTCAAAGATCATCAAGTCCAACTGCAACCCAACCATACTACCCTAACTCTAACAACCCTTTGGTGCTCTGTCCCTGAGCACCACATCCAGACAGTTTGTTTTTTTTTTTTCCCACCGGCTCACTTGGACCTGTGGACCTCAAGTTGTACCCTCACTTTACCCCCCCCCCCCCCCCCCCCCCCCCCCGAAAAAAGATCATAGCACCAGAGTTTAAGCTTTTGAAAAATTATTCCTAAAAAATAACAATATTGCACATCTTGCCACCTTCTGAAATCATAACTAGTGTAGGTGAGCCCATCATATAAAAACGCAGTCATCAGCTTTTACTATTGGTCAGCATTTGTGCTGAGAGCGCGTATAGAATCTCATGAAAGCCTTCTCTGCTTTCTTCAGAGTTGGGTTTGATGGTGATATGAATAACTTGAAGTGTGTGCCACAGGTGGAAAAGCATTGGGATGCTGTTGCAAATCGGACTGTAGGATTTCTTTGGTGAGACATCTGGATCAGCAGTAAAACGTAACTAGGGGAATGTCTGCACATAGGATCAAGACAGTGCTATCCATTAGCCCTTTTATTTTTATGGAAGAAAAAAATTGTTTTCTGGAGATACATCTATGTTTCTGTTAATTCCACATTTGTACAGTTTTTCTAGCTCATGATTCCTGTTTTCTGTAGCTGGTCCTTGCAACTACTGGCTCCATTCTTGCGTCCGGCCATTGCTTGTGCTCCTGTGTGACTTGCATATGCAGCCCCTTGTTTGGCTGCTATTCCTTCTTGTAGGTTCAGTGCCAAACCAAAGCCTCTACAGACTCGGTAACAGTAGCTTCATGTTGCATCTCACCTTTTGAGATTTGGAGTATGAACAGGAGGGGGTCCATCTGTTTACCAGGGTGGATAGCGATAGAACAAGAGAGAATGGTTTTAAACTAAGATGGGAGGTTTAGGTTAGATATTAGGAGAAGTTTTTCACTCAGAGGGTGGTGACGCACTGGAACAGGTTGCCCAAGGAGGCTGTGGATGCCCCATCCCTGGAGGCATTCAAGGCCAGGCTGGATGTGGCTCTGGGCAGCCTGGTCTGCTGGTTGGTGACCCTGCACATAGCAGGGGGTTGAATGAGATATGATCACTGTGGTCCTTTTCAACCCAGGCCATTGTATGATTCCATTCTATGATTCTTGTGTTGACATCACACCAGTAAGCATGATTTGATAGGGTAGTAATGTTACAGGTTACAGATGTTACCACAGAGAAAATAGCTGGCGAGATCAAAATGCAGAAGCTTGTAAAATTAGGGAGGTATGTCTTTCAGAGCAGTTACTGTTTGTCTGGGTTAACTGCTGTTTTTTGATGAACACATAGGTTTTTTTTTGAATGCATAACTTACAGTGCTGATTTTCCAGAATTTCTGGAGGTAGTTTATCTGAAGGCAAGTGTTGTAAATAAATAAATAAATAAAAGTAAATAAATAAAAATTAGAACTAAGTAAGGAAGTCTGGAAGGGAAAGAGGCAGTGAGGAAAATTAAGTTCTCATTCTTCTTTTTGACTCTGTTCACTGGTGAATGGAATTTGAAAATAACATTTTTGCAAGGTGGTCTTTCTTGTTTTGCTAGTAAAGCTTTGGTGATTGTGGGCAAGTGCTTACAGTACTAGTTTTGCAGTGTAGAAAAAATTGTTTTGTGGTTCTTGATTCTAGTTTTGATTACTTAAAAAAAATATGCTGTGTACTAAAATAAGGTCTTTTTTTCTGAACTACCTTTCTTGCATCACAACAAATAGATTTAATCAAAGCATGTAATGTGTAGTGATCAAACCCAGTAAGAAAATGTGTTAGCACAGCAAGATCGTGGGAATATTTTCAGTATTGGTATGAAATGAGGAAAAACGGATGGAGGCCTCCAAGCCACAGTGAGTTGTGTACTCTGGCATTTTATAGATCTCTTCTCTGTAACAGAACAGCATTGGGTTTGTGGGAGAGAGAAGGTGTGTACTCTTCTACACAGCTCAATAAAACCACGGTCCTGCTCATATGTCTTTCCTAGAGCCTTAAGAAGGAACTGGAAGACTTGCTTGCTAGTGTTAGAAGGAAATAGAGACAGAATAAGGCATTGTGATTTTTTTGCATAACTTCCTTTCTGGAGCAGGGTATTAACAATGGAGACAGTGAAAGTTGGCAGTGGGATTAGGAAAATAGTGAAGGATACTGTATTTCTTAGCCTTGAAGTAGATTTCACTGGGCCATCTGCAGCTTCAGTGCGTTGAACAAAAGGAAGTGTTTGATAAGGGAAACAAAATTGTCATAATCCTTGAAATATTTGGGATGACTGAACATTAACCTTTCAGTGACATTTTCTCTTTTTACCCCAAGTGCAGTGTTTATAAGGGTCTCTGTGAACAAAGACTTGTCATGTTTTTGTTTTATATTTCACTGCTGCATTCTATTAAGGCACGCTATGGCATAGAATGAATGTGTCAAAAAGAACCCAAGTGTTCTGTAAAATAAAAATGTGGTACTAATGAGGTTTTCTTACTTCTCTGGACTTTGTAGGCAGCAATAATCAAGTACATAAACTGATGTCTCTGGCTAGGTAATTTTATAAACCTTGGCATAAAGTGTGATGAAGTAAGAGGGACTCAGGTTTTGGTACCATGAAGCAGAGCAGTCATACAAAACTGTTTCCATCACTAGATTAAAAAAAAGAAAGCAGATGTACGATATCTGTCTTTTGTTACTAGATCTAAGTAGATAGGTTATCAGCGTAACCAGCTAAAAGCTATCAGATTTAAAACATTTGCTGTATGTTGCTACCAAAACCGATCTCAACTTTGTGACTTCAAACAAAATACTGAAATAAAAATGAAGGATTTTGATGTTTTCATTTATCGTTGCAAATGTATTACCTTTCTTCTGCTTATACAGCCTTGGTCCTTTGGTGAGCAAAGTGAAGGAGTATCAAGTGGAGACCATTGTAGATACACTCTGTACAAACATGCTTTCAGATAAAGAACAGTTACGTGACATTTCAAGCATTGGCCTTAAAACTGTGATTGGAGAACTCCCCCCAGCTTCCAGTGGTAAGGTGTTTTGTAGTCAAGATGTTTTTTTAGTTTGTTCTGTGACTGTACTTTGAAATTTTGGTGGTTTAAAAGACTTAGTTTCCCACACTGATGCAAATCTTCAGGAAAAAAACTTGTGTTACAGGAGCATGGGCATAACAAATGGAACATAAAAGCTTCTATTTTAATAATCATCTGATGAAACATTTCTGGGCTGTACTCATAACTAAACCTCTTCTTGTTTTTTGGTTGATAGAATACTCTTAAATTAAATTAAAAATTGCATATTTTTCTTTAACGATCAAATTTCTTGCCTCAGTTTAGGTAGGTGTTTTGGAATGTACCTTATATTTCCAACAATTGCCTGTCAAGTTACTGAAATGGTTACTTGTAGTTTTAAATGGAGGCAGTTGGCTCTAGAAGAGATGCTAATGATGAACAGCTCTTCAGTTAATAGTATTACTTTTTTACTCAAGTGGATTTCATGTATTGTATGTAGGCTATGAATGAGAAGAGAAGGCTGATGAAGAGGGCTTTGGAAATGTAGTTTTTAGAGACTGAAGTTGCTTAAGTAGAAATAAACAATGCAGACACTCTGATTTTGACATCCTTTATTGAAAGTCCACAAATAAATAATCACGTGTTAATCCGGTAGTAGCGAGATGCATAAACTTAAAAATAAATATTTAAAATGTAGGTTGAAATGGCATTAATTTCGCATCAACATTCCAAAAGTGTGGTTTAAAAGAGAGCAACAAAAAACCCTTCATGCAGACAAAGATTAGTGCTAGCCATCAGAAAATGAGAGTTGGTGTGTAGGATTACTCTGAGCAACACTGAGTGGGTTGTGTATGTTGGGGAAAACTATGCAAGTGTAGCAGAGTCATTTTAATATGAGCTTTAAAACATGTATTATGTTTATTTTAGCAGTCTTTCAAGTAGACTTAAATAGCTTCTCATGCAAAGTGGTTTGACCTTGTTTGGTGTTTTTTTGAAGTGGCTCTATCTACTTCTGTAGCTTCTCTTAGTTATTTTTACCTGTAGTCCTTCCATTTATTGTTCTCAGCTTATCTTGGCCTTTGCTTTCCACTGCTTGCCCTGCCAAAAGCACTATCCTTTCTGTTATGTACAACTTATGAAGCTAAAGTATGTTCTAAATAAAGTCCTACTCAGTATGTTTCTGGGTAGATAGGTAGTCTTTTGGTTCTAATGGAGAGCGTAATACTGTAAATTAGCAAAGAAACTTGCTGTTCAAACTTGTTGTATTGGGTGGGAAAGCTGATTCATGTTACATTCAGGTTGCTTCCCATACTCACGGGCATGATCTCTGGTGTTAATAACTGTATTTTCTTATTATGGAAATGCTGAGGTTTTATTGTACTTTCAGGTTCTGCATTAGCAGCTAATGTTTGCAAAAAGATCACAGGGCGTCTTACTAGTGCTATTGCCAAGCAGGAAGATGTGTCTGTTCAATTGGAGGCACTAGATATCATGGCTGATATGCTGAGCAGGTAAACATCCTTCTTCCAAAATGCTGATGAATGCCAGTAAATACTCCTTTAACTTCTTAATTCTCAAAATCTTTAATAAAAATTACTTTAAGTGAAATAATATGGCAAGATATTAAGTGTAAATGAAACCTTAGTTAAAACCAGAAAGTGGGATGTATTGAAGATAAGTTGATTGAGAAGACTGATAATTTGTTTCATTTTCTGCTAACTGTAGTTTTAAGCTAATTTTCAATGTTTACTGCTTTGAAGGTAGATTTAAACTTGTTTCTTGTTTTTAAAAGTTCCAAAAATTTAAAAACTTAATTGGAATCTCTGCGGTGTTTTGGGAATATTTAAAGAAATTCTGGTAGAGTTATATGAACAAAGTTATCTAGATTCAATTGGTTTGAGTTTGTGTTTTGTCTGTTTTAAGGCAAGGAGGACTGCTTGTTAACTTCCATCCTTCAATTCTGACCTGTCTGCTCCCCCAGCTGACTAGCCCCAGACTTGCTGTGAGGAAAAGAACCATCATTGCTCTTGGTCACCTGGTTATGAGTTGTGGCAATATGGTTTTTGTTGACCTCATTGAACATCTGTTGACAGAGCTGTCTAAAAATGATTCCATGTCAACAACTAGGACCTATATACAGTGTATTGCTGCTATCAGTAGGCAAGCAGGTCACAGAATAGGTAAGAAAAATATATAAATTATCTGTAACTGGGAAGGTGCTTTAGATGAGAGTAATTACTTTGCTAATATTCTCTTATCAGGTGAATATCTTGAGAAAATAATTCCTTTGGTTGTAAAGTTTTGTAATGTAGATGATGATGAACTACGAGAGTATTGCATTCAAGCATTTGAATCCTTTGTTAGGAGGTAAGTAATTCTCAGGTACTTATTTTGAGTTTTCTTAATGTCTAATAGCGTGCTGTTGGATTGTAAGCTGTCAAGGTAGTCTCCTTGGTGTAAAATATTTTTGCAGGATTTGAACTGAAACTGTTCTTATAACTCAGTGTTATAGCTTAACTGCTAAGCAGTGGGTTATGTTTGGATGTCATAAACTCTACTGTGCCAGTGCTACTAATGCACACAGGAGGGAGGAAGTATTCTAATAATTCTTGTTGTCTAGTAGCGATGATGAAAATAAATTGTATCCAAAGCCATGTCTTGCTCTTCTGCAAAATTCCAGTCTCATAGATTGGATTACATAGTGGCATTGTCTGATCTGAATTACAGATTCAGATGGATGCATCTGATGGTATTTGGTTTAGCTATGATGTCTTTAGAATACTGCATGTAGTATTAAGTCTTTTAGGCAGAAATATTTGAATCTGACTTTACTTTTGTTTTTGTACTGTGCAGATGTCCTAAAGAAGTTTATCCTCATGTATCTACTATTATAAATATTTGTCTTAAATATCTTACCTATGATCCAAATTACAATTATGATGATGAAGATGAAGATGAAAATGCTATGGATGCTGATGGTGGTGATGATGATGATCAAGGTATATTTGTATTTTGGTTTGGGAGAGAGAAAGGTCTTGAGAACTTGCAGTAGTCTGTGAAAATTGAAATGGTGGCAGTGCTGCTAAGTATCAGTATTTAAATGACTTGTATACAACCAAATTCAATTTCTGTATTGGTTTATAAACGTGACGTATGAACTCATTTCTCAGAATAAAAGTATTAGATGTTACTGCTGAAGGTAAATAATTCCAAGGGTGAACATAAAGTACGAGATAAATATTTTAAAATACATAAAAGATGGTGAAAGGTTACAGCATGTACTATGATAAATCTGAAGTGAAAAATTCGTCGGTTAATGAATTGGAAATACATGTTTGACATGGGAAAGATTTCTCACTACTTGCCCTGTAAAACATTATTACTCAATGCATAAAATCAAATAGGTTTCTGTAGGATAAAACTTTGATGCTTTGATTCTCTAGATTTGAACATCTGCATAATTTTGTTTTTTCAAGGGAGCGATGATGAATATAGTGATGATGATGACATGAGCTGGAAAGTAAGGCGTGCAGCTGCTAAATGTCTGGATGCTGTTGTTAGCACACGACATGAAATGCTTCCAGAATTCTACAAAACTGTGTCTCCTGCTTTAATAGCCAGATTCAAAGAACGTGAAGAAAATGTTAAAGCAGATGTTTTTCATGCTTATCTTTCTCTTTTAAAACAAACTCGACCGGTGCAAAGTTGGCTTTGTGATCCTGATGCAATGGAACAAGGAGAGACACCTTTAACAATGCTTCAGAGTCAGGTTATTCATCAAGATTTTTTATTTAATTTTGTGAAAACACATTGATATTGTGTCCTATTCATATTGATAGCTCTTGAAATATGCCACGCTATACTTTCGTATATAGATTACAGGTTATAGTGCTGTAGTATTGTGTTCTGGGATGCCAAGCCATAGATCCAGCCCAGAAAAGTGCAGCAGTTAATTTCCAGTCATGGAAATTAAAATTACTGGCTTGGGCAGATATGCTTATCTGACTTAAGTTGTTTACCTTTGAAAGTTGTATGTCCCGTGTAATTTAATCACATTGCCAAAGCAAACCAGTTATTTTTTATATCCCAGAACATAGGCAAAGTTTCTATTAATCATGATAAAACTTGATTTGCTGTAACATGTTTTATTTGCAAAATAAAAAGGATAGTGCTGACAAATTGCATTTTCCTTTTCTTAAAGTGAATTATTAGACCGACTTCGCAATTGTTTCTGTGCATAGTTTTTATTAATGCAAATGTAGTTTCCTTTTGTTTCATCTTACCTTTTGAAGTTGTAATACAATTTTTTTTAGTTTGTGATTCTTTTGAATCTTCATGTCTTGCTATTTATACAGTAACTGATTCTGTGGGGAAATCAGAAATAGAGAAAGGTGTGTCTTAGCCTTCTCCCCAAGTGATGACAGATGAAAGAAATGTCAGCTATTGAATCGATTAACAGATGTGTGATTGTTACAGGTTCCCAACATAGTTAAAGCCTTGCACAAACAAATGAAGGAGAAAAGTGTGAAGACCCGTCAGTGTTGCTTTAATATGCTGACTGAGCTAGTAAATGTGTTACCTGGAGCCCTCACACAACATGTTCCCGTGCTTGTACCAGGTATGAGAAACACAGTTAAACTAAAGGTTTACTGGGAATTTTGATATGAAACTTCAGGATGAAAATCTTGACTATACCCTGTTTATATTTGAAATTGGCAAAGTAATCAGCTACTGGATGTATAAATTCATGTAAATATTTCAATTCCATTTCCATTAATCATGAAAACAAAGGCTGGCTGTAAGATTGGATTTTTTTTCCTTCTGTATTTTAATGAAAAGTTCATTTGCCTCTAGTTGATTATCTCAAAAAATATTGCTTGTATTTTAGCTTTTAGTGCCTAAGATAATGAATTTTAAAGTGAAAAAGGAAAAGTAGTCTTGGAAAATGTAAAGGTACAGATTCCTTTTATAATAAAAAAAAAAAAGGCATCACAAACCTTCAGATGGCCCAGGTCCTCTATGTAGAAAAAGTTTGAAGGGTAATTGTTTGAATAAAATGGCAAGAAAGGGGCTTGGGAAGCTTTCAGTAAGTGTTTTCCTACACTCAACCTTCCTTCAGAATTCTGAAGCCTTCAGAATTCTGAAGCGTTCTAACAGAGTATAAATATCCTAATCTAAAAATACATTTTTCGTCTTTCTTCCAGGAATAATTTTTTCACTGAATGACAAATCAAGTTCTTCTAATCTGAAGATAGATGCTTTATCCTGTTTGTATGTGATCCTCTGCAATCATTCTCCCCAAGTCTTTCATCCTCATGTTCAAGCACTGGTGCCTCCAGTTGTAGCTTGTGTTGGAGATCCATTTTACAAGATTACATCAGAGGCACTTTTGGTTACTCAACAACTAGTGAAAGTCATTCGTCCTTTAGACCAGCCTTCTTCCTTTGATGCTTCTCCTTACATCAAAGATCTCTTTACTTGTACGATCAAGAGATTAAAGGCTGCTGATATTGATCAGGAAGTGAAAGAAAGGGCAATATCTTGCATGGGTCAAATCATTTGTAGCCTTGGTGACAGCTTGGGCTCAGATCTGCCTAGTACACTTCAGATCTTCCTAGAGAGACTGAAGAATGAAATCACTCGGTTAACTACAGTGAAGGCCATGACACTGATTGCTGGTTCTCCTTTGAAGATAGATTTGAGACCCATCCTGGGGGAAGGAGTTCCTATTCTTGCTTCTTTTTTGAGAAAGAACCAGCGGGCTTTGAAACTGGGCACTCTTTCTGCTCTAGATATTTTAATTAAGAATTACAGTGACAGCTTGACAGCTGCCATGATTGATGCTGTCCTGGATGAGCTTCCACCTCTTATTAGTGAAAGTGATATGCACGTATCACAGATGGCCATCAGTTTTCTGACAACACTTGCTAAAGTATATCCTTCCTCCTTGTCAAAGATTAGTGGGTCCATTCTCAATGAACTTATTGGGCTGGTGAGATCTCCTCTACTTCAGGGCGGAGCACTTAGTGCCATGCTAGAATTTTTCCAAGCTTTGGTTGTGACTGGTACAAATAATTTAGGCTATATGGATTTGCTGCGCATGCTAACTGGTCCAGTGTACTCTCAGAGCACAGCACTTACTCACAAGCAGTCTTATTATTCTATTGCCAAATGTGTAGCTGCCCTTACTCGAGCGTGCCCTAAGGAAGGACCAGCTGTGGTAGGTCAGTTCATTCAAGATGTCAAGAACTCAAGGTCCACGGATTCCATTCGGCTTTTGGCTTTGCTTTCACTTGGGGAAGTTGGGCATCACATTGACTTAAGTGGACAAATTGAGCTGAAGTCTGTAATATTAGAAGCGTTCTCTTCTCCTAGTGAAGAAGTCAAATCAGCAGCATCTTACGCATTAGGCAGTATTAGTGTTGGCAATCTTCCTGAGTATCTACCTTTTGTCTTACAAGAAATAACCAGCCAGCCTAAAAGGCAATACCTTCTTCTTCATTCCTTGAAAGAAATAATTAGCTCTGCATCAGTGATTGGTCTCAAACCATATGTTGAGAACATCTGGGCCTTACTCCTGAAACACTGCGAATGTGCAGAAGAGGGTACGAGGAATGTTGTTGCTGAATGCTTGGGCAAGCTTACTTTAATAGACCCAGAGACTCTGCTTCCACGACTCAAGGGATACTTGGCATCAGGTGAGTTGTATGCATAAATTGTAGAAAATGGCCTTATATTATCTTAATAAATTGTTATGAGTTTTTTTTTAGTGATTTGCTTAAATTCTGTAAAATTCCTGAAGTTTACTTGCCCCCCAAAACTCTGCCAAGAACGATATGAAGCATTTGGGCGGGAGAAAGTAAGTCATGCAGAGCATGAATTACTTTTATGTTCTTCTTTCAGAATATGATGTTTAATTTAATAATGTCACATTTAACAAAACTATAAACTTAAAGGGGGGAGCCTGGGCAGCAAAGGACAGTACTGCTCGATAGATTTGTTGCAGAGTGTTAGCATGTTATATATTCCTAATTTTCGAATAAGAATTCTGAAATTTGTAAGGTTAGGAAGGATGAAACTGATTAATGAGTTATAGTCATATTAAGAACTGTATCAGTGGTTTTTCTTCATGTCCTTATGCTTTAAAGAGGAGAATTGTTTAAAGGCTTACATGAGATTAATTAAAAGAGTGTGCAAGTAGGTTCATTACTTCAGTCTTCTGGAGCAGAAAAGATTTATTACAAATACTGTGCCTCAGCATTTAAAATGTAACACCAGTACATCTGTGGAGGCAACATTGCATTACTAGTAATAAGTAGCACTTATCAGCTATTGTAAGCATATTAGAAGCTTATATAGAATGGGTGTAAGTGTGATTTAAATTCTGTGGTTGTATTGTTTTAACTGTTACGTACTCATGATTTTTTTCATGTTAGGATCCTCATATGCTCGAAGTTCTGTGGTGACTGCTGTTAAGTTCACTATTTCTGATCATCCACAACCTATAGACCCACTCTTGAAGAACTGCATAGGTAAGTTATTTAGTTCTAGTGACATTCTAAGTTTTCAAGTGATGGAATTGCATCTAAAATGCATTCTGTGTGTCTTCAGAGAAAGATTATTTTGTAGATGGAACCAGAAATAGCTGTTTATGTTAACTGTTGAAACTGTTTTAAATGGTTTCCTTAGGAGCCAATTATTTCTGTTAACTCTAGCTTATTTGAATTCAGAATGGTACAAGATATGTGATAAAAGTAGCATATATTGAAGCCGCAATGGAAAAGAATACAAGGATCAAGGACTTTTAGAAAGATGATACCTAAGAGATGATTTCTTCTTCCAGGATCTTTCTAAATTATGTCACTTTGAATTCATGAGGTTCTTTCTTTGCCCAGAAAGGTGGTCTTGGAAATGTTCGGTCTTAAAATATGTATACATGTGTTAATTCTGAGTATTATCAGATGGTGGATTGTAAATCTAGGTCCTTGTCTGTAATGCTTTCTGGTCTGAAAGTTATTTAAAGCTATTGTTTGTGGATAAGACAATCAGAGCTTTCAGTATGACAGAGCTTTGCAATTCTGTGGCTTTCTGGGCTTTTCTCATTTGTATGACCTTGTTGTAGATTTCTTTAATATACTGTGGTGGCTGTAAGCTATATAGTGGATTGATTACCCTAAAATCTTTAGGAAGAAATGTATACCTCTAAATCTAATAAGGGGTAAAAAATCATCTTTAAAAACAGTTTTGTGGGGAGCAAGTTGTTTATTTATGGTGAAGCGATGTCAGCTCTTACTTTATTTTCATTGCTAATCTTTATTTTTTTTAGTAATACATTAATGAGTTGATTGATTATGTGTGTAGGCTTCTCATACTATCTTCCACTAGAACTGCTTTACTCTTTTGATTTCTGAAAATACTTATTGAGTATTGAGTAGAGTAAGTGAACTATTGGTATCTACTACTTCAAGAATCTCTCATTTTTAGTCTTGTTACCTTTTTTTTTTTTGTGGGTGTAGAAGCTGCTTTGTTTACACCCTGTTTTTCTCCTTTTTAAAGGTTCAGCACTCTCTTGGAAGTTGCTAAATACTGTGGGGGTGGGAATACTTGTTCTTACAGGCATTTGTTTTACCAAAGCAATGCTACAGAGCTCTAGAAACTAACTTGAAAATGTATGGAGACAGGCCGTGTTACATGAATACATACTGAGTAGGCTTTATCTTCTGGTAACTTAGGAGTTTATTAATTTATTTCTGTATGCAATTGCAGGTGATTTTTTGAAAACATTGGAAGACCCGGATCTCAATGTCAGGAGAGTAGCCCTAGTGACATTTAACTCAGCTGCACACAATAAACCATCATTAATAAGGGACCTCTTAGATACTGTGCTTCCTCATCTTTACAATGAAACAAAAGTCAGAAAGGAATTAATCAGAGAGGTATGTTAACTAAGAAAAATGTGACTAGATTAACTTAAGTAGACTCTGTTTGTCTAAATTTATTATTGTAAAACTTTTTTATTTGCTGACAGGTGGAAATGGGACCATTTAAGCACACAGTTGACGATGGTTTGGACATTAGGAAAGCTGCCTTTGAATGCATGTATACTCTTTTGGATAGCTGTTTGGATAGACTAGATATATTTGAATTCCTAAACCACGTTGAAGATGGCTTGAAGGATCACTATGACATTAAGGTTAGCTGTCATTTTGCTATGCAGGCAAGCAATAAATGTTTTGAATAGTGAGTAGACTGAAATGGTAAGAATGCTACCGCGTGTTAAAATGTTTTGTTATTTAAAATATCATTCAAGTGTTGCTGTTAATGGTTGCACAGTGTTCTAGGAAATAACTGTGGAGTGCATGACTGATTTTTGGTTTTCTCTCCAACTAGATGCTAACCTTTTTGATGTTGGTGAGACTGTCGACCCTTTGTCCAAGTGCAGTGCTGCAGCGATTGGATAGGCTTGTTGAACCTTTGCGTGCTACGTGTACAACTAAGGTATTGTTTTAAATTGTAACTTCTGTTTGTTAACTAACTTGTGTTACCTTACAGAATTATAAATGAATTTGTGTATGAAGAACACTTCTTGTAATCTAGGTGTACTGCTGGAGCATTTCCTGAATTAATAGTTTGTAAATTGCAGAATGATACGAATACATGGATCCTTACCCATGTATTACTTCTCCTTAAACTACAAATTAAAGAGCAAAATGGTCAGCTCATTTTAAAAGTCCTGTTTCTTTGCCATTTCTTTTGTTTCTCAAAAATGTAGCTGCTACTTCTACAACTTATAAACAGTGAAAGTAGAATACTGAGGGTTCTTCTGACTTCCGATGATTGATTATGTTGTTGCAGACAAACATTAGAGCGATGAAGGATGAAGGTAGCATAAAGTGGTGCTGGTTTTTGGTTTGTTTTGTTGTGTTGTTTGTTTTGTTTTTCTTTCATCATTCATATAATGAGATTCTTGGGTTTTGGCACAGTTGGTCTATTCCCACTCATCTTGATCCAGCTCCGTGCTCTGATACTGATTTAATGCCTGATTTATTTTTCTTTTCCCCATTACTGTAATCTGTTATATTTGCTGTCAAGAATTTTTACTGTTTTTAATAATAATTTATCACTGAAATCAAGCAGAAGGCTAATAGATTATTTCAATAAAAGCAGATTTTTTTGTTTTTGTTCTCTGAAGTCTGGAAGTATTTGTGATAACATTTCAATGCTATTTACTGACTCTACTAGCTAGAGGTTAGCTGCTAACATTTTTATTTGGTAATTGACTTAGTAACTCATAGCATTTTCTGCTTACCGTACAGTGTTCAAGTTTGGTCTAGTGAAAGGAAATAGTTCTTTATAAGATAAGTGTGGGTTAAAGTGGGTGTAGAAGGAGAGTTGAGCTACACTGTCAAACATTTTCACTTTTCTTCCATAGGTAAAGGCAAATTCAGTGAAACAGGAGTTTGAAAAGCAAGATGAACTGAAACGATCTGCGATGAGGGCAGTAGCTGCACTTCTAACCATTCCAGAAGCAGAAAAGAGTCCATTAATGAGTGAATTCCAGTCACAGATAAGCTCTAACACTGAGCTGGCAACCATCTTTGAAAGTATCCAAAAAGATTCATCATCCACTAACTTGGAATCTATGGACACTAGTTAAATGTTTGCCCAAAATGGGGACCATTATGTTGAACCATAAGATGCACTGAATTGACAGGTTATGAGTAAGAAACAGAAAAAAAATATCTAATCTACACATTGTTCCACTTTATTTACCTTTATGGAGACAGTTGGCTTTTCCCATTGTTGCTTTTCTAGCATCTATTCCAGAAATGTATTTCCATAATCCAGAGTTTGTTAACCACTCTTGTTTTAGTGGATTTGGCCACATTTGGGAATTAAAAAGTTGACGCATGGTGTATGGAAGTAGGTTCCAACATCCAATTTTCCCTGTAACATTTAGGATTAAAATGTTAAAATTTTGTGACCATGATTTTTTTTTTCCTTTTGTTTATTCTTTCTATTTGTAGACAACAATAAAGAGGTGTGGGGGAGGTGGGAATTGAGCATCCAGGTGCACCATGTTTTTGTATAACTTTTTATTCTTTTTGTTTCAGCTTCATAAATCGGTTTGGCTGGCAGATAAATCCTGTGTAAGAATTATTGTATTAAAGAGGGGGTTTTGGCACAGTTCAAAAAGAAGCAGACATAAATGTCATTTTTTAAGGTGTGGGGATTAGAAAACAAATATCCCTGTTGTGCACACTAATTTTGCATGAGCAAGTTTACAAATATATATTGTCTGTAAAACAGCATGTGCAGTTTATTCGTTATACAAGTTAAAATAAGTGCTACTGTATCAGTGCAGTTTTCAGATATCTTAACATACAGAACATTCATGTAGGATGGGATGAATTGAAAGTTGTCTTAACCTGGCTTTTAAAAATGCCAGTGATATGACCCTGCAGATCTACTCACAGCAAATATGACAGCTCCTGCAGTTTTCATGGCTTTTAAAACTCATAGACTAAATTCCCTGGAAATGGGATGGACAAACAGAAGGATCTGTGGGAAAAAGGATGAGCTGTAGGTAGAATGAGCAGAGAAGAACACTTTGCTTGATGGCTGCTGAACTCTGGATTCAACTCTGCTTTTGTTAACAAGTACGAAAGGAGGTCTCTTCAAATGCCTTCTACCTCCTATTCTTTATGCAACGGCTTTTATTAGGGCACTAATATGTGGTATTACCTCGGCAAGCATTGCCAGAGCATCATTCTGTGCCCATCAGAATGTTTTCTGGCACGTGGAGCCACCAGTAGATCACAGTGCTGTTACTGTAGTGTGGTATTCTGATGAGACAGGAAACAGAGTGGTTTTAAGACTGGAAAGAGAGAGAGAGAGAAATGTTAAGAAAGAAACTGGAAGGCAAAAACCTGAGGTGAACATGTTTAGATACTCTACAAGGGGACCAGAAGATGGTAGCTGGCAGTATTTCAGTAAACTGGATTTTGGAGTTCAATAGCAGAAGTTGGAGAGCCACTGCCTCAATTTGAGTCTTGTCATTGTTTAGTTATTACAGTTGGTTAGTTGTCTCTTTTAGTCAGGTCTGAGTTTGATTTTCCTCCTGTTAACTAATAGCTGAAATTTTTGGAAACCTGTTACTTGATTATGCAGCAGAAGCTGCTACAGGACTAAATAAGCATATGACTTCAGAGAGTTTTCTGTGAGCATTGGGGTTCAGGAGCAAGTTCTTCTCATACTTACAGCTTGCGGAAAGCAGAATTGATTTTGGTGCATTTTACTTCAGTTGCAAGACACGAATGAAGAAATCTATGAACTCATTCAGTAATAACATTTCTAATGCTGTAGAAATTTTGAAATTGTAGCTTTCTCTGTCTCTGAAGTCTTCATACTTATGTATCAATTGTCTTCTAGAAGAAGAAATAAATGAAATTAAATGTACCAGCATATCTAAATGTCATGAAAAAGTATGGGATGACCCTAGAGAGAAACCATGTGGTAGAAATGCTCTGTGAATTAGGTGCATTCTCCCCTGCTGTATAAATCATCTACTTCAATTACAGCAATATACAGGCCTACTGATTAAGAATCTCTTGTGGTAATTAGTTGTCAAATTAATCACATTTCCTTTGTGTTGAGTTTTCAGAGTGTATTAAGGTTTTTTGTTTTTTTTTTTTTTAGACCAAGAATTAAGTATGAGTATGGTATAATAAACATGAAATGTGAGGCTAAATTATGTGAAAGGATTAGAGGACTGGTAAGTAAATAGGGTACTTACACTTACAGCTGAGAGATGTATGTTTTTATGACTACCACAATGCCTGTGTTGTGGATTCAAATAATCTTCACTTAAGGAAAGAAGGGAAGGTTGAGGTGTATTGCATAGTAAATGCTTTCTTGCAGGAGAGTACTTTTTATTTTGACCACTGACAAAACAGGTTGGTACATAAGAATTTAAAACTTAATTTACAGAAGAATGAGGAAGATTTCTAAGTTTTCTGTAAATGATAGAAATTCCAAGATAGGATTCTCACTGGGTAGCTGTTGGATATTCTAGCAAAGCAGGAAGACAGACTTAAGATGTAACAACCATAATTCTGATCTTACGTATTAGTTTTATAAAATCTAACTAGGTTACATGTTCAGATTGCATTGCCTTTAACTGGATTGCTTGATCTAAGTGCTTGTTTTTGGGAGAGGAGATATTTTTTTATTATTATTTTTATGTTTTATTCCCCTACTGTATGTCAAGTATGTTTGCTTAACTAAGTCTGATGTATTTATGCTTTTAGTGCAGTTAGGTTCAGGCAGTTCTGTTAAGGATGATGCCAGAAATACCTCTAGCTGTTTTCTTGAACAACAAATGTCTGAAGCTGAAGTATAAAACTGGAATTCTGAAAGGCGGCTCTTAAAAATTCCTGATGTGGTTATAATTTTCTCTAGTATTTTTCTTGGTTTTGCATCGAAGCAATTGAGAAAATTTAATAAACTTGCACATAATACAGAAATGGTTGGCCATGGTTGCCATTAACAATTTTTGTATCTCAAAAGTAATTAAGGTTTTACTAGAAGAGGTTATTCAGTGTGCTCACATTTTTCTGTGAAAGATCTTGCCATCCTTGCAAAGGACGTTTTCTTTAAAATAAAAATAAATCATTTTTATAATTATACATATATTATACACGATACAAAGAAATACATATTTCTGTACATAATTTAGATATATATTTTGCTGCATTTAAAGTTGATAGTTTTCCTTCAGTGTTACCTCTGATATAGCAGTTGCCAGAGCTGAATTGCATTCAGATTGTATTTATGTCAACTAAACAAAACAAGTTCTAATAAAACTCCTATTTGCATGAGGTCCATTCGTATGCAGGTAAGCAGCATCGCTTCTTTCCAATGAAGAATTATTTTAACATAACTCAAATTAGAGATGTGAGTTAAAAGTTGCTGTGTGTGGTGACTATTATATTTGGTGTAGTACAACTCAATAGTAACATGAGGAACATGTCCACCCTGCTCTGGTGCACTGATTGGTAGCAGTGATTTTCGCAGCTATGCGCGTATTTACTGGTATATTGCCTTCCTTTCTTCCCCTTGGAAGGCTCAAAAATCATCGTAGGGTGTCACATTAGAAGTGTTTTGGTTCTGTTGTTATCTATCCTGATCATTCGGACTGACAAATTCACCTCTCTGGCAAATACCTAACATTTTAGTCTGCATCCTCTGGGTTTTATTTCCCATTTGACATAAGCTTCAGATAAAAAGTATTTGTTATCATTTCTAAATTAAAACTACTGGTTGCTTCATTACTTCCTTTTTGTCCTTACTCTTTGATATGAGATGGGAAAGTTTTGCTCCTTGTGCTATCGAGCACAAACAGGCAGGGTTTGTGACTGCACGCATTCCCCCGGTGCTCTTCAGTATAGACTTAGAGCCAAAATATTCTTTTACATTGAAACCATACTTTTTCATCAGTATCAGTCCTTCATTTTTCATTGTTTGGGGAATTTAGGGAGGAAATCAGATTTCTTGACCACAGTAAAGTGAGTTCACCTTACATAATCAGTGTTGAAGCAGCATTTTTCTGCAAGTGGTGGTGATGTGAGCATTGGGCAATTTTATCTCGGTAGGGTGGTAAGCTTCTTCAAAAGATCATCCATCCCCCAAAACAAACAGAAGGGTTTCTGTAGTCTGTATTGTGTTTCAGAACCTCGCTTTGAAGTGGAGAAGAAATAATGTTTCTCTGAGAACTATGTAGACACTGATTGGAAGACAGACGTCAGCTGAAATAATAGCACTGAGGGAAAAAAAAAGTGAACGTGCTGATATTTTTATTAAAAAAAGAAAACACAATACTTTCTTTTGTGTTCTGCCTTTGAGCTTATATTGAAAGATTAGGAAATACAGAAGAAATAAGAATTAGCAAGTTGTGATCTTCTGTGATCCTGGAACTTCAGGGTTCAGTTTCTGTTCACTGCTACTTCCATTAAAACTAAAAATCCACCCACAGAGGTGTTTTGGCAAAAGTACAGAACAAATCAAAAGCCTTTTCAGAGGGTTTTAAGTTCTTTAACTGTATTTTCATTATTGTATTTACTTCATGCTGAAGAAATTATTTCCTTTAACAATGTGAATTTTTTCCACCAGACATATTGGAAGCAGTTCAGCACTGCTGCCACATTCTTTAGATTATAAGCTGTGTCACATAGTTCAGTGCTGTGAAGATATTCACAGGTAGAACAAACTCCCTCTGCTTCCCCTCAGGAGCTGCAGAGAGCAGCCTGCAGCTTAGATTGGATAACAAGGGGAGGTTCTTCACTATGAGAGTGGTGAGGTGCTGGAACAGGCTGCCCAGAGAGGTTGTGGATGCCCCATCTCTGCAGGTGCTCAAGGCCAGGTTGGGTAGGGCCCTGGTCAGTCTGGTCTAGCATTAAATGGGGAGGATGGAGATTCATGATCCTTGAGGTCCCTTCCAACCCAAGCCATTCTGTGAGGCTGCTTTGGCCTCTTCTCCAACCCAGTGACCTCAGCCTCTCCTCACAGGGCATGCCAAGTAAAGCCCAAGGAAAGCATCTGACTTGCTTTCCCACTAAGCATCAACTTTAGAACCTGGGAGTAATTCAACTTTATGAAAATGATAGGATATTTTTGTCTCCCATGTGTCTGATGTGAAAAATGGCAAATGTGTTTGATGCAGAAGATCATGCACTGTTTTGTGATATTTTTTTTCCAGTATTTACCTGAGTTGCAGATCAGTTTTTAAGAACAACTTCTCAGATCTGCTTCTCTCCTTCACTCTCACCTTTTTAGAGTAAGAGGAAACCACAATTCTGAGATTTTTGTAGTACTGTTGTATTTTGATTTTTGCAGGACTGTCATTTTTTTGTTGTTCTTTTCAGGAATAACAGGTAATGGAGATGTGGCTGAATGACTTTCAGCCTTGTGCAGTCATTGAACGTAGAGGTGTATAAGATGAGTGAAGATACTCTATTTCTACACATAGAAAATAATTCTTAAAGAATGATTTGAATAAATGTTGGGGTATAATCAAGGGCTATGTAAGGACAAAAATTGTCTGAAATTCTAAAATTTCTAGTTCTCCATGGATGATTTCTTACAGATTTGTTTGTTGACTGAAAATGAAGCTAAAAGAATGGTGAGGGCAGATTGTCACACAACACGTTACTGTTGTATTGCTGCTTAGCAAACGGTTATGTAAATAATTTGGTTTATTTCTTAACTGGTATCATTAGGGATTATGTTGCTCTGAGATTTTTCATACTTCAGCTATCAAAAGCAGTTGTTGCACTGTATCCAAGTTGTCTTTAGTTAAGGCAGAATGAGTTCAAATGGTGGTTTGGAAAGTGTGCAGAAGCAGTTGAGCAACTGACCAGGTATACTTTTTGTATGTATTTTTTAATGTCTGGAAGAACAGGAGAGCAGAGGTCCAGTGACAGATTTGGGCACTTTTGTAGGAGTTCAAGAAGAACACTGTAGAACATCATGGATTTTGTTTGATCAAAGTAATTCCTCTGTTCTGCGGTGCACATTTGGGGAAAAAATTCAGACCTTGTAAAATCCTGTACGTCTTTGGGAGATCAGAACTTGCAGTTGAGAGGAGAAGTAAACATCTCCTCAAAACCGGTGGGAATTGCTGAAGAGAATCCATTTCTTTTCATGCACCAGGTGGACACAATTCCAGTTTTAGCAGCAGATTTGGGCTCATTATTATCTGGTGGTAAATCAGAGTTAGATCGTGTGATTCCTTAAGAACAACGCAAAGGCTGACACTGAAATACAAATGCTATTTGTATGCCTACTAACATCATATAAAGAGGGTATGTGTGCACTGCAGAAAGGAGTTGAGCTGTTTCTCTACGTGCCTGTTACACGTGCAGAGTGAGGGCCTACAGTACGGGTGCTGGGTAGCACACTGAAAGATGGGAACAATATAGTGCATAAAATAATCATACCTTTTTAATCACTTAATTTGTTTTGCAACAGGTATGTAGGTGTAAGGGAGATTTGTTTCTTGAGATAGCGGACTCGTGCCAATCTGCAGGCCTATGCAATAGCCTTTACTTTGGGTATGTCTTTTTTAATTGTGCTTTTCATTAAGTACGAGAGGGTTAATTCTAAAAATCTGCTTACTTCGCTGATCAACTTTTGGAAATCTCACCCTGACTTGATAATGCTTTTAATCATTCCAGTAAGTGAAATTCATTTTCAGCAAAGGAAATTTGCTGCTTTGTAATCACCTTGGATCTTAGTGTGATTCCAGTGTATGAACTAAACCATCCTGCAGAAATTGAGTCATGTTCCTCCTACCGCTGTGTCCATCTCCTTTACTTGATAATTGAGTGAATGTGATTTGAAATCAAGAACATACATGTTTTAAAAAATCATTTCTTCACTGACTTTAGCATCCTTTTCAAATTATGGAGAAAAGTTCTCTCTTAGAAAATGACCTGCTGCTTTATGGACTACAGCTAATACTGGAATGTATCAAGGATAGTGTTTTGAAAAGGCTAAGAATGTAGTTGGAGATTTAAGTATGTATTTACAAAGTTGGTCATAAATGTCACAACAGTGTGTGCTGCTGCAGTATTTGTTTACAAGAGAAATGTTCGAACACATGCACTTCAGGCTTGTAAACCACCACTGACATCTTCTACTGCAAATGTTTGCTTGCTTTATGTCACTGCAAACCCAGTCTTGCTTGCCTCAATTAAATCTTGCGTACTCTTCTGTAGTTTTATCCAGAGTTCAGCCTATAGCAATGAAAACAGAATTCATTTCTGACAAAGCGAATGTTACAGCAACAGAGAAGCCCTAGGAAATGTCTGAGGACTGCACACAGAATAATGTTTGACTAAAGAGATGTCAGAGCTAACGTGCCCCATTTTGAGGCCAGTTATTTCTTTGACAAAGCCGTGGAAATGGGGTTATTAAAAGCACAGTACTTGAGAAGAGCAGCAGGAGCACCTTTGATGAATCCGTTTGTACAGCTGGTTGATGGCATGGCTGAAGAGCAGTCTGCTTGGTGAAGTCTGTCTTCATTGCTTGTTGCTCATCAGTGCCCTTTGTTAAAGAAAAATCCAAATACTTCTGCTAGGCTCTATTAGTGAATACACTATTATACATTGGTAAATACAGCACAGTGCTGAAGGTTATTTTTCTGCTCAAAAGCAAGATGCTGCATTGTGTACACAGTATTAGCCTTGTATTACTCATTTGACAGTTTTAGGGATAACATTTCTGTGTCTATAGAAACTGCTATTTCTCCTGAGGGAGACCTGAGGCCCAGGGACCATTACATTACATTGATTAGATCATAAAAATAACGGTAGTTTTGCCTCTTTTTAAGGAACAGCCTTAAATATCATGCCCTGAAACATTTTAATGAAAGGAATGTTTTTAGATAACTGAAGTATTCAATGAAGTATTCAACCCTGTAGCTATATAGAGAAATATATTTGTCAGCTGGATAGATATGACAACTCTGGAGATGCATGTGGTGATGTGTGGCACTGGGTACAGTCCCTCTCACTGGGATAGTTCACCAACAGTGTTAATACACCTGCAACAATGAGTGTGACCTCCCATAATAAAAATAGATACCTTATGGCCCTGATTGCTTTCAGGATGCGCTGAGAATATAGCCAAGCAGCTAGGAGTACTGCTATGATACACAGCTGTAGGGCTGAACTACCTGCTTCGTAATAAATCCGGGTTCGTGTATTTCACGTTCTTTTAAGCAGTTCTCCAATTCGACCTCCTGCTGTGTGTGTACGTGTGTGTGGAAACGGACGGATTTTTGTTTGATCCGCTTTTTTGACGTTTCGGTTTTAGAAGCGGCCGTTCCAGGAGATGGCGCCGCAGCCTCGTTAACGAGTGCCCGGCAAACGGAAGGGACAACTGCAGGGTACTTCACAGAGCGAGAACGGGCGGGTGTTCGAAGAATGGGTTTGAAATGGATCTTGCAATCTTATTTTCTCGACAGGATGTGGGCGATTTCTGTTGTGGTTGAGTCGCTTTGAAGATCCCTTTAAATCTCTTACAAGTCACTCCTGAGCTTTGCTTCTGTGCAGCGAAGCACGTCAAGGCCTGTGCCCAGCAGTACCCGTGCCCAGCAGTACCCGTGCCCTGTGCTGAGCCCTGTCCTGCACTGAGCTGTGGGTGATGGCATGGCAGAAGACCTAGCAGGAGCCACCAGCTGCGTTATGATCCTCATCAAGCTGATTCCATCTTCCCCCTTGCTAATGCTTTCCCTTCTCCCACCTCTCAGTAGGCAGCTGCAGTGGGAACGGTGGCCCTGAGATGAGAGGCCTGGCACACTGGCAGCAGGCTATGCCAAGAGAGTTTGTCTTCTGCAGAATAGGTATTGATTTAAAACATGACCATAAAGTAAACAAGAGCCTTTGACAAACCCCCAACCATGATATCCTGTTACGCCATGCAATGAGGGTCCCACTGCAGAAAGATTTGACCCAAAGGAGGAAAACAGTAGTGCTATTCAACAAAAGACATGAAATTCTTATGAACCACAGCCTGCAGCATGATTATAAGAACAACTGGGACAGATACTCCCTGGCAGTTGTCAGTGAAAATGTGTGTGTGAACTAGTAGCAGCTTCAGGAGCTCACAAGGCTGATGAGGAGTTGTTCTGGCAGAGCTGAGTACAGTCTGGAAGTAGTGAAGTAAATGCAATGCTCTGCCAGGTGCTTGCTACTTGCTTCTGCTGCTAAGATCAGAACGGCTTTTTTTGTGGTAGCGTGTGGGGGGGGAGTGTAATAAGTTGTTACCCAGAGAAGTTGCAGATGCTCTGTCCCTGGATGTGTTCAAGGCCAGGTTGGATGAGGTCCTGGGCAGCTTGGTCTAGTATTATATGTGGAGATTGGTGGCCCTGTCATATGCCACGGCTCCTCCTTGGAGCCTGCTGTTCTTCTCAAAGACTGCTGTGTGAAGTGGCATCATTCAGATGTCTGATGGAAGCTTGTTTTATTTCTTGATGATGCTTTTGGTGTCAGGATTCATACCAGCAATGGATCAAACAAGGTTCCTATAGTCTCTTGATGGCCTTGCTGAGCTCTTGCTGAGCATAGTTTGCCTGAGAATCCCATTGCATATAGCATGCTGTACCAAAATTTTAAAGGAAAGTTGTCTTAGAGTCTTTTTAATAAAATAGTGGAGCAGGTTATATAGTACCCAGATATGGGAAAGCTGAAGATGAGGCCCAGCTATTCGGCTGGTGCTGCAGCTATGCTGCTCAGTAGGCTTTGCCTCCTCCTGTACGGAGTTCCATCTTTAGCTTCCCAATGGCTTGAGGAGTTTGCTCCTTCTCAGTTGAGATCTCTAGAAGTGAGACTTGCCCCAGAGAGATAGGTTTGAGGAACTGAAGTTTCTGATTTTCTAGCTCTCCTTGCTATTTTAGACAGTTTCCTTAAGCTCATCAGCTAGGTGCTTCTAAATGGCTGCATCCACAATGAGCAGAGCAGCTTTTATGCCCACTGCCATCCTGTGGGGCTTCTTTGGAGACTTGTCAGCACTGTTCACACATGATCTGCTTTGCTTTTCATCTGCAGAGGAATCTCCTTGGTCTGTGCTATTGTCATTATCATCTGTGTTATGTTGTCATTTTTATGCTTGTTCAGACTGTCTGAACCAGAACTGAGAGTCCAGAACTGTTGCTATGCCCTCATACTCTCATATGAGTATTTATAGCACTCCCTTACAATATTGCTTCTACGGCAAGGGTATGTGGACCCAGGCTCTTGAGGCGGATATTCTGTTTTCTTGCCTGGTAGGATGTGTCTCTGATCCCCATCTTGTTTTACTGTGGTTCACCTAAGTCAGGAGGTTCATTTACTGGCCATGAATAGTACAGGAAACTTCTCAGGAAACATTAGACAGCTTGAGGAGTTTGACTTTTGCACACCTCCGGATGTTTACTAAGTTTGTTTCTCCCTTAGAACTTAGTGTGTGCTTCTTGTATCTAAAGACTTCGCACAAAACATACAGTCTTTTCAAAGTAGGTATGTTTCAAGCAACCAGAACACATTGAGCCAGGGTTCAGGCTGCGTTGTCAGCAGTACTTGGTCAATCAGCTACAGATTAAATCGCCAAAAGTTTAGTTTAGAGTAGGCAGAACATGTGGGGTGGTTGCATTTCTCTTACTGCAGCTGGTCACCCCTGCCCTCCCGTTATGGGTAGGATGTTGCAAGGCTGCACATAAGAAAAATGTTTCTTATGATGAGAGTGGTGAGGCACTGGAGCAGGTTGCCCAGAGAGGTGGTGGGGTGGTGGATGCCCTGTTCCCGGAGATATTCAAAGTCAGGTTGGGGGGTTCGGAGCAACTTGGTTGAGCTGCAGGTGTCCCTGTTCATTGTAGGGGGGTTGGACTAGGAGACCTTTAAGGGTCCCTTCCAACTCAAATGATTCTGAGATTCCAATCTTAGGTTGTCCACCTACTTGGATGCTCTAGTGCTCAGTTTGCTTAAGCTGCTATTAAAAGTTGGTATTTTTGCCATGATCAGATTTCAGTTACAAGTTTTGCCTTGCAGAAACAAGCTGCACTTACAACATTAAAATGAAAATGAATTTAATGCGATGGTGACAATTGTTCGTACCAAAGTATGAACAAATTGTCAAGGATCACTTCCATAGTGCTGAATAAAATGCCAGCTGAAATTTTGTTGAAACCTTACTGGTTAACAACGATAAGTCATTTTGACAACCATACCTTTTCCTTATTCACAGTGACTCTGTAAATTGTCCCTTTGTCAGAGGATGACGGAGGCAACAGGTGCCGCACACCTGAGTGGGAAAGAACCAGTTGGAACATCTTGAATTTCAAAAAGAGAAAAGATATTTGTTCTTAAATATGCACTAGCTAATTAATCTGTACTTACCACAGAGCAGTTCTGAATTTGTTAGCATGTGGGTGATGTTTCTACAAGAAGCAAGGTATATGAAACAACAGGGGATGTCATAAAAATGCCTCGCTTGGGAATTCTTGACTAGCAGAAACTGCAATTTTAGCTGTACAAACAGGCACTGAGGAGCTCTTCTGGGCTTCGAATGTATCCTCTTATTATAGAGGTGGATGTCCTGTGTGATATGGCAAATACTAGAATACTCATAAATCATTCATTTAGAAATAGTCTAGCTGGCAACATAAAAAGAAACCTCTCATAAAGTTCATGTAATGATAAAAGAAATGGGAATTAAATCTACTTGAAGTTGTAGTTCTTTTCTAATAACCCCCATTCATTTTGAAACAGTGCCTACTGGTAACCAGTGGCAACAATTGAATGCAATTCAGCTAGGAACTGAATGGAGCAAACATAACTGCTGGTCTGATGACATGTTTACAGGCTCTCTATTCCTTTCACTTGGGAACATTGGAATTGCTATAATGGATGAGAAAGACAGGCTATTTTGTGGTTATGCACTCTGACACAGCCTGCATCACAGCATTTAGAAAGAACTTTGCTTTTGTACCAGCGAAGAAGCTATGTTGCATCACTGTGCCCCAAATGAGCCTTTATTTGTGGTTTTTAAAACTTTACTGCCTGAATTGTGGTTTCCTGGTTGTAAGTGAGGACTTGGCTTCAACTTTCAGGGTCTGTTCTTTGCTAACACTTGCAACTGAGTCACTTCTCATTTCTTCTGTATGTAGCTCTGATAGTTTCTGTAGGTAGGGAAAAATGCAAAATTTAAGTTCTTTTATTCCAATTTATATTGGCAGCTGTTAATCAATACACCAATTTCAGTTTAACTTTAGTATGTCTTTAAATAAATTATGTCTTGGGGTGGCCACATAGGCCATTAATACACACAGAGTGTTTTAATGGGTAGAAAATGGCCCCTGCTGCTCCATGACTGTCAGGTTGGTCATTTCTGCAGATCTTATTATGTCACGCTTTATAAATCATTTGCTTTCACCTCATAATAGTTACGGGAATTGTAGCAGCAAGAGAAAAAAGCTATGGTTCCCCTTGCTGTGTCTGCAGAGGTTATCTGGCTCAGTTCTTACAGCCTGTGCCACTCTATCAGCTGTGCAGCAACCAGCTTGACAATAAAGATTATCTTTTAAGGGGGAATCTGAAGCATCTTGAATTAGGGAGTGAGTTACTGTAAGAAGAGAGGAAGCTCCAGGAGAAACACTGAGGCTGTGCGAGGCTGCTGTGGAGCTACATCTAACTGCTTTCAGGGCCTTAATAAATTCATGTGCATGCCTGTGGGGAGCACTGAGATGGGGTGTTCTCTGACACGTCCAGGTTAAAAGCCAGCCATGAAAAGTCATAAAGGTAGCTAACCTGCACCGGTGATATAAAATCCTTTGGAAGTGGGGCATACAGGATAATTCTCTGCAGAGCTGCTGGTATGGACCACGCAAGCTGGGCTTAGACACAGTGGAGCATCAAGTCTTTAGAAACATCCCTAAATCTGCACTGATGTGCATTTCTGGGTGTCGGTGTAATCACTAGTGTTAATGAAGACTGTGTTTGTGTACTCCAAACAGAAGTGTTGATTACTAAGATGAAGAGCTCACTTCTTTTTTTCCTCTTTTGCCTTTTTCTGATGCTAGTTTCCTGATGCAAAGCAAGGCTTGTAGAAAGAATCTGTCTGCCTGGTGCAGGACCAGCTGGATATGATTGCCCCCAGATGCATCCAGTTGAGTTTATAAAATTAATCTGTAATGGTGGGACCACGCAACCATTCTGGGCAACCTCTTCCAGTGCTTGACCTCACACCATAAAATAAGTAAATAAATATTTTAAAAAATTATTACCATTTGTACCAATTGCTCCTTGTCCTGTCACTGGGAACCACCAAGAAGAGGCTTTTTTCTACCGTTCAGTAAGCGTTTATACACATAGATGAGATCCACCCCGAGATCTCTCGCCTCTCAGCTAACCTGCTCCAGCTTTCTCAGCCTTACCCGCTATGTGTCCAAACCCGTAATTATCTTTGTGGTGCTTTGGGCTAACTCTACTATGCTCATATTTCTCATGTATGTGGAGCCTGGGACTTGAACCAGTACTTCAGGTGCCTTTCAGCAGTATTGCAAAGGCAGGAAGGATTATTTCTTTTGATCTGCAGGCAGTGCTCTCTGTAACAAGAGAAGTTGGCCTTCTGTGGCGCAAGGCCCACTGCTTACTCATGGCCAATTTGATGCCCAGCAGGAACACCACATCCTTTTTTGACATGCTTTTCTTTACGTGTCTGGAAGTGAAAACTGACTGTCCTGTCCAGAATTAAATTCATGTGCAAGTAATGGCAAAACTGAAAGACTAGTTTTCCAAACAAAAATCAGATAGCTCTTTATTCCTTAATGTAATGGAAATATTGATTAGCAGAGCAATATTGCAATTTCCTTGCTTGGTATCTCCCTGTAGTATGGCAAAATCACTTCAGAATACTATTGTTTAAAATCCAGACAGCTGGTTGATAGGAAATTATCAAATTGCTCATGTAAGTGAATTATAAATGTAGGGCCAAGCCTCTCATTCGGACGTCACTCATAAGAGATACTGCCATACCTGCTGAGTCAGGAACCTGCTGCTTGTTTAATATTAACATTTAAAGGAAGAGATATGCTGGATTTTAGTGCTTCGTGGACAGAAACTTTTGGTGATAAAATATTTAAACTGTTAACCAAAATGGTAATGGCTACAAGGGAAAACTTGAGGATGACAAGCGAGGTGAGCAGCTACCAGTCAGATGTGGGTGTTGCTGAAGGAAAGGTCACAGTATTGCTAATGGTTGAGAGACAGTTATCATATTATCATGTGTTTAATTGCACAAAGGCTCTTGGAATGCTAGAAGAGATGTGATGTTTTTGTCTTACTGCTTCTGTTGGAAAACTGGAAATCCAGAATAATCTTTGAAAGCTCTTTATAGCAAGGAGGAAGTAAAACAACATCTATCTTTTAATTATTACCTGTGGAGGTAATATGTGGAGGTATATTTTCATATATTTTTATACGTTATGATAAGGTTTAGTGTTTCCAGACATTTCTTCACATTTAAGTTCCAGGAAAAAAGTTGCAGCTGGTGATGAGAGAGCATCATCTTCATGCTGTGGAGCTTGAGTCTGGCTTTGCTCCTTGCCTGATTCAGACCAGGACATTAGCTTCAGGGGCCTAAACAGGAGGTTGTAGATTATGCTGACGTGAGTCTCCCCTAGGGTGCCTTACAAGAGCTCTGTTTAAATGCCCTTATTTAAATACCAACTACTGGATATACAGGAGCAGGGACATGAACTTCTTCTCTGAATACTGCAGGTGTGATCTCTCTTCTGTCAGGTGAGTACTAATTGCTCCTGAAAGGATAGAGTGGTTAAAAACAGAGAGAAAACAAAACATCTGATGTGTGTAGGAGGCTCTGTTTTGGGACGGAGTATGATCCACCCTTCCCACTGGAAACTAGGACCACTGGTATTCAGCAAAGAGCCAGTTGGCTTAAAATCAAGTGCATTTCCTTTAAAAATTGGAACACAGGTTGACTCTAGAGAAAAAAGAATTTCAAGATGAATGGATCACAAACGAATTGGTGGCCCCTTACATTGAACTTTTGCTTGCTCCACTACCCATTTTGAGAAGAACTGCAAACCTGTAAACGGTCATTCAGTGGATGCCTGACAGCTGTAGAGTACAGCCCCACTGTCGTCAGCTCTGCAGCGTGCACAACGTGTGCCTCACAAGTCCAGCAGAGAAGCTGACAGCGTATCTACTGCCCAGCTAAATGCTTGCATGTGATGTAAATTACCAGAAAGCTTTAGAATGAAAGGTAAACAACGCAGAGGATTGAGTATTTGATTACGAAATTGAAAATAGTTACAAAGAGGTACAACATAAAAACCCATTACTGGTATTTATCTTCTGCTTTTGTTCAGCTCTTACCTTTGAGGATATAGATTAGTATTTGCTGCCAGGCTCTATCTTTTTGTTATTGTCACTTTTTTATGCTGAGTGTAAATATACCTTCACAACACAGACTCTGTCACCCTCAGTGTGTCTCCTTCTCCTAAATTTGAACGTAGCACTCTGCTGGAACCTGCTCATTTTTTCTGCCCTGCTACTGAGCTCAGAGATGTCTCTGTGTGCTGCTCCTGTGTGCGCCCGTGGGGAGAACCAAGCATGCCCTCCTAGTAGCGCAGAAGCTGCTGGCTTCTGAAGCAGGAAATGAGGGAGGGCTTCCAGCCACTTCTGTTTTTCTGCAGGACAGCACTTCAGCAATTGTACTTGAGGTACTGGCTGGTATGCAGACTGATGCGTGAGCACTGGGGCATTCGCTGCCCTTTTTGCAGAGGCAAAGTGGAGCATCATTTCTGACACTGCTGTTCGTGCCTGTGTTTGGCCAGAAGGATGTTCTCCACAGCTGTGGGGACTCCATGGCATTTTGTCTGAAATAATCCCCCACTTTCTCTTTACCAGCCAGCCACAGAGGCCACGTGAGCACTGCACATTCCCATTTGCACATGGGGCTGACGACTGTCAGAAAAAGAGAAGTGCAGGCTGACCCAAATTGGTATTGCTTGACTTCTTTCCAGATTAACCAAGGTCTTTGAATTGCAATGACCTTATACCTTACAATTTCCTCTGTAAAACAGCCTAAGTTGTTACAACTGTCACTTTTCTAAATGCCTTACTTCTAATTTTTTTTTCTAAATTTAGCACAGAATTTAGTCATGTTCCTTTAGCTGAGCGTGAGCCTGTTATGATTGCCTCTGTGCTATGAATGAGATGTGCGATTTATTATCATGCACTTCTTCCTTAGTTCTTCATAATGAAAAAATCATTTGTAGATATGCATTTTGTAGAAAGAATGAAAATATTATAGAAATAGAGAATATGGCTTTTATCAGTCATAAAGGATGGTGACAAATATGCCTGAAGTGGGACCTGAACCAAACCCCTCTATCTGATCAGGTGCTGAACAATTAAAAGCTTCCTGGGCTTTTGCATGAGCTTATTTGGCTGTAGACAAAGCCATAAAGATCCTGCACTGCAGCAGACATAACACAGCAGAATATACTTGAAGTTTTCAGCTGTGGGCATAAATAGCAGCAATAAAACACAAATGATAGTCTTCACTGGAATCCAGGCTTTCAGAGAAGCTGAGTCAATATTTCTTCTTGATGTTTTATTTTGAGATTTTGGTCAATAGCTTTGGTGCATTAGAAATATAGGAAAATAGAACTTGTTCTACCACAAATGAAGAAAAATTCATTCAGATACTACTGTATTTGTGGACAGCTGCAGTGTGCTTTACATGAAAGTGTTGAGAGTTAGTTTTCTTTTTCCCAAAAGTGCAAATTCCTTATTTTATGAAAATTAGTTCATTGATTTTTGTTGACATCAGAGTAATGCAATATTTCAATGTATGTCAAATTGAATTAGGGATTTGTTGGCTCATAGAATAAAAGTACCATTTGATTTAGAAAATCTGAATAGGCAAGACTTTACGTTGCCAAACCAACATCTCCTTTTTGATCGACGCAGATGATAAATTCTTTTATCACTTCTAAAATAATAACTTGAAATGTTCTGGCTGAAGTGAAATTACAGAAAGAAAAAAATAGGAAAATCAGCCCTTGTGGTTTTGTTGCACAAATGAAATGGAGGATATATTTATGATGTGTTTGTACTTTACCTGTCCAAGAAGTAAGTGGGTGGCTACTGCCTCCCTCAACCTGTTTGAGAACAGTCTGATGCAAGACAACAAATGCAGGATGAAGGCCTTCAGATGTGAGAGATGTCCGAATCAGTCACCAGTGGGATGGGAATGAAGCTCTGAAAAGAACACTCACTGTTAAACCCAAAGCACCCATCAGTTCTGTCTTTCAGAGACAGGATGTAGAAAATAACAGGATGAACCCCAGGACACCACAATTCATAATCATCTCTGACATCAACTGGTTAAATCATGCTCTTGGGTTTTATCTTTGTGTCATCAACTCAATTTCTGCTGATACTTTTACTAATCAAATTGCAAGTTTTCCTCATTCAAGATACTAGTTAATTAAAGGGAGTGCAGTGTATAGATCGAGTGGGAAAAAATATTGCCTCTGCATTCTTGTCATTAAAAAGGAGCAATTCCTTTGGAGAGCAGTGCAGAATGAGTGAACCCTGTGAAATGACAACATACATGAATATGAAGCTGGAAGTACTGCCTGTTTGCAACTTGCCTTTGCCCCTGTGCATGCACCGTGTTTTTCTTACTATCTAGCGAGAACAACACTGACTTGTTCTGTTTTGTTACTTGTCTTTTCATGGCTTCTTCGAGTTACTGGGCTTTCCCTATGTCTCTGTTCCTTCTGCAAATTTTCCTGTGGCCCTCCTAATTAGGGGGATGGTGGATTAAGAGACAGCAGCAGCAGCAGCAGCAATGTGTGGGATACCAGCTAGCATTATGTACTTCTTGTCTCTGTGGTGTTCTGGTGCTGCATAATGTGGGGATTTCTCTGATGCTGTCACTCTATAGCACACAGTTTTAAAACAGTTCCTTGACTTGGGTCTTTACAGAACACACAACTAAAATATTTTGCAGTTATTTTATTTTACAAAAACTTTAAAGGGCTGTGAAGAGATTTTGTGTGCTATAAACCAGCAAGAGCTGTTCTCCAGCTGTTCTGGAAAACCTGGGCCTTGTCATCAAGACCTGAGAAAGTTCCTTTGCATTCATTTTTTAGCACTCCTGTGACACATAATTACTAGTTCTCTCCTTCTTTTTAACCTCTTTGAAATAAAATAAAAAAAAAAAAAGTCAAGAAAATATCTTAGAATTGACTGAGAATTTAGTAGTGAGGCTTTCGCTCCCTCAGCTTCCCCTGGTGGCTATGAATGAGTTTTCCACCTCCCTGCACAGTCTGCTAATCTGCCATTATTTCTGGGCATTTTTTAACAGCTCGTTGGCTCATTAAGGATATTCACCAAGGAGAAGAAGCAAATAATGCAGTTCATGCGCTTTCAGGACCTTGGGCACTGAGCATGCCCAGGAGTGCTTCCTGAACAGATAACAGGGATGAGCCATAAGCATCACCTACACGTTCTCCTGGCCCAATAATGTCACCTCCAGCTTTGACTGGAACTTCATGCCCCAGATGAGCTCTGCTTCATTCTGCATGGCCCCAAGCAGAGCTGGAGCAGCTGTGTCTGCTTGCTTGGGCTGGTAATTGCTGCGCTGCTCTCAATTTTACCAGAACCAGGGAAGGAACTCTTTAAAAAGTAGTAATAACACAGCATACAGCTCACATATGGGGATCAGGTACTCTGATTGCTCTGGGGTGTTGTGGGTAACTAAAAGGACAGAAGTCTGCTCACTCACAGCTGCTTGCATTTCAGTTCATCCCCAGCCAAAAAGTCCTCTTGTCATGTTCCCTGAAAATGGGATTTGACTTTTGGTTTTGACTCAGGCATTGTTCCTGAATGGCTGCCTGAAATTTTTTTCCTTCTGAGCAACATTTAGTCATTTGCAGCTCATATCTTAAAATGCTATTTATTATGAGTGAAAATGTGCAAAATTTCCTTAAGAGCTGACTTACAAATGTTAATACAGGAATAAATGAAGAGTTGATGAATAAATCCTTCAGAAGCAAGCTGCTTTAGAAACACTCCATAAATTTTCCCCATTACCACATTTAAAAAAACATTTAAAATAATTGTTGGAAGTCACTGAGTGCTGATAACTCTACTTTATGAATGTGGACTAATGGAGTAATGCGATAATTATTTAGCTGCTGTTGCATTTTAATTCAATCACTCTATGGCTGTTACAGTACAGTGAGGCCTTTGCCTTTTAATTTCCTGAAGGCAAATAAAATCTGCTAGGTGGTTTCAGTCAATAGCCCTTGCAGCAGCTCACAGGATCAGGGGGAGGGAGGAAGAAATAGTGCTAAAGGGTGTAGATGTTTCTGAGGTATTGAAACACAACTGCAGCGTTTGAATTTCAGGTCCTGTCACAGCTGAGGGATCAGGGCACGGCTGTCACCACAGCCACACACGGCAGGGCTGGCCATGCTGCTGGGCCTGTGGGAGTGGGAATGGAAGGAGGTTTGAGGACCTCTCAGGCCTCTTGCTGACCTGTGGAGGCCTGGCAGCCCACCAGGATTAGCTGGGACACTTCTGGGCACCCCTCATCCCTTCCTGGCCCTGTGTGGCTGATTGTTGTGAGCCATGACTAAAGGCTCAGCTTGTGGTTACTCTCCAGCACTTACTAAAGAATATTATTGAGGTGGCTGCATGCTAGTGAGAGCAATTTCGGTGAATTTAAAGTTTCTTTACCTTTGGTATGTTTTTCTCTCAAATCATTGAACTGTGAAGTGACAACATGTCCTGTTTAGAAAATGGGTGAAAGAGATTGTGCCCATCTCAGTGGTGACAGAGGACAGAGATAACACCGGTGCAGTCACTCTCCAACACACCTTCCTTCTGCAGAGCATCTCTTCAGGGACTGGGACACAAACAAAAAACAAAGACAAAAACAAATAAATGTGCTGCTTGACTGCAGCCATGTTAAACTAGACATTTCTACCTAGCCATTCTGTGAGAGCTCAGCTGTTGTATTATTTAGTACATACTGACACAATTCTTTGGCATGTTCCTGGTCACTAGCTTGAAGTGATGCCACCAAGCAGTCCAAATGCCTATGCCATGGTGTGCAGAAACCTCTGTGGCAGTTACAGCACCAGTGCTCTCAGAGATAACATATTCACCTGATTGCCACTCCTGTAATTTTCTTTTTTCCATTAATTAAGCTGATACATGGCCAAGACACAGGCACCTCAACTGACCAAGACCTCAACAGAGATGCTACTTGCTTTGTACCACAGAATATGCTTCTTTCTCTGCATATTCTTTGTATTTTTTTACTACTATAAATTGCTTATCTGCTTAACATGCTGAAATAATTCTATTAATGTATGCGATCTATGGAGCAATAATGAGAGGTATTAAAATGTCATTAAAATGTCAAAATCACAGGAGTCAGATGCAATCTTCTGTGAAGGCAGTCTCATACTATCTCAAGTAACAACGCAAAAATAAATGTAACTGAAGAGTCATTACGAGCTCCTCAAAGCCTGAAGAAAGGACAGTCTAACTTAAAACATTTCAGCTTGTAAGTGGACTGGTCACACAACTGAGTCCGTACCATTGGACCTCAGATGACTGAATACACTTTGCAAGATCACTGTTAAACCAGTCATTACAAAAGAACTGCTGTAAAGACCACTATAATTGAATGCAATCACTTAGATGCTTAGCTAGCTCACAGTGATTAAGAACTTCCACACCAATGTAAAGCAGTTTTTCTACTCTTACAGTTTTACATTTTTCCTGTCACACACTGCCATGGGTCTGGTGTACCCTGTGGTTTTGTTTGCAATTCTTATAGCAAAATGGGTCTAGAAATGAACTTGGTAAAAAGTTGTTAATCTGTTTTTCATTTTGTACTAATAATCCTGAAAGATTTTTTCATGTGCTCTCATTAAAGGTTTTATACCAAGATAAGCGTACTGAAAAATCCGTGTCTTCCAAAGCAAAGCTAGTTGACTAAGTCTGCACTTGCCCATAACAAGCTGTGCAAGGCTACATATCCAATCCCTGATTCATCACCGTCACACATATTCCAAGAGCTGGGGTCTAGTGCCCCATCTCTTCAATGGAAAGTGTTTTATGAATCAATATCAAGCTGAATTTTAAAAGCACTTTGATAGAGCAGTTAGATTTTTACTGTCAAACAGAATTTTGTTGGTATTTACAAACCTACATTTTTTGTAGCATGATGTGGAAAATTTTAAGAGGAAAAATGAGAATTTTCAAAGTAAGATCGGTAACACTTAAAAAAATTAAAAGAGAAATGAGAGGTCAGGAAAACCTAACACCTTCTAAAAACACTGCAAGTGTTTGTGTTGCAGCAATGTCTTGCTGCTCTACATGAAGTATCTTGGCAGAGGCTTTCTCAACATCATTCTGAGTGCCAAGTGAAACTATTACCTGCTGACAGTTCTATGGACATTTTACTCATGCAGTGACCTGACCTCATCAGTGCTGTCTGCTAGATACCCGTTGAGGAGCACCTCCTTATGCCATGTGGAGAAAACATAATTTGCCAGTGGCAGTGTGAAGAGCCTCCCAGGTCCTTCCTCATCTCTTTATGTGCAAATGGGGCCACTCCTGTGTCTGGAGCACTTAGGAAGTTCCATGAGTGCTAATGGCTGAGGTGCATTGCCTGCAGTGCCTTCTTGAACCCGGAGCTGATGTGTGGCTGGTCCGCTGCCAGCTGGACTGCTCTGAGCTGTTTTCCACCTGCCACCAGACCCAACTGGCACAGAACTGGTCTTTGAGCGGTCATCATTGTGATCATCCTTGCTTTGGAGTGATGATGCTTTTTACTATTGACTTCAACCAGCTGGGAGTGAAGCTCTCTTCTGATTTGCATTTAATCAAGGGTATTTTTCTCCTTTCCTTTTTCAGCTTTGCTATGCAGCTTGTTTCTCTCTTTTTTTGGATATTAAAAATATGTAATAAAAGGGATCTGTTAGTGTTCCGCACTCCAAAAATCAGGACTTGTTTTTCCCTGGGAGCAATTTCTGAACTTTGTTTTCCTGACAGTAGTGTCAGTAGGTTTTGCAAAGCCAATAATCATGAAATGTCAGCATTGTTAAATGAGGACAATAAATTTTCAAACAGTTTCATAACATGATTTTACCAGACATCAAAAAGGTCAGGCATGAACTGTAAATAAATTCCCATCTTGCAGCTATGTGCCTCTTTAGTTAAAGAGTAAATTAGCTTTGAGATAAGTAGTCAAGCAGTTATTCTCCTGTTTTATAATGGCCCCATATTTTGCTAGTTAGGTAGCTGGGCTCTCCTGCAAAGATAAGTGGGCCCTGTTAAATTACAAAAAGTCCTTCACTGTAGAAAGGAGTCAGAAAAAAATAAAATTTAGAAAGAATTTTGTACCAAATGTACGTTACATGGTTAGGCACCCACTTAGAGGGATTTTCTGGTGCTCAGTGGGACATGAGGTAACAAAAGACACGTCTAAGCAAAGGGGTGAAGAGCAAACTTTTCCTCCCCTTTCTTGTTGGTGCTATGGTGAATATGAACTCTGGTTTCCTTTCTGGAAACCTGCTAGATTTGCACTTGCATCCATGTCAGGAGTAGGATGCAGGAGGAGGAGTGACAGTACTGGAATAGGAAGAAGGGTGCACAACCTGCCTCACTGCCCAAAGAGGGACATTGCAGAAATCATACCCACATCCACCTTCTCCACCACATGTCTCTGATAGATTGAAGGAGAGAGAGGAGTCTCGCGATGCCTGCAGGGCAATTCCAGTCCAGAATCTCTTTTTTGGCAAAGAGAGGGCCTGGCTTTCAGTTGAACTCTCCATGCTCTCTCAGCATGTGCAGGGAACAAACTTAGAACATCTCAGCCGGAGGCATCACACATTCAATAGAAGTTTTAGAAACTTGGTAGGATTTCCTCCATGCAGAAGTGATTTAAGTAGTTCTGCACATTGTCCTCTCAAAGTAGGGAGCAGTAAAATCTCACTTGGAATGTAACCTGCAGCTTGCCATGGGAAGCTAGGGTTGCAGTGGCTTTTTTCCTGGCCTTAGAGATCTGAGCCTTCACTTGACTTCTGTGAAGTACTCGTCCTTCCTGTGGTGGCTGCTGGTCAGGTTTGCTTGATAGGAAACTGCAGTTCATATTTCTGGGCAGTGAGAAGATTAAACTCATGGCTCTTCTGCGTGAACTTCAGCTCATACTTCAATAAGAAGAAAAAATACCCATTTAATAGAAGATTTACCATTCCAGTGCCGTCTGAAAGTCAACTGTTAAACAACAGTGGGTTACGAGTTGTAAGTATTTCACCTTTTTATTTTTAAATATCGTTGGAAGCCTTGACAAACAGTTAGAGATGATAGGGAGATGGAAGGCAATTCACACTAGGATATTGCCTGACACCTGGATAACCTAGTGTATGGTAAATGCACAAGGACATTAGTACACTTGACTTCATGCCAAAGGAGCAAGAGAACTAAAATATTCAGACATGTCTGTGTGGATGAGTTCAACTCACTGCAGACCTCTTTACACCCCATGTACTGTGGTACTTCTTCATAACACCTATATTCAAGCTTTTGTATACTGGAGCTGTGGGACTCTACTTTTGTGCTGTGCAATCTTTTGTCTTCTGCTTGGGTAGCCCAGAAAAGATTGAGGTCTTCCTGCACTTCAACAAAACCACTACAAAATGAAGTCCTCTGTCTAATTTAGGGCACAGGGAAAAGAGATACTGTCATATTTTACATGTCATTTATGTGACTGTCATTTCCTGTTGGATTTAAATGACCTTCATGAGGAAGAGGAGTCAGAGGAGAGGAGGTCTTGGAGAAGCATAATCATCCTAGCACCACCAGGTTCTCTCCTGGTGATCAGTATTCAGGGGGAAGAAGTAATTTTCTGGAGAGTAAAGTGAACAGAATGGGAATTTAGACGAGGGAAGAAATGAAAGGAAAATAGTCATGGAAAGACTTGGAAAAGCAAGAAGAGAGGCAGGAAGTTAGGAAAAGATGAGCTGATTTAAAAATGAAAGAATAGGATAGAGCAACTGAGAAAGACATTAGTAATAAAACAGTTCCTTCCCAGAGCAGTAGAGCCATGCTCTCCAGCTGTCCCTGCCTCTGTGCGTGGCACTGAGGCACCTGGAAAGGTCTGAGTCAGGGTCCCAGCCCTTGGGGCTGCCACAGCCGCTGTGTCCCACATGCAACCTCTGGTGCTTGCTACCATAATTGAATTCCTGTTGTCTTTCAGCCACTGGGATCAGCCTGGCTGCCTGTTCTCATGAAGTTCACAGGAATTTAATATCTTCAAGGCCTCTCCTGTCAAAGATGGTTGAAACTCTGAACAGCTTCAAAAGATGCTGTAGTACATGTGGGGACAAAATAGCAGTTACTCAAGGCCAATGGTTGCTCAAGACCCTAGAGAGCCAGGCTAAAAATAGAAAATAAAGCCATTTTGACAGAAAGCCCCCCAGCTTGTTTGCTGGAGAACAATGCCAGGAAATACGTGTAGTTTTATATCAGGAAGGCGTGGAGGGAAGTGCAAGCAGATCCTCAGTTACTACAAATCTTGGGAGCTGCAGGGAGATGTGGGGAGGAGGAGGTGCATCACTTGGGGGTATCTTACGTACTTCTAAGGGGGAACCAGAGGGATGGTGTCCTTATAACAAACCCCTGCAGTTCTGGAGGTATGCTGCCCACCATTGGGGCATGGGCAGTGTCTTTGCTGTGCTGTGCTAGAAATTTGTGCTGAGGGTCAGGGGAGCTGAGAATATGTCTTGGAAGGACAAGTTTGTCACCACAAAGGCTTGGCTGACAAATGTTCAGACTGTTGATGTGAGCTGTTAGCTGTGTCTTGTGGAGCAGTGAGGAAAAGCAATAGAAGGGCAATTATTTTTCATGCATTACCGTTTTGGTTTGTCCCACAGACACTCCTGCTGAGGCCACCTGAATGTGCACACTGCAGCTGTAACAGATCAGACTTATCTGCATTCTTCTGTAAGCAGTAAGAAAACACAATTTGTAGCACCTTAACAGATAAATCCATGGACATGCTGTAAGTGCCCATTAAAACACACAGTGCTGATCCAATGACCCAGTTTTCCTTATGCAGAACATGTAAACACCGTGCAGCTGGACAAATACTCTAAGGCTGGCTTCTCAAAAGGAAGAATTCTTTTGAGGTGAACAAAATTGAAATGAAAGCTGAAAACTTAAAGAGCAATTTGTCCCTGATGTAAATATATTAACTTTGGTGGATTAGTAAGTTGAGATATGGAAAACAAAGATTTCCAAATATTCACATGGGGCAGATACTTAAAAGAAGACAAGAAATTTGATAGAGCAGAAATTTTCTAGGGTCCAGAGGAAAACAAATATTTTCCCAACTTTTTCACCATCTGAAATAATGTGGCTATTTAATTAATTGATTAATAACTGTGTTTTTATCTGTACTGATCCTATTAATACAAGGGGGATGAAAGGATAGAGCACAGCCCTGCTGAAAAGTACTTGGGGGTACTGGTGGATGGCAAGTTGGACATGAGCCAGCAGTGTGCCCTCGCAGCCCAGAAAGCCAACTCTATCCTGGACTGCATCAAAAGAAGCGTGGCTAGCAGGGCAAGGGAGGTGATCCTGCCTCTCTGCTCTGCCCTGGCGAGACCTCACCTGGAGCACTGTGTCCAGATGTGGAGTACAGGAGAAATGTAGACTTGTCCAGAGGAGAGCCACAAAAATGACCAAAGGGATAGAACACCTCTCTATGAGGACAGGCAGAGAGAGTTGGGGCTGTTCAGCCTGGAGAAGAGAAGGCTCTGGGAGATCTGATAGCAGCCTTACAGTATCTAAAGGGAGGCTGTGGGAAGGAGGAGGACAGACTCCTCAGTAGAGTCTCTTATGACAGGACAAGGAGAAATGGTTTCAGAATAACAGAGGAGAGATTTAGATTGGATATAAGGAAGAAGTTCTTTTTACAGTAAGACTGATGAGGCACTGGAACAGGATGGCAAAAAGGGTGGTGGATAACCCATCCTGGAGGTATTCAAGGTCAGGCTGGATGAGGCTCTGAGCAATTTGAAATAGCTGTGGGTTTCCCTGTTCATTGCAGGGAGATTGAACTACATGAACTTTAAAGGTCCCTTCCAACTCAAACAACTCTATGACCATGATTCCATGACGCAGAACAAGAGGGTGACACTTCAGTGCTGTAGGAGCTCATTTTGTCCAGAAGCCCTGGGTGGGGATCCAGGGGAGGGGATTGGCAGGGCCAGGGCCAGCCATCTTATGATTGGTTCAGCTGTAGGAGCTTCTGCTTGGCTGGTGGCCACCAGGCCTGGGGAGCAGACCAGTAAGCCCAGCTGCCCACAGAACTAGGTGTTGCAGTGGGGAAGCCTATTGAAAGTGGGTTTTGAGCCACTGATTTCTCAAACTAGCAATAATTTTGATTACTGATTTTTCTGAGTCTGGCCAAAGCACCTCTGTTATATCTTAAAGATCCAGGTCTTGCTAGAAACCCAACTTAGAGAAATTATGCAGTGTCCTATTAACACTATAACCAGGTGCATCTGGGCATGGGTACCCACCCTACTGTTTGGTGGGGACAGGACCTTGGCTCACATCCTACACAAGTGCTGTAGCTGGAAAATCACTGCAAATCAGTAGTTTTTCCAAAGACAACAACCTTCCTTAATATGGAAGATTTATTTCTTGAAAATGTTTCAGAGTGTGATTATATAGCTTCTGACATAAATTGCCTGCACAGGGTAACTGGACAGTTGGATGATCAATTAAAGTTGGCTTCTTTCCATCCTATTGTTTCAGAGGTATCAGGTAATGGATGGCTCATATGCTCTATGCATTGTATAAATAATTTAGTTTATGTCTAGGAAAATATGTCTTGTCTGTGAAGCAGAGAATTACTAGTTGTGTGGCTCAGAGATGGCTCTAAACCATTTCAGTCAAGAGTAATAAATTAGGATACGGCAGAAAGGGGTTTTTTTCTTCACCACTGTTGTTTGATTCAGCTACTGCAAAGCTCTGTGAGAAATCCTATTGCCTGCAAGACATTATAGCATAAATGTTAGAGGAGGATGCAAAGAAATTATGTAAGATCAGAAACAGTGGAGGTAGTGCTGTAGGGAGGCCACATGGGATGTTTATTTCTGTCCTTTCAAAGAAAGAGAAGATTTTTAGCTACATTTACTCAGATAACCAACACTTTATGTTTTTAAGCTACTGTTATCTTACAGAAGAATTTCCCCTCGCCCCCCCAAAAAAACAACCCAAAAGAAAACAAAAAACAAACAAACAGAAACCCTAAAGCCAAAACCACACCTCTGAAATCCTGATTATATTTGAAGTCAGTGTTGAAATTCTGTTGAGTTAAGAACAGCATTATTTTTCCCACAGTGTTTCTGTTCTTTACGGAAGCATACGGCTACACTTCTGAAGGCAGCTGAATTACTCTTGCTTAAGAAGTTGCCACCCATTGGGATGCTTAGTTTGCCTGAACTGTGATTTTTTGGATGTATTTGTTGGCTGCAACAGGAGAGTCTTTAGAGTAATAGATTGTCAAGAAAAGTCTACTTCCCTTGGAGTTTTCTACTGATCACTTTTCCTCTGATTAAAACCTTTACTGTGTAAGAACAGCAATTAAAAAAAAAACTCCTCTTTTAATGAGTGGATCAAATTATTCATAGTTCTTTCTCATCCTTCTTTGCTACAGTACATAACCTTTACTTTTACAAGCAGTGGATTGGCAAGCCATGGCCATTTCTTATTCTAAAAGACCTTAACCATCCCCAAAGCTACACTATTTCATTCCTCTGTGTACCAACATTATGGAATAGAGGGGGCTGCTATATCCGTAAATGAATTGCTTTATCCATGGGGAATGTTATAAAGGTAATGAAAAGTTAATGTGGTATTTGCTTCTTTTTTTCTTACTCATTAAAATGATTTATAGCTGTGATGTTTATCTAAAAACACAACTAGAATATTAGATTAAGTATTTACTTTTGATGCAGTGTAATTTTGTAGGAAGCCAGAAAACAATTTCAGGCCAGTGCATAGGGAATTGATAGAACAACTCCAATTGTTTCTCAGTTAATTACTGTTCTAATTTGCTTCGCCTCCTCTATGAAAACGTCTGTTGATTAGAAGGGATAGGTACAGTATTGCACTGGGATGTGCCGTCTTACAGAATCAAGTTGGTGTTGTTTTGAAGGAAATAAAACCCATCGAGTGCTTGGAGCGTGCACTGGTTGTTAGTAACAAGGACAGGTGACTGCAGATCTGTGCTCCCCGGGGCTGCGTGTGACTGGTGCAAAGTGAGCTGCTCAGGCTCTCAGCATGGAGATGCTTATCCCACCAAAACTGAGCTCATGCAGTAACACAGGGAAAAATTCCTCTCAGAAGGAGTGGTGAGGCATTGGCACAGGTTGCCCAGGAAGGTGGTGAAGCCAGTTTGTGAAGGTGGTCAAGAAATGTGTAGATGTGGCACTGAGGGGCATGGTTAGTGGTGGTTATTGGATACAGTGGTGTTGAGTTAATGGACCAGATGATCTCAGCGATCTTTCCAACCTTAATGAAGCTATGATTCTGTTCTATGATTCTGTGTATGGTGATGTACCAGTACCCAATGACTCTGTCAGGCCACTGCTGCCCTGGGTCCCATGGGCACCACTGATCAGTGTGTTTTCAGAGGCAGGAAATCATCACTTTTTCAAGCCAGGAGGTGTCTTTCCAATGCTGGCACCTCAAGTGTAGGTCGGTGGATCCTAAGTGGAGTTGGTCAGTGGTGCATGAGGTAGTGTGGTGCGGATCCAAGAGATCTGCTACAATGCCCTACAGACATATCCATGCTATGGGCATGTGTGGAATGAAACGTGTCTCATACCTGAGATAGAATGAGAGTGAAAGGTAGCAAAGGGGGACAGTAAGAGGAGAGTGGAAGGCCACTATGATGCTTGTGTGTGAGGTAGAATGGGCTCCCCTGTCTCTGCTATGCCATTCCCAAGGCAGTGGAGGTGAATTCTCACCTCCTTGCCAGACACAGGCTGGGAGCTACGTGCAAACAGCACCCTAAGCAAACAGCACAGATGGATCCTCACATTGAGATGTGGCGCAGGCTGCCTCCCAGGCTTTACATTAGAGCAAGGGGTACCCCGCATTTCTGCTGGCTGGAAAGCCCAGGAGGGAGGCACAGGAGTGTCCCAGCCGCAGGCTGCGGAGCCATCCCCGGGGGAGCCAGGATCCCGCTGCGCCGGGCGACACCTAGCGGGGCTGCGGGGCCAGGAACGGCTCTGAGAGAGGGGGAGGGGGACGGAGAAGGAGAGCGAGAGGGGGAGGAAGGGAGGATCATAGCGAGGTCCTTGCTCCTTGGGTCCATAAGCTGGATTGGAGGCCCAAGGCCGTCTGTGTGTTGTTTAGAAGTGAGTTTGGGGGCTGCAGGCTGTGCTCTGACAGGCTAATCAAGGGTATATTTTACATCCGTTGAAACCTGGGAGATGTGGGGTGGGTTAAAAGGTACTGAGGCAGCAGCTTCACTAAAATGTGCTGTCTGTCCATCCTCCCTGCCAGCACAGCCCTTGAACCTAGGTGGTTTCCAAGGTTCTGAGACCCACACAAATATCACCCAGAAATCTCCACACAGCCTTTATGAGTCTATCAACCCAGGCACTCTCCTCCACCCTTATGGCTCCTGCTTGGCCCATGGGAGCCAAATGATGCTGTGACCTTCCTGGACGGAAAGTGGGGAGAGCTCTTAGGCAAGCTGCAGCATTGGTCTGTGTCTGGGTGATTTAAGGCCTTTCACTGAACTGTTCTGCCCTCTTTGCATCTGTGCAGACATGAAAAGAATCTGTGGCTTCTTGTTTTTCCAGGAAAAACAAAATTGGAGATGAAAAGAGTGTGTAATTTCCAGAACATCTTCCACCCATGCAGCCCAGGAATTGGTGACTACCTGTACTCAGCGTGGGAAGCCGTGCAACAAATAGGATATTTGATGTGTAGGCTGGAGTTCCCATGTACTGCAAGAAAAATAATAAAAATAGCTGACTGTCCTGAACAACATTTCCAAAAGCACTAATCCAGCACCACAACTGGTAAAAAGCCCATTATGTGCACTACAATAGGAGCAGCTGGGCTTGCACCCCGTTGTAAAAGCAAAGTTCAGCAGACAGTTCCTGTCCCTGCAATAACAAGCTATGTGTAGGGGTGCAGATGCAGCCAAAAGAGGTGCATCATAGCCAGCTAGCATGGCGCACGCACAATTCATTTAGGATCTAGGCAAATCCCCCATATCTGCACATCTTGCTCCTTCCTGCCCCAGTGACCACTTCACTGTAGGTACAGGTTTGTCTTTTCTCTAGCAAATATTGTGCTGCTCTGGGTCACTGATGCTGGGAGGAGACAAAAAGCAGCCTGGTACCCAACTGAACAGGACAGCAATTGCATCCATATCTGATTAAGTAATATGTATTGCCTTTGAAGCTTATGCATTATGAAGTTGATAACCTGTGCTCTGCAGGGAAAACTGTGGATGGGGAAAATCAGGAAACATGCCCCAGTGACGACATTTTAGCTCAGACTTTATAAAAGGCAGAGGGATTTCTTCACCGGCTATGTTACTTGGTTTTCTTCTGCTGGTTTCTAAATGACTACTTGAGATTTGTCAGTGGCACCACTGGTGTTTAGAAATGCAATAATGATATAAAAACACTTCTGAATTCTTGTTGGAAGCTCAGCCTTGGTGGTGATGAATCATAAGTAAGCATCCATTCTTGCAAGCCTTTAGCAACATGCTTCTCTTTAGCTTCAATCTCAGAACCAATCTAAGATCAAACATATTTTCAGCACCTTTTCCAAAGCTGACAGTAGCACAGACAGCACCAATGTGCTTCACATGGGTGCAGGCAGCGAGCCTTCACTGGGATGTGTGCAGCCTCTGCAATAGCTCAGAATCCAGTCCCCTTTTATAGGCATGTTCAGTAGCACCGCTAGTGTTTGAGTCAGCCTTTCCTTTACAAACTCCTTATTTTTACTGCTTGACTGCCAAAGTGTCAAATATATGCCCTGTCACCTCGAAGCTGAGCAGAAAGTTGTGAAAAACATTGTTTTTTCTGTTCCTGTTAACCAAAGAGAAGCATTCTTTGGATTTCAAGTAAAGCAGAACAGATCACAGAATTGCAGTGGTTGAAAGGGGCCTCAATGGACCCCCCTGCTAAAGCAGGTACCCTTGATAGCTTGCACAGGTAGGTGTCTAGATGGATCTTGAGTATCTCCATAGAAAGAGACTCCACAACTTCTCTGTACAACCTGTTCCAGTGCTCTGTCACACTTACCATAAAGCAATATTTTGTATCACTGGAGGTATTTCAGAGTCTCTGACTTTGAAGTCAACCCCTTTTTTCAACTTTGCTGGAAAAAGCAAACCTTGCTGTCTTGTCATACAGTCCTCAGTCACTCCTTATTTCTCTAACTGTCCCTTCCAAGTAAAACCTTGCAATTTCACTCACAGTGCAGCATTCAAAATCTTAGAATCCTAGAATATCCTGAGTTGGAAGGGATCCTCAAGGATCACCGGGTCCCACCCCAAGCTCCACAGAGCACCACCCAAAATTCAGACCCTGTGTCTGAGAGCATTGTCCAAACTCTTGAACTCTGGCAGCTTGGGGCCGTGCCCACTGCCCTGGGGAAACCTGTTCCAGGGCGGGAACTCCACCTTCTGGTGAAGAGCATTTTCCTAACCCCCAACTGCCTCTCCCCTGACAGCTCCATGCCTTTCTTTTGGGCCTGTCACCGTCACTAAAGAGCAAAGCTCAGAGCTGCCCTTCTGCTCCTTGTGCAGCCGCCATGAAGCCTCCCCTCAGCTCCTCTGCTCTGTGCTGAGCACACCCAGGGACCTCAGCTACTCCTCATAGGTCTTGTCCTCCAGCCCCTTCTCCATCTTCATATGCCTCTTTTGGACACTCTCTAGTACTTCTGTATTCTTCTTCTCATTTTGGGGTGCTCAAAGCTGCACACAGTGCTGGAGGTGAGGCCACACCAGTGTGCAGAAGTGTGGATCAGTCCCTTCCCTCTCCTGGATGGCCTGAATCACTGCAGGATGCAGTGGGCCCTTACGTCAACAGGGCACACTGCTGACTTAGCTCCTATGTGCCATCAACCAGGGAACGAGGCTGCTCCCCAGTCTCCTCCCAAAGTCTGTAGACTCTAACACAGTTAAAGGTGCTTGAAACTGTAGCCAAGGTCCTTAACATTTCTTCTCCTAGAACTGCATTTGGAAGTGATGAGACCCAGGGGCATGAGCTGGGCCTTACTGAAAAGAGGACAGCCTGCAGTGCTGGTCAGAGTTACACTGTTTGTAAGGTATGGGAGCTGGTCCTTCTTTGCACGAATGCAATCTTGAGCTTCTCTAATTGGATGAAGATGCACCCACACAGTCAGAACCTGCTTCTCTTCCTCCTGCTCCTCACTGATGTCCTTCTCCCAGATACCCCAGGCACACACCAGCCTGAAACAAGGGCTTGTTCCCTGGCACCTAGCAGGGCATGTTCTGCAGCTATTCTCCTCTTACTGCCATGCAGAGCAGGCTGGACCAGGGTGCAAGGGCGGAAAACATGTTCTCTGATCCCCAGGGTGGAGCGTTCCCACCTCATGTTGTTCCCAGACTGGGCCTTGAGCTTCATCACCTGTTTACATCTGCCTCCTGCCTTTGTCTCACTCAACAGAGTGAATGTCACAGCACTGACAAGGTGTTCTCCTTCACAGACTTCATGGAGCTGTTGAAGGAGCATCAAAACTCCATTCTCTTGACCAAAAGTGTTTTTTATTTCTGCTGACTGTTACCATGTAACGTAACAGCAAGCAGCAGCTGGGTGTGACTCGGATGGACAGGAGTTTGTTGCAATAGCTTTAATTGTGATAAGAAACATATGCTTAATGTTATTTTTAGACTGGTGTATGTTAAGAGGCCATAAAGTTTTAATCTAAATACAGTGTTGTATAAACACACAGTTCTCAGGCACCTTTATGGTGAGATCAGTATGTCTCTCTGGGTTCAAGCTTGCTTATGCAATGGAAAAATCAGAGTTAAACACAGAAATGAAGAAGTCCTTTCAGATTCCCTTGCTGATTTTGTTTTTCTCTATGTAACACCTTTTTGGAAAGAAAATCATTTCAGTGAGTGATGGGACTGGTGGCTGGGAACAGTGCTGCTGGAGGTGATGGTGACTGAAGCTTGCAGCTGGCATCATCCATCCTGGGATTGCTTCGTCGTGCTGCTCGTGTTCCACTTCTGGGAAATCCCCTTCAGTTTCTTCCCTCTGCCTTCTCTGCTGGAGGAAAGGCCGTGAATAGACCACGTTCCTGCCCAGAGTCTTTGCTTGTATCCTCTTTTATGTGTATGTGTATGTGTATGTGTATGTGTATGTGTATGTGTGTGTAGTGTGCAAGCACACACGTGCATGTGAACCCTTTCACACTTGACCTTGTGGTTGACAGTTGTATGCCTCCAAGTCAAGCAGCTCTCTGGTGTTTCTCCAGCACTCAGCAATCTGCTCGACCTTCCCTGAAACTTTGGGCTTCAGCTCAGGTTTCACAGTCTGGGTGAGGCTTATGGGCAGGACTTTGCACTGGGAGTTGGAAGATCCCATGCCAGGTGTGTGAGGACATGGAGCTGGCCCACAGACTCCTTCTGCTCCCTCTGCCCTTTTCTGGGGCTGACACTTCCAGAAATGACCTTGGTGGAATGAAAGTGTCATCTTGGTTTATTTTAAAAAAACATCTGCTGTTACCCATTAGCCTTTAAGGAGTGATGTTACTGATAATTAAACAACCATGAGGGGAGATGCTTTTTGGTTTGGACTCCTGATGCTTTCTTGCTGTCTTCTCTGCAAATCTCTGCAAATTCTCGGGGCCACTCTGCACTCCTCTGTGAGCACAAAAAGCAACTACTCTCATTGTTCTGGGCCTTCTATCACTCAGGGAGGAAAATTTTACAGTGATCCTGTTGGAGGCAGCAAACAACAAAGAAATCACTAAAATGCAGTTGGGCCACATTCCAAAGGGAAGCCGGAGAACATCAGTCACTGCAAAGCTGTCTGCAGGATGCATGCAGGGGCTGGAGAACACTCCTCAGGGTCTGTGCAGAAAGAAAGTGAGCTGATACAGGGATCTGCTGCCCGGCCAGACGTACTGTATTTACTGCCCACAGCGCATCTCCTGCCTACTGGCTTTTGTCACTCCCTGCTGTGTCTGCCTCAGCAAGCCCTTGGGGATTTTCTCTTAATGAAATCATTCTTGTTGTTTCGGAAGGAGCTGGGCTTTTCATAGTATCCCATACTGTTGGCATATGCCTGCAGGCAGGCATTTCTACTTGTCACTCACTGTGAAAGCAAAGAGAGTGTGCCTGTGGCACTAAGGGGACACTGCTTGAACTTAGTATTGTGGATGCTTTTCTAGCATAACTCAATTTCCTGAGCTGCTGGTGACCACAGAGTCATACCAGCAGGGATGTCAGACCCCTCCATTTCACATTGGTGTCTCTGGCACTTTAGTGGCCTCTCAGGATCACACAGGGAAGTCTGTGGAAAAGAAAGGTGAATGAAAGCAGGATGTGAGCCATTGCTGATCTCTTTTCTTTTCCTGGCTGCTAGAGGGGAAACTTGTCTGCTTTTATTTCCTTCTTTTCCCTTGGTCTCGGATGCTCACCAGGGACAGATCTGGACTGCTGCCACTAGCTCTTCTTGTCCTGGAGATCTGAGCACCCAGCTCTGTCAGCACCAACGGACGTGGGGCTCAGTGAAAAGGGGCTGCAGTCAGATTTCTAATCTCTATTACAGCTCTCAGTGTGAAATAGATTCTTATAAACTCATCTTTAAAATATACTAATCCAAACAGAGTCTGTCCCAGGGAAACAAATCCTAGATATGGCATCCTTAATTCACTAGCTGTACTTGAGTTACCAAAACTTGACTGAGATGTCCGAAGTAACCCAATCTCAGATTCTACATAGTGCATGTTTTCCACAGCCATAAGTGTCTGTCAGAGATCTTTGTGACTAGATCTGCTTCAGTTCTAAATCTAAAGCCCAGGATCCTTCTCTGGGTACTGTATCTTCCTTCTTTTGGATTTTATAACATCATTACACAGTAACAATCTCCACAAACACCAGAGATTTATTCTATTCTTAGCTGCTGTTAATTAGACAAAGAAAATTTAATGTTCAGCAGCATCAGCTGCTTGTACAGCATGGATCCTGATGGTCCTGGCCTGACAGTTACCAGTATAGTTCCTTTACAACTCAGTGCCATTTTCCATAGATCCACGCAGAGACAACAGGCAGCACACTCGGAGAATTGTCCTGCCTCAATGCTCTGGCAGATTGAGCCAGGAATAAGAACAAATCTGCTGATTCAGGGTGCTACAAACATAGCTGATCTCATTGCAGTGAAAATAGGTCACTAATCACACATGGCTGGAATCCAAAGACTCGCCAGGAAAATTGAATATCTGCTGGCTGAAAACTTTGTTTTACTAGATCACACAGAACGAAAGCAGTCTGCTTTAATTTGTTTAAAACAACCACTGGATTATGTGACCCGGAGATGAAGACAGTGATCTCCCTCCCCTGTTATTTTTTAAGCAAGCAGCTCATTTATTGTTCCAAGCCATCCCTTGCTTCCGTTCTCACATATTAAAATAACTTGTAGTTCACACTTCACTTTCAACCTCAATTACAGCAAGCGGGTCTGATTTCTAAAGAAAAAAATTAGCATTAGCCTATGTGTTAATGACACTGATTCCTTTTATAGGCTTCTGTTTGAGCTTGCATTGCCAGAATTAGATCTTTCTAAATAAAAATAGCATCAAGACTCCTTTCTTTCTTTCTTTCTTTCTTTCTTTCTTTCTTTCTTTCTTTCTT
>JAPSGF010000006.1:10574490-10617176 GCA_035772895.1 Perdix hodgsoniae | reverse complement strand
GGAGGTGGTGGAGTCACCGAACATGGATGTGTTCAAGAGACGTTTGGATGTTGTGTTGAGGGATATGATTTAGCTGGGGAGTATTGGTGATGGTTGGACTGGATGATCTTTTAGGTCTTTTCCAACCTTGATAATTCTGTGATTCTGTGATTCTGTGTATTACAGGACATCATCAAAAAAGGAAAAATAAGGGTTTGCAAACAATATCCTGCAATTTTACCCGTTACCTCATGATACATTTTTGGAGACATTTTTGCCATCTCTCTCAGTTGTCTCCCAAGTCACCCATATCTGATCTGTACTTCCCATCACATTGCACATGTACACCCTGAGCACCCTGCAGGCCTTGGCCATGAATGACATGCCACTTGGCAGAGTGTGGAAACCAGGATCAGCAGACAGCACACATAAGGAAGCAGCATTTATGGCTTGTTGTTAGGGCAGGATTGTCAGAAAGTTTGCACCATCCCATCAGGATGCACCTAAGTCAAAGCCAAAACAAGTGTACTACATGCTGTAATGAAAGGCACCAACTTACTCATACCTGAGGGAGATCCGCGTGGGTTTGATTTGCAAAGTAGGGTGAACTAGATTACTCTTGACCCCTCTTTTTCCTGAAAATGGAGAGATGGTTTCAGGCTCTCCAATGCCCATGTGGCACTTTTTCTGCATCGTAAACAAAAATCCTGGTCGTCAAACATCTTCTGATGCTTGCGTAGTCTTAGGTTTCACTGGTGCCCATTCCTGGGCACTTCAGACCCAGCAAGGAGGTACATGGCCTCATCAGGGTCTGTCCCTGTCCTGATGGTGAGCACTGCAGGGGTTTCCTCGCCACGTCAGCCAGTTGTCAGTGCCAGGCTGCACCGACCAGCACACATCCCAAAGAGTCAGCTGGCTGCTGCAGGGTGCGGCCCTCTGTAAAAAGGGCACTAATTATCCTGTCTGCGCTATACAGCGCGGCATTACACACCAAGCACAGGACAGAGCTCTGATTACACTGCAAGAATGATTATGGGAGCCGACACCACCTCAGACACCCACCTACCCACACGTGTACTTGCCTGCTTCTTCCATGTATGCCTGTGGTGCATTAGCGATGCTGCGATGAGCTATTTATGGTGAGTGGGAGCCTCCTAAGGCTGCTGTCAGCAGGCAGAGGCCAAACAGAGCCCTGCCTGCTCCTGTGGGACACCTCCTCTGCTTTATTTATTGAAGTAAGTGTCCTTATGGTTATATATGAAATGCTCAAGTTTCCAGCCCTGCGATAGGTGCAAGGACCGCTGTGAGTGAGGTCCAACCAAATGGGCAAATGCTTCATGCAGAGACCTTAAGGAGAAGTACTGGCTTCGTCATGCTATGGGGCTTCCCACACCCTCTGCTCCTTGCCTCATCAGGAAAGTCTGCAAGCTGCCAGTCTGCCCGAGAAAGTTCTTGGTTTCCTCAGCTGTTTTCCTTTGGAGCAGAATTTCTCAGTGCTTTTTTTTTTCCCCCAAACCATAAATGGGAAGGCCATAAATGCAAAAAGGTTTATTCTGCAAGCATATCATTATTCTCAAGTACTTGATTGAAGCAACACTAAAAAATACATTGCCAGTGCTAGGATTTCTTTGCTCTCTGTTGTCAACAACATATTTTAAAAAGAAGCATTCCAGGATTTTTATTTTTTTCTTGGTATGATTGCCTTGTTTTAGAGTTACTTAAGCAGGAAAATATTTCCCTTGGAGTTGATCCAAGCCCACAGAAGTCAGGCAGAGTCTCTCTATTGACATTAAATGCATGATGGGCTAGGCTGCTGTAAACCACTAAAGCAAATACATTGGTAAAGACCAAAGCACGGCTGGGTTTAATGAGACAAATACAGCAGGATCTGTGATGGTGTGCAGTGCTGACGTTAGTTACATTAGCAACATTGAAGGAAGGCTCTCTGGACTGTGGGTATTTACACAGTTACTGCATAGCTGGATATTTACAGCCTGGTCTTCTCAGGTCTGTAGACAGCAGGCTTAGGTCTTCCTATGGGAACTGGAGAAGGGAAGCGACAGAAGTGGTGCTGATAGCAGCGGTAGGGATGTGAGTTGGTGTTTCCCCTCTCTGGTAGCTTTGGTCTCCCTCTTCCCACCTCCACTTCATGCAGAAAGCCATCTCTGTGATTGCACAGCTGTCTGTGCTGCATGTCCCATCTCTGTCAGCCTTCCTCCATGCATCCTTTTATTTGAATGCACCCTGTGGCTGGGGAGGGATTCAGCCCCCAGATTTGTATGGCCAGTTTGGAGCCTCGTGTCCTCCAGCTGCTGAAGTTAATTCAACAAGCATTTTCAACTCTGTATGATCAAACACTTTTGATGTAAAAGATGGCTTGCAACATACAGCTAACATTCAATAAGCATTTTGTAGTTGCATTTTCTCATAATACTCTGTCACATGGGAAGTAATGGAGGATAAACTGTTATTCTGAAGCAGGAGCTCTGAAGAATGCTGTTGATTAAGACTAGCTTTGATCTGGTGCTGAAAGCCCATCACAGTTAATATTTCTCCTTAAGAAAGGGCCACATAAAAATAAATAAATTGAATGTAGCCCCTGGAATTCTATCCAACATATCTGCCTTGGAGTATACATTTACCTCCTGAGACTTTATACAGTAATTAGATGAATGTGCTTAATTAATCACATTTCCTGTGCTGAAGAGGTTTGATGGAAAACATTTGCTTCCATCGCTTTATTAAAGCATTATTGAGTGTTGTGCTTGTCATGTGTTCATCACAGACTTTTTGCCAATTAATCCTGACAAAATTAAATTTACCAACAGCAAAGTAAGGCAGTGCTCACGTAGTTGCTTTGCTGTAGCTCCATGTGCATGCCTTCATGCCTCTAGGTAATTACAGGGTAATTGAGAGCAGAGTCTGTTTAACCTAAAATGAGATGTGCTAAATATAAACCATTTCCAGTGTCTGATTGATATGATTTTAATAGCCTTGGTATCATCTACTGCTACGGACACGTAATGCATGATTAGCTTTGCTTACATTATTAGCTTTGCTTACTCCATGTGTTTACTATCAATGTTAAAGTCAAAACGATTTGCCAGCTTGGTTGTTATACTTATATAGAAATTATTACTTATTTAGTATCTTTTCCACCATGCCAATCTTGTATGAAAGCATAAAAATCAGAGGCTTGAAGACAGGATCTGAAACCTTTTCGGAGGCACTTAATACCTAATCTTGGGCTGCTGTCCACCAAGGCTCAGGAGTGGACATGACATAAACCTTCCCACCACTAAGCAGGGCTGGGAAGGAGGAAACAGGATTCTCTTGACATGCCATCACTGCTATGCCATCACTGACATGGCATCACTGCTGGTGGCTTGAACCTCCTCTGGGAATGGGGGAGCTGAGGTCTGGCCTCTGCCTGCTCCCTTTGTTTCACTGAGGCCACTGAGAACAGCTGGGTTGCTCCAGCTTCTTCAGAGCAGTGGCCAAGCAGGATGGAGGCCACTCTGTGCCAGCACTGAGAGATGAGTGGCTTGCCAGGACTGCATGTCAGCTCCCCAAGGCACAGCTAATGCCAAGAAGGACCTGCTGGCACTGAGTCACAAAGAATAGATCAGATCCCATCGACTGCATCTTAGCCAGTCTGTCACTCCTAGGTCATCTTTCTACATTTCCTTCCCTTGTGACCATCTAAAATATTAGGTATACAGACAGATATTAATTCATGCAAAGTGGTATCCTTGCTCTACTGACTGTCCACTCCTGAGAAGTTTCTTATGGTAGAAGTAAGCTAGCTGTTGTCAGCACTTCTGCCTACTTAGTCATCAGGAATGGAAATGTTTATTTTCAGATAAAGATAAAATGCTAACTTACTGGTAGGCAATCAGATTTTGCTCTTCTCCCTCTGCCTTGCTGCAAAAAATCTGTGTTACAATCCAGGCAATTTTATTGCTGATACATGCACAAAGTTGCTTACAATATTTTGCATAGTCAGATATCTTTCATATATAAGTATGCATTTTCAGCAATTTCACAGAGCAACTGCAGTGATAATTTATAGTCATGGGAACATTCAAAAAATATATTTTTTTGGACAAAACCTAAGCCTGGATTTGGCTGAAAAATATTTGTCAGCTTAACGTTTTTGATAGAGTGCTTCTGTGTGCACAATGCTACTTCTTCCAAAACCCCAGGTTGTCATTGGAGGGCAACCTGGTGTGAGTTTGTAGCCATCTTCAACTATGACTCCTTTATACATACCCTTGTTACCCTCCCTGCAATTCACAACCATATTCTCAAGATTTACAGCGGAAAGATAGTCCAAAGAGTGGTTGAGTCTCAGCAGAAATGAAGACCAACCTGAAGAAAAACTGCGCAGCTTTGCCATCAACTGTTCCCATCCCTTGGTGTATTGCTGGTAAGATTGCAGAGCTGTTAAATCTGGTTAATCATATAGCTGGGCATGCTCTAAAACTTACAGAAGCCAATTAAAAAAAAGTCCTGGTGAGTTTCAGATGAGCCTCCTTTAGGATCTGGGTTTCAGGTCTATCTGCTGGCAAGTGCTTATTGCACTAGTATTGCTCAGCCAAAAAAAATCTCCCCTGGTCTGCTCTCAGTTGCTGCCTAACTCTAGGAAATATCTTAAAACGCTCCAGAAATACCTTGGATAGACAAATTATGTGAGAAATCTTAAGCACTGGCAACTGAAGAGAACAGGAACACCATGAATCTACTCCTCTGGGTAATACAAGTAGTAAGGGAACACAGTCCCCGTCAGCTTGCTGTTGTTTGTAAAATAAGAAGAATAAATCACATCAGAAATCTTGTGATTTTTCTTCTCTTTTCCTAAAACTCCTTGGCTTCTTCATTAAGTGACTGTGCTAGACATAACCCTGTGGCAGGCTGACATTCGATACTGAAGAGGTCCAGACAATAAGTTGGTTTGGTCTCTGGCCAAGTGAAGAACGTGGGTATTCCTAGCTGAAGATTCACTCAAAACAAACAAACAAACAAACAAAAACAATCAGTAATAACTATACCTCCACATGGAAAACTCCACACTCCCTTAAGGACAGGTGAAGCAAATGCAGTGGCAAGCAGAGGAGAGGAGGGGAGGTTCACAGGAAGTAAATGTGGAAAAGCCCAGTGCAGAGGTTGGGTAGAGAAAACTGTGTGATCATCTGGGCTGCTACTGGTGGATGAGTGAGGGAGGAACTTGTCCACTTCTTGAGGCCCCCTTGGCTTAAAGAACTGGAGCATATGCTCAGAGCTATACAGGTACGTACATGCTTACTATATCACAGGAGTAGGTGCCCCTGAGCATTACAGTTGCTAGCTACACTCAGATTCCTGGCACAGTTCCCCCATCTGGCACCAGCATGGCTGTGCACGCACTCGTTCTCTCCATATCTGAAAAATTCCTTTGCAGAAGTCCCAAGAGGTGCCAGGGGCTGGGGCTGCTGCCTCCCGCTGCCCCAGCGTCATGGAGATCTGTGGGACAGGGCTGCCCTGTAGCCACCAGGCCCCATCCCTGCATGTAGAGCTGCCAGTGAGGGTGCCAATTAGTGCCAGCCAACACTTATTGAGCAATGAGGTAGGCTTGCTGTTGTGCAATTCTGGGAAATGAAAACAGCCTGTTCTTGAATGGATTCTTTCCTTTTTTTTTTTTTTTCCAAATGTACAATAACTACAATAAAATCTTTCTTGGCAACTGCATTTCATTTGAAAGCTCTTTCCCTGTACAACTGCTCTGAATCCCTGTGTGAACTTCTTGATATGTCATTAGACAAATAGGCTTCATTTTCAGAAATGATGCCCTGCTGGGAAAAATCAAATGCTTGAATTACAGGTATTCTGCAGGGGGGAGTCTGTCCTCAGATAGCAAGATCAGAGTTGAGTCATGACCAGAGCAGTTACACTCTGAGAAGGATTTATTCTAAAAAGTGTATTTGAAGAAAAAAGGCTTTTGAGTCTGAGGGGGAAGTGCTCTAACCATAGAAAAACAAGGACATTGCTTGTGATCTTAGCCATCTGTAGGGAGACCTTGAATCATAGAATCATATAGGCTGGAAAAGACTACTAAGATTATCTAGTCCAACCACTGACCCATCCCCACCATGCCCACTAACCACGTCCCTCAGAGCCACATCTCCATGTTTCTTGAACACCTCCAGTGACGGTGACTCCACCATCTCCCTGGGCAGCCTGTGCCAAAGCCTCACCACTATTTCTGAGATGTTTTTCCTAATATTCAATCTGAACCTCCCCTGGCACAACGTGAGGCCATTACCTCTCATCCTATCTCTAGTTACTTGGAAGAAGAGGCTGACCCCCACCTTGCTTGAACAGCAGCCAATGGAGTAAGGGTGAGTTGATCCCCAAGTACTTCCTCAGGCCCATGCTCCAGCCTTCTGTATGTGCTTACATCTCATGAGAAGGACCCAGACAGAGAGATTTGGGGCTCACAGAAACTCAGGCAAGGCCTTGATGGCATCTCAAGTCCTGCATACAACAAATAACACTTCTCCAGGGTGCTGCTGGCTTTTTATGTTTGACTCAAGATGTGCAGGGCAAACTAACAGCAGGAGAGCATGGATGAGTGTTACCAAACTTCACCCTGCTTCCTTACCTTTGTTTCCCTTCCTGGTTTTGTGCCATAAGGACTTGAATTATCTTTGCACCTGAGTAGAGTTCACTTACCCAAAGTCAGACATTTTCAGTGTGCTCTGTATCTCAGATACTTATCTAAACGCTGCAGAGGATTGGAACTAGATGATTTTTTTAAGGTCCTTTCCACCTGAAGCCATTCTGAGATATTATGATTCATTCTACACTGCCTCTTCATTTGGAGGAGGCACACAGTCACGTGTGGGGCTCATGTTACACCAAAGTAGGTCTAATGCAGCCTGATGAAGACTGTTCTGTGTGCCTCTGGAGCTGCTGACTCAGGCACTGCCTGCCATGCCCAACTTTGAGTAAGAGGAATCCACAGGGAAATCCTCAGCCTTTTAATCTTATCAGAATATCTGTCGTTGCTGCTGCTGCCATACGCATATTTATGCCTGCGTGATGATCGTCCTTGGGATTTTGTGAATCTCGGGTAGCAGTGACATTGCATATCAAGGTCACAGCTTGCTTTCTTGCATAAAAATATTAGTCAAGGAAGAAAACAAAGTTAAACCATAGCCTTTTGATATTAAGCCCTAGCAAGTCCATAATCCTCCTTTCCCAGTAGTAGTGCAACATATTCTCATTAATGCTTAATGCAAATAAATCTAGCCCATCAGCCCAAAGAGGCTGGTCATACTGGCACGCGGGAAGAGGTGAGGGGCAGAAATATTCAAACCTGAACCTGCTGCACACATTGGCCCTCTGACAAACACAAAAACCTTCAGGTCAATCCTGTCTCAATCAGCTGTAACTGGAAGCAGTTTCCAGGGGCTGAGTGCTTGGCAAGCAGCCTGCTCGCGGCATCTTGCTCCTGCCTCTCCTTATTGAGGCATCCTTGGGCTCATGGCTTTTGCCTTCTGGGTTCTTCTCCCTCCATTCTGAACCCTACAAAGTGGTCATGTTTGTACTGGGGGCACAAGGCGAGCTCGCACTCAGTTCCATGATCATGGAACATCAGGACACACAGCCAGTACCCAGCAAGGGCACCCAGTCAGGGCAGACTCTACAAAAGGCCTCTCCTGACAGCACTGATTAATTATGATCTCAGCCTGCTTTCCTAATGAAATCAGGCCTCTGTGTGGATCCTGGCTGTGTGGGTTTTCACTGTTGTGCTTCAGTCCTACCCCACAGTAAATTTTTAGCCTTCCCCAAGGTTTAAATTGAATCTGAGAGAGGGCACAGCGATGCTGCCCGCCTGAATTACAGCCTATTGGTACCTGTCCTTCTGGCCATCATGTCCCCTCATTCTACAGCCCTAGGATCTGTAGGAAAGATCTCCAGGACTGAATTTTCCAACCATTCATCAGCTTGAGAAGCCAGTGCAGCCAAAGCTTCTGGATGTTATCATCCCCATGGAAACCCATAAGGACAGCACCTCCACCCACAGTGACCCTTGCAACCATGTCAAAACTACAAAATGCTGCTCTGAGATTGCACTTAGATCCTCCTGCAGGTATGAGAAGTTTGGTGCATCACCCGGGTGCATCCACATTTTAGCTCTACAAGGACGAGAAGTTAACATATTCACTAGGCTCTATTAACATATTACATGTATAATTTATAAGATTTTAAGATTAGGCTCATTTCTGGTACTCAGTTGTTAGTTTTTTTTTTTAAACCACCAGCACTTTGTGATTTAATACAATTCATCTTTCCTTCATGTAATACAGTAAAACCCCTTAGTGCAGTTTTAATCTTTTCCAAAATCCCTTGTCACTAGCTGAAACAGATTATATCAGAACATGTTAATAATTTTCCAAATCCTGGAAGTCAATCAATAAGTTATCCTTGAAAATACCCCCTTGGACACACACATGCACACAGTTCCCTGGGTATGAGGCCAGAACAGGCTCCTTGCATATCGGATGCCCACTTTCAGCCATGACTTAGGAGACCTTTCCCATGCTATGAACTTCAATGACTTTGCTGTGAGAAAATAATGTTGCCTGAAGCCAATCAGCTGGGAACATCTGAGGCAGAAACCTCCTGTTGTGCTGTTTTGATGGATCGGGAACTGCCTTTGCAAATGAGCAAGTCCTGTTAGGAGGCTATAACTTCCACCACGGAGAGATTCAATTTCTTAGGTTGAGAAGGATATTTTCTCATGATACAGTCAGAGGAGGACACTTTTAGCTGTAGGCATGTCTGCTTTAGGGCACCATTTGTTCAACTGTCAATTGCTATCTAAACCTAATCCTAAGAAATAAGCTACATATTATGAATAAAGCTGGAAATAGCTGAGCATATGGGACCTAATAAGCACAATATACACAGGATTAGATACGGAATATTAAGATCTGATCCTACTGGCCTTACCCATATCTAAAATCTCACTGATATTTCTAATATTCACGTGTATAGGCCTATTCTAGAAAAGGATAATGACTCTGGGAATAAATTACAGGTAAAGCGGTATGGAACTGATCAAGCCTTTAAATGATGACTGGTGGCTCTGAAGATCTGTTTTAGAATGCTTTTTCTTAACCTCCCATTAAGAAAAAAAAGTCCAAATTTGGGACATCTCCAGTTATGACAAAAAAATTGCCTCTTGATCTTTGTGGAACAAACCTTGAAGTCTCCAACAGAGAACACAGACTGTAATACCACATTGCTTCTACAAAGATCTTTACCACATCATCTTCACAAAAGTGGCAGTACTGAATAAGAAAAAAGAAAATTGAACATTTAAATAATTATTAAATTGATGCTTAACTTTAACACAACAAGCAGAGCAGGGCAGCACTGAACTCAGGCATTGCTAGTACCTGTGATGATGTGAAACGCCCTGAGGTATTTAGAGAAAAGACTGAAGACTGAACATCGGTGTGATAGAAATGTATGCATCTTGGTGAGGAAATAGGTGCTCTTAAGTCCCCAATATTATCAGTGAGGAGGAAAGTACAGACATCAACCCATTGGTCCTGACCTTCTCCAGGTGCAGTAAAAACACCTATTTCAGCACCACCCACCCCTTACAGGTCTGTGAGAAGTTCCAAGCATGTTTGTGCCTCTCTTACCTGCCTCTCCATGCTTCATGAATGCACTCCACTCTGCATGTCCAGGTTGAAATACCCAGATTAGGCCTCTGCCACTGAACCAGCAGTAAAGACCATTAACTCGATCTGTCATCGCTGGATGCCCATTCCCAGTTGAGCTGATTGATTTCCCATGGATTAGTGGGATGTGTCAGATGCTAGAATAACCCAATAACCTCCTACCAGAAGCAGTGTGGAGAGGCGACACGTTACGTGCAGCCCTCCGTGCCTCTCTCTGGTCCTTCTTAAAACACCGTATTGATCCCATACGTGATAACAGCTGTGATCCAGACACAAAGATCCATTGTCTGCATCGCTGATGGCCAGCTAAGAACAATAATCACACTTTGCTGCACTGGGAAAATAACAGCCTGCAGGTCAGACCTTTGCTCTCAGGACCCCATGATGTTTTAGACATCTGAGCAGCATGAATACCCCAGAGCTGCCCCCAGAACACCTGCTATGGAGACCCAGCAGGATTTTGCCTAATACAGCCAGGCATCCCCATGCTTTGGTAGTGATGAGGAAGCAGAGCATCAGCCAGAGCAGCTGCAGTGCTGCTTAGCCCCCACAGATAGCTTGAACTGACAGCAAGCCTCCTAGAAGATGAGACCTCTTTATTTATACATCAGCATCCTCTTAAGCTGTAGTAGGAGGTGTGTGTCCGTATTTGCCATCTGCCTCTCTCCTTCCACTGCTCTGCTGAGCACTTCTCTGGGCTCATGCATAGGCATATAGCCCTGGTGCAGGAGCAGCTCACTGCAGCCAAGGACAACACACAGCCTTGATGGATTACTGGGTTTGCTCCTGTTACTCATGCTCCAGCCCAGCCCACATCACCCACAGTTCTAGCTGCTGCTCTGGAGGCCCCTGAGGACCCGTGGTGGTCTCAGGGTCCTACCAGGACAGGCAGCCATAGTGTGCCAGGCACTTGGATATGCTAGACACTGATTTCCTTAGGGATGCTAAACATGTTACTGGGGATTTAGGGGTGCTAAATACATCATTTCACTCAGAAGGTGGTGATGCACTGGAACAGGTTGCCCAAGGAGGTAGTAGATGCCCCATCCCTGGAGGCATTCAAGGCCAGGCTGGATGTGGCTCTGAGCAGCTTGATCTAGTGGCTGGCGACCATGCACATGGCAGGGGTGCTGAAACTAAATGATCTTTGAGGTTCTTTTCAACCCAGGCCATTCTATGATTCTATGATTCTATGATTCTGTGATTCCATGATACAGGAGACAACTGCGTTGCTTCGGCCAGCCTTTGTCTCTAGTCACACATATTTTGCTTGCATGGTTGCTGTAGTCCTGAAAGTGCATGAGTGAGCCAGAAAGCCTGTGTAATGCCATGAAAAGAACCTTCCAAGATGGGATTAATGTGTAATGTACAAGTTCAGCCCCACAAAAACTTTCTTAGTGCAGTAGTTACAGAGCAAGCACATTGCTGAAGGTGCTGTGGGCCTGAGAACACCACGATTGGGTCCAATGCCTGCACTCATGTGCACTGCTGCTCTCCCCAGCAATCAGCTGGTTCACTGAAAAGGAGCAACTGTGCAGGTGCTCATCCAGCATGTCAGGAAGGGGCTGCCCAGTCCCTTGTCACCCTGCAAGAAGCCTCATATTATGTTGTTAGAGGGATCTGCTCTGGAGGTACTGCATCCAATGTAAAACTTCTCTTAACATCTATGGATTTGAACCAGTTTAACCAGTGTCCTGCTTGTTCCCACCTGTAATGTTTACCACACAGCTCTCCCTATTACTAAGATTTATCATGCAGATTTTCACTGAAGCCTTTGAGATATAAAATCCACATGCTTGGCCAGTGCCCTGTGACACCAAGGTGAATTATCTTCAGTTATTAACTCTGCACATGAGACTATTCCACACTTGGCAGTGCAGCACTGGGTAGAATTCAACAAGTGCAAGCTGCCTTCCAGAAGCCCTTCTGCAGCTCTGTGTGTTGCAGTTATTTAGGTGAAGAACCAGCTCTTCATCTTCCACAGAGCACATATATAGCTGGGTATACAGGAAGGAGGAATGCTGACAAGCCCAAGAAGATCTTGAAGAGTTCCTGAAGAAAAACCCACTTTCTAACTGCAGTGGGCTATTGATGGATGCTTTGGGTTCATCTCCAGAGTGTGCTCCAAGAGAAAACTGATCTCTGGGATTTTCAATCAGAAATGCAGTACAGCTGGGACAGTTTTCTTGTAAAGGTATGGGAAAGTGCCAGGATTTAAGTCCACGAAAGACTGCAGGATAGCTTTACAGGCTTCACTGAGCACAAAATAAAACAGCTATGACGTCTCTTAAGAAGAAAGAAAATAAATATATTGCCATGAATTTTTAATGCAATTCATGGTGGAAAAGAGATACATATTCAAACATTATTCACTTGCAGTACAGAAAGTTAGACTCATTACCATCATACTGAGCCATTTAAGGTTCTGACTATCAGACTTGTTCCTAGGTGGGCAAGATAGCAGGATATATTCTTTTCCTGTTTACATTCCCTTCATAAATCTGAAGAGTAAAAAGCAACTGACTCTGAAAGATATTTGATATGGTTTTGCCCACAGGTGTAGCAGTAGATCTTTGGCAGGAGAACCACTGACAGATTTAATTAGAGTCCAATTCAAAGAAACAAATGGAATTGTCTACCACAGAGTGGTGTTTGTACCCAGAGGCATTACTGCTGCACTTGTGCTCAGGACCAAATATCTTACTGGTGCTGCAGGGTGGCCATGGTGGCATTCTATTCCATCCTCACACATCACCTTGCTGCGAAGTTACACAACTTAGAGAGTGCTCCCAGGTACCCATGTTCTGTTCAGGTGCATGACTGCATCCTTCCCTCAGGTGTGTAATCCATCCTGACTCCCTGCCTTGCTGGATCCTGTTTCTGCTCATTCTGAGGTGCATTCTGAAGTGGGGAAAAAAAAGAAAAAAAAAAAAAAAGCCAAATAATTACTTCTACTCAGAGTGGCTTGAACTGGAAAACGCAAGCTTCTTCAGAGCTATCCTCTGGGCACACACAAGGAGTGCATATGTCCTGTCTCCTCAGAAGCACTCACGTCTTCAGCAGTAAGTGTTACCTGCAGGGTCTGTTCTCGCTGGCTGTTCCATTTTGAGGGCTTTTTAAAGAATCTCCTTACCTGGAAGTTTCAATTCCAGTTTACAAGTGGCCTCAGTGTGTGCCTGACTGCATCTGTCTAAGATCTAAGATTTAAGGGCACTGTCAGATTATTAATTTTCCATACTGTAGGTTTCGAAGTCCAATGACCAGCACATATGATCAGATGTAGATTCAGATTTCCAGACTTCATTTTGGTTAGGTGGGTCAAAAGCATGACAAAGAAGCGTCAATCTGCCTCGGGGTAGGAAGACCTTTCAGAGGGAACTGAACAGGCTGGATTGCTGGGCTGAGACCATGGGATGGATGAAGTTCATCAAGACTAAGGGCCTGGTCCCACATTTTGGCCACAACAACCCCAGGAAACACTACAGGTTTGGGGTAGAGTGACTGGAAGAAGGAAAGACTGTGTGAAGGAAACAGACCTGGGGGTGTTGGTTGATGCTCATTGAACATGAGCCAGCAGTGTGCCCAGGTGGCCAAGAAGGCCAATGGCATCTTGGCTTGTATCAGAAATAGCACTGCCAGCAGGAGCAGGGAAGTGATCATCCCTCTGCACTCAGCCATTGTGAGACCACACCTTGAGTACTGTGTTCAGTTCTGGGCCATCACTACAAGAAGGACATTGAGGCCCTGGAGCGTGTCCAGAGAAGGGCAACAAAACCGGTGAGGAGTCTGAAGCACAAGTCTTATGAGGAGTGGCTGGAGGAACTGGAATTGTTCAGTCTGGACAAGAGGAGGTTTGGGGGAGACCTCATTGCCCTCTACAATGACCAGAAAGGAGGTAGGGTTGGCCTCTTTTCCTATGTAACTAGCAATAGGACTAGAGGGAATGCCCTCAACTTGCATCAGGGGAGATTCAGATTAAATATTAGGAATTTTTTTTTTTTCCAAGAGTGCTCAGGCACTGGAACAGGAGGGAGGTGGTGGAATCACTTTCCCTGGAGATGTTCAAGAAACATTTAGATGCTGTACTGAGGGACATGGTTTTGTGGGGGAATGCTGGTGATAGGCGGATGGTTGGACCAGATGATCTTTTCCAGGAGGTCTTTTCCAGTTTTGGAGATTTTATGATTCTATGATTCTATGGTGGCCTGGCAAGCTGACACATTACTCCCATTTCCCATACCCTTACTCCCAAAAGTTTCAATGGATGTTTTGCCCAGGCCAGGAAGGGATCTGTGGCATATGCTGAAAGTACTGAATGGTCCCAGCCTCAGCCACCCTCCCCAGCAAGCCTCTGGGCAGCTCGGGTGAGACCTAAAGAAATGTCCTGAACTATATCTCCCTGTGTGCAGTTCTGATGTTATGGCTGGTACTGGAGTGACAACATCAGAAATGCAGAGAAAAAACAAAAACACTAGAGAGTGCAAAAGGTCACCGAGAGGACTAAAGAATGCAAAGAATCACCAAGAGCAGTGTCCTAGCAAATCCCTACCCTGTGCCGCCTACTCTGGTGTAAACACTGTCTTTAATGACTTGAGATCTCATCTAAGAAACAGTAAGAAAAAAATAACAATGGAAACCACAGCTATCTGATTATCTTCCTGGTAATACATGAATGTGGACACACTACTGTATGGATATATATAATATGAATACACATATAATGAGTGCACATGTAACTTACTATGTACTAACATGTAGCATACTATATACACTAGGTGTAATGTACTTATTCAGAGCTAACAGTATGCACAATGGTATATGAAATGCACCTCGGAGCTCTCTCTTTATAGTCAGTGAAGAGAAAGAAGCTTTTCTGGGGTCCCTTTCATCTTGCCATAAAGAAGACCCTAAAAGTAGGCCAAGTAAACTGTACCCTAGAAGTGCCTCTCTCTTCTTGGACTGCAAAGGGAACCAGGGGCAACTGCAGTAAAGAGGTCAATGTCTGAGTTACAGCTTTAAAAATAGAGTTGCTAAATTCCACCCATGCAGTTCTGATAAGGGAGACAAAGTGAAGCAGGTCAGAAGATGTTTGATGTGTTCAGTCTGGTCGGTTATTCTTTAAAACCACTGCAATTTCACAGTGCTGTCTGTCAGTAACAGGGTCCTAAATATGGAAAAAGACTTTAATTAACTACTGATACAGAAGAGTTTAGATCCGAGGAGATCAGAGCCCCTTTGTGCCAGACACTATGCTAAGAAAGGGTGGGAGACAACACAGTTGCAGCAAGAGTGCGGGCTCAAGAACAGAAGATGGAGGACGCACAGAGAGAAGTCACTCGGCCATTAATGTTTCATGGGAAGTCAGTGCAGTAAAATGGGGTAAAGATCTGAAAGAAACCTGTATTAACATATGTTTTTCTGCCTGCACCTGACAAGTCAGAGGAAGTATCTGGCCTTTGGGACAGGCATTTCTGAAGGCTTCCTGAGGCAGCAGCAAAGCAGGAAGTCTCTGTAACTGTGCCACGAGTCTGCACTTAAAGCAGTGAGGACACGTATGGCAGAAGGAATGAGAATGATCAGGGCAGGAGCTGCGGCAGGGGAAGGGCATGGGGAGCGGGGTGATAGAAAATCCCCAGGGTGGTGTGGAGTAGGGCTCTGGGGCCCAGCTGATACTGTGGGACCAGATACAACAGTGGGGTGCAAACTGCACTGAGCTTTACAGAAAACACATGGACTCAATGAACCTGATGCTGTTGCTTTTGGAGCCTGAAGGGATTCGCAGGTGTGATGTGGTCAGAGCAATTGAAGTAGAAGTAATTTTGGTAGCAGTGCTTTGAGCTAAAGAAAGGCAAAGGGAGGAAGTTGCAGAAGGAGGAGTGTGGCACAAGAATAAAACCATGGCCTTTGGCAGGGCGAGGTGGTTGAGGGTGGACAGCAAACTCTGTGTGAGTCAGCAACGTGCCCTTGCCTCTAAGAAGCTTCATGGTATTCTTTGCTGCATTAGGCAAAGCATTGCCAGCAAGTCAAGAGAGGCGATCCTTTCCCTTGATTAGGCATTGACGAGGGCATACATGGAGTGCTACATCCCAGCACAAGAGACACATGGATGTACTGGAGGGAGGACAATCAAGATGACGAAGAGCCTGGAGAACCTCTGCTATGAGGAGAGATGAGAGGACTGGAACTGTTCTGTCTGGAGAAGAGGAGGCTTGGGGGGACCCTATAAATGTGTATAAATACCTGAAGGGAGGGTGCAAAGAGGATGGAGCCAGCATCTTTGCAGTGGTGTCTAATGCAAGGGCAAGAGGCAGTGGTCACAAATCTGAGCACAGGAGGTTGCCTCTGAACAGCAGGCAACACTTCTGTGCTGTGAAGATGAATGAGCACTGGCACAGGCTGCCCAGAGAGGTTTTGGAGTCTCCTCCCCAGAGGTCTTCAGAAGCCACCTGCAATGGCCCTGGGCACCCTGTGCTGGTGGCCGTGCTGGGCAGGGAGTGGAGCAGATGGACTCAGAGGGCCTGGCCAGCCTCAGCCACGCTGAGATTCTGCGTTGAGCTAGAATCTGTTGTCAGTATGTAATTATGTTTTCAGTTTTGTTTCAGTAAGGAAAAACAGTTGATAACCTGGAATTCAACCCAAGTTGTAATTGCTTAAGCGTGATTTTTCCATTCAGTTGCAGGAAAAAAAAAAGAAAAAAAAAAAAAAAGAAATCTGTTATTTACACAGCCCTAAATTTCACTTTCCATATGTTGCAGGAGAAGTATAGTTTAAGAGCAGCTTGTCTGATCACCCTCTGGTCCTTGCCAAATGCTGGCTGCCTGAATTGGGGTCCCCCTACATGCAGAAGGTGACTAATTGCCCTTCATTTATTTTGCAGAGATGCTTTTATTGTTACATGGAATTGCCATCTGTCCACCTTGGAGGCGATTCCCTGAGGATTTTAATCCTCAATGGTATCACTTCAGGTGCCTCTCCGAAGGGCAAAGATTGGCCTACTTTCTTCCCTGCACAATGCAGAGATTTCTCCATGCAGAGAGTTCTGAGTGAAAGACTTACCCTGAATGCCTGGATCACACGTTGCCTCCTCTGCAAAGGGGCTGTGTGAAAGAGGGATTCAGTCAGATGGTCACATTTAGATTTTCTGACAAATTTAGGTTTAGGTCAGCTTCTTCCTTCCTTTCTTTAGTTTCTTATTCCTTCCCCCTTTTTTTTTTTTTTTTTTTTGGAAAGTGACATAGACTATTCACACAGATCTCTTTCTTTTGAAATGATAATTTGACACTTTTTTTCAAAGATATATAAGTAAGGTATTTATACGTTATTGGAAATCTTTCTTCCCTCCTTCTTTTTCTTTTTTTTTCTTTTCTTTATATATATTTTTTTAATTAGTGAAGAGTAATTAGATAAACTGAAAGCAAATTCCAGAACAATATCAGTTCCATCAGAAAGAGTGTTTTCCAGCCACTGTTGCATTTACATATGCACACATGAAGCCAAATGGATCCTCAAACCTGCTGCTTTATGTAAGGCATATTTTTTGTCATTTCTGCGTGGATGAGTACATGTGTGGGATTTTTTTTTTTGTGACAGGGGTAATGATTAGAAGTAGCCTTCATTTGCATGCTTTGTGACTTTTGCAGTCAGGACTGTGGCGAGCAGAGCAGGGATGTGGCTCAGGATAACTGCCGAACACACCCCACTCTTTGCGATTTGCAGCATTCACACAGTAAAACCTGCAGGGCTGGTTAGCTCGGCCTGGCTCCTGTCTGCCTGTAGCCAGCACCAGCAGAATAAGCTGCAAAGCAGAAAACAAAAGGAGAGCCGTGGAGTGGTGACAAAATCCAAGGATGTTGATGTGGCCCCGACCTGGGCTGGCAGTGGCCAAGAAGTCACCACTGCCCATCTGCTGTCCTCAGTGCAGACGACAGGCTGCTGGACACAGTTCGACTACAGCCCTTAAAAAGGACTTTGCTGAAACTGTCTGTCTTGTAAATCAGCATCCAGACTGCCCGTATGCTTCTGCCACAGCAGAAGGACTGGTCACAGCACTGATCAGAGCTGCATGGCCTGGCTGCCTGACGGCCGTGCAAGGCCACCTCATTATTCCAGCCTGTGCCACGTGCCATAGTGGCAGAGCTGTGCCCTGAGACAACCCTGTGCACCCTACAGCTGCTGTGGTTGCACCAGCACTCCCCACAAGCTGCAGAAGCACAGGGCCAATGCATGGGGTACTTGGGGCAGGCAGCTGGGAGAAGGACTCTTCTGGCCTTGAACCTGGGGCTTCCCTACTTTGTGCCCCAATTTACCCAGCTGTACATATGATTATTTAGCTCTCTCTGTGAGTTCCTAGCAGAAGAATTTAGTATTTACACTGTGTTGAGGAAAATGTTATGAAACGCTTTTGAATGAGCAGATGGAATGGCATCCACTCGAGGCCTGCTTATTTTCTCTCTTGGCCTTATGGAATGTTGGACGATAATTTAATGTTACCCATGACACCTGGCAGTGTTAAGCAGATTCTCATTTTATTCAGGTTTGATCACCGTGTTTCCAGAGGCCCAGTGAAGAGCGGAGCTCCAGGCTGCCAGGAGCAAGAGTTCAGCCAGGCCTGGATGGGAGCCAGGAGAGCTCCAGCGCATGGAACACCAAACCGGTGCTGGGCTCCGAGCTCCTGCCAGAGTATGAGTCTTAATGCATCTGCTTCTGTTGCTTTTATTATTTCCAACCAGCCCTGCCCACTGCCATACAGATTGCTTGGAGGAACAACATCTGAGATGAGGGATCCTAAATAAACTCAACAGCAGGGCTTCAAATTGAACAGTTGTGGGTACTGTACTATTCCTTGTGCTTTAGCAATTCTCCTATTATAAAGACATTTACTCAGTACCTTGGGGAGAACATGATCAAGTTTTACTCTGAGATACTCAGCAAATGTGACAATGCTAAATGGAAAGGTTTCCAGGCAAGAATAAAGCCAGCTTTAAGCATGGCAGAAGGAGGGAGAGAATGAAGGGGGGGGGAGAGAGAGAACAAATTTACTGCTACAGCTGATCACATATGCTGTCTCAGAGGAGATGATATGAAAGACATGGAACATCATTTGTGCTAATTAGAAGAACAGTCTCACCCGGATGTATAAATATTTTAGACTTCAACACATGTACTATAGAGGTCATCAGCAGAAGGCCCAAAGAGCGGAGCATACCATGAGTGGAAGCAGCTGTTCGCACTCTGGTATTCCTTATAGAGAACACACAGGGCACCAATAGATCGAGTACCCATCAGAGAAATCTTCCTAAAACATTTGGAAAGACAGAAGGCTAGAAGAAGAGAAAGGTCTCCAAGCCAGTGAATGAGTTCAGAGGGGAAACTTGGTGTTACCTGGGAGTGTGTAAGGGCCAGAAGGGATTACCAAGACTGCCCTTTAACAGGTACACTTAAAGCAATGGAAACTTAATGTGCTTGTTGGCATCTCCCACCTCTCTACAATTCATTATTTCTGTCTGCTGCTGATACAGCTGCCTGTTTCAGGTTTTCCCCTTAGCACAGAGTGTTCTGTGTTTTCAATTTCCCTTCTGTAAAGCACTTCTATCCAGCTTACTTAGCACCACTTCTAACCTAAATGCTAGCCACTAACCTCTCTTTTCAAATGATCTGTTTGGTAATTGATAGGGTTGTACCTGTAAAATGATCTTCTCCCTGCCAAAGACAGTGACTGCTAATTCAGGACAGTTGCCATCTCCTTAATGGAAATTCCAATAGGCTCCACAGGAACCTTTGCTGGTCTCTGTGGGTTACAGTTGCTTTCACTATTTTCTGCTGGAAGATCAGTCTGCAAAGTCTAATTTTAAATGGATTACCTGTTTTACAATCTGATTTCCAGTTGAAATTAATAGGAAAGAAGTTGCATGGCTCTTAGCTGGAATTTGCTGTGAGATGCTGAACTACTTAATCTCCAGAGGCTGTTTCTAACTAATCCTGCAGGGTGGGTTTGATTTTATAAAAAATCTACCCAGCAAAATTAAAAGATAGATGCAAATGGTCAAATTCTTGCTGCTCTACCACACCTTTTTCTGTTAGGATTGCCCTAGAGAATCGTGTCATTCCCTGCCTTTTTTCCTACCTTCAGCTGAGCCTGTTCCACAGAAAACAACATTAACCTCGGTGGAGAGGAAACTAGTTCATAATAGAAGGAAAAATCAGTATCAGATTAAACAAATTGCTTTCTCAGTCTCTACAGCTATCTTGGAAATATTCTTTACGAGACAGGTTTTTCATTAGCTGTGTTGGCACAACATAATGCCTTGAAGAAGCTGATGCTGAAGGTGCGTAGTGAGAACACAGGGCTCCCAGCCAGCAGCCCTGCCCTGCCAGCAGCGCTTGCACAGCAGGCAGGGACATCATCTCAGGCAGCATTTGCTGAATGGGCACAGAGTCTACCAGTGCATCCAGAGAGACTGGTGCTTATCTGGCACTGTGCTGCATCCCCCAGGCGTTACACTGTGCTGAATCTCTCTTCCTTCCACCTTATTCATGGCAACTCAAGCACCACAGAACAACCCTTAATGCCATGTGCTGCACGGCATGAGGCTGCCCAGGTTTAGACATTGCTGAGGTGGAAGAAAAAAGCCTGAGAAGCTGAACTGACTGGGGTTAAGAGATGAACCTAGGAAGGAGGGACGGGAAATATCATCTGTGAACCTGAATCTAATCAGTAATTAGATTTCCCTAAACTGCAATTCAACTTAGTCCTCAGATGGAAAGCATTCTGCTTGTTTTACCAGTGTTAGAAGAGGTCACAAGCCTTTCTGAAATACAGAAAAGCATAGAAAACAAGGACAAAAGCATCAAGAATAAGCATGTGTCTCCTAGCAGGTGTTTCATCACTTCTTGAAGATGGCGACTGCACAGTCCAACACTAGATTGCCTTTAAGATCAAACAGTTTTGTACCATGCAGCCTGACCTTTTTTTGTTGTAGATTAAGAGTTTTGTCATGCCTATTCTTATCTTTTTAATACTACATGTGGAGATCAGGTTATTCTTCTATTTGCTGCAACAAATGGAAATATCCTATTCTCTAAGTTAAAAAGAAAAAATCCCCAAACAGCTGTTCTCCGTGTGCCTTTTACCTCCTACAAATTGTGAAAGAAAATATATCAACGAATACCTTTCCTTGTAGAAATAGACTCGCTTTCCAAATGGGGTGGCTCAAGCATATGTCACTTGCCTACGATGACAGCAACCTGAGAAACGGCAGTAATCTGACCACTTCTTGTCATGTGAAACGAGGCTGCTTGTGCTGGATGAGATCAGATTTTCTCAAAGCCACCTCAGCTGTTACTCACTGTTTTGGTCAGTGAGATGGCCACAAATAGTCTGATTGTTCATTTTTCTGGCTTGATAATTCAGTGACTTAAGGTTCACAGAGAGTAGGGGGCAGGCTCACCCTCTTTCAGCCCTATGGAAGCTCACTCACTGCTCCACCACATTTCTTTCATATCAATCAAAATCAGTTTCAGTGTCATCTTGGCCAGCTCCCTCGGGATGCCAGGGTGAATTTCCTCAGGAGCTGCCAATCGGAACACATCTAGTTCAAACAGTTAGCTATCTAACCTCTTTTTCCATTTCCGACAAGAGTTTTTGTATTTGATACAGATATTAACTGCATCAGTCACTTTAATGAGTGAACTCTTTTAATTTTACTTACATTTTACTTACATTTTACCCTCTTCAAGAGTACTGCTGAAATGTCAGTACTGCAACCCAGCAGTCTAATGCTCAGCCCTCCAAGGTGCGCAGTGCCCTACTTCCTGGTAGATCATCACTGAAATACAACTACGTTATTTCAACTGTGAGCCTCAGATAGATGTCCTAAATCTACACTTTACAGCTGAGGCTCCTTGCCTTCTTGTATGCCTATGTGGCACTTCAAGAGTCCATGGAGTGTGGAACAGCCAGACAGTGGGATCGGAAGAGGTCACGCTGGCAGCCTCTGTTGGAAGCAGCTTATCAAGTCCAACAGTGAAATCCATCTCAGGTTTTCTGTATTTAAGCCCTGAAAATATCCAAATGTACAACCACCATAATTAAACCTTTTTCTTTTGTTACTGGAGATCTGTGTATGTGTCCTCTGCTTGGCCTTCCCCGTGGCAAGAATTTTCCATGGAGGACATGCAGTGCTTTCCTGTCCACACACTCCTGACTACGGAGCTGTCTTAGACCTCTGAGTTCTCCATTCCATAAACATTCCTGGAAAGACTGTTTCATTAGAGTTCTGTCATTTCCTTTCATGATTGTATGTGATTACCTTGCAATTGTCTACCTTCAGGTTGCTCATGCTCGAGAGCAGAAGCACCCAAATTCCATCCAGGTGTCATTGCTGTCTCACTCCGATGCCATGTTCTTCATTACCAACAGCAGTGCTTTATCTGACTTATTGAACAGTATGGGTAAAAGCCTTGATCTAACCAGGATCCCCCACTTCAGATGGTACACACACAGGAAACTGAGCTGGTTTTCTCATCTCCTGGGGCTTTTAAATAACTGTGAAGAAGGGGAGTATGTGACAAAAATGGAGCAGATAGACAAATGGCAAAGGATAATGGGTTGTATACATTGACTATAGGCACAAGGTGTGACTCCTAATTATTTCAAAACCTTTAAAAGCTTTGATAAAAAGGTGATCAGAACTATTGTTGATTTCTGTAAATGGACTCTCTTTTAATTATTTACAGCAATGAATTGGATATTAAATGAGAGCCATCTGTAACAAAAGGCATAGGGACCTTTGTAGGGACAGACAGACAAAAGGACAGTCCTGGCTGGCAGCTCACTTAGAATAGAGATGCCAGCTGCAAAAGAAAAACTATGCCGACAAACAAGAGCTGGTAAGGAGAGAGGAGTAGGACAGTGGAGCGTCTCAGTGCTGTGATCAAGGTCCACCATTCATGTATAGGCTTGTTTGGAAGTCAGGGATACAGCTGCCTGTTACCATGTTGAGAGAGCAAAACTAAGTCCCAGATGTCAAGCATACAGACTGTCATTGCCAAAAGGGAGTGTCCTGTCTGATGTCAGGGCTGCTTTGGAGGTAACAGAAATGAGCCAATTTATTAATTGGGGCAGTCCAATTTCATTTCTTCTTCTGGTTTTGATAGATTCAAATAAGATATTTTAGGCAAGTTTGAATCTGTCTTGAGAGTTTGGACGGTGAAAGGTGATAGTGATTGTGATATCAGCTGTTTCTACACAGAGAAGTTTGTATGGAAACCTTGATGCTTTTGGATTAAGAACCAATGGAGACAAGTCTCGTGATTTTGCAGCCAAGGGAAAAACACAAAGCGTTTCCTCGGTGCAGTCATCCCTTCACAGATCAGCCTTCTAACATTAAGTCATTTCTTGTTTCTGAAATAGTAGATTCTTTTCGGGCAGCATTCCTGCTATCCATTGAAAGCAAAGAGTTGTTGCCAGTATTCAGGCTGAGTTAAAATGGGATTGGCACAGAAGTTGGGTTGAAATGACCTATGCAGATAACTTGGTTTGGCAGAGACTGAGGTACTGTTTATAGTCGCATTAAGAAGCATGAGAATGGAGGGGTGGAGTTCCTCCATGGGCTTGTGGAGATGTGGGAGAGAGAACAGAGAAAGGCAAGAGGAGGAGACTCAGCCCTTGGCAGCCTCAGGCAAGGAGTCAAGCTTGTGAAGGAGCAGCCTAAAGGCCAGAGCTGCCGAGAAACACCCAGCCTCCTGCACAAATAAATGCTCATCTGAGTTCCTCCGTCTTTCCCACAGCACAGCAGTGCCTGTGAAAAATTGCAGCAAGTTAGCCAAGGCACGACAATGTTAAAACTGCCTTCAACACGCTTGTAATATATTCAGCTGGGCTTTCTCCACCACACAGTGAGTGTTCTGAAAAGCCTGGGACCCCAGAAGCTATCCACATGGTTTTTGCTTGAAGTCTATACGCTTAAGAATGTTTTATTAGTAAAACATGTTTTGGCAGCACCGGTGGGATTTGGAGCCTCGCTGGGCTGCCCACAGGTATGGAAAGCCAAACCTTGCCTCAGAACTGAGAGAGAGAAAGATGACGTGAAAAGTGCTTGGAAAAAAACAGCCGCAGCCAAGTCTGTACAATGCAAACATACACACTCACATGCAAAAGTGCAGTTTTCCTCCAGCAGAGATTTGGCACAGGCAGATTGAACTGGTGTGTCCTGCCAGTACTTCAAACAACGTGGAGGCAAACGAGAGAAGCGGGGCTTCAGCTGTTTCCATGTGTGGCTGTGTACATATACACATGCATATGAACTCGAGGGTGTAAAACACACACGCATAACTACGTACATGTACATTAATGCATGTGAGCATGTGTCTGTGTGCCTGAGCTGCCAGCTGCAGTGCCCATGGCACAGCCACCCAAGCTGGGTGCTGGCAGAGCAGCTGGCAGGGGGAAGCAGCGGGAGGGAGGCTGCAGCAGGAGCCCTGCATGTTCCTTACTCAGCGTTCCAGCACAGATGGAAATGTAGCTTATTTTGGCCCAGGGCAGAAGCTGAGGGGCATTGTTTCCTTGTTACTGTGCCTCTAGAGGGATGCAAGAGGCAGAAGAGAGAAGGGGCAAGTTGAAACATGCAGAGTTTTACCATACTGAAATGAGAGGGAAATCCCAAGCAGGGATCATCCTGAGGGCTGATGGGGTTGGCAAGATGTTCAAGGAAGATGATATTAACATGAGTGGTTTCTATGAGTCAGATGAGGATAATAAAAATATTACAATGAGGAAAAAAAAAAGAGGCCAATGCACTCCTAATAGTGGAGATTACAGCTGCCCACCCTTCTCTCCTCTCTGATTTATTTATTTTTTTTAAAGAACCAAGTGAATCCTGTGGGCAGAAGTGGATGATTGAGAAGCACTGTAAGTTTCTCTCCAGGGTTATAATGCAGCAGTGACTTGGATGGTTGTGGTGAAGAAAGAAGGAAGAAATGCCCTGAGAAACAAATGTGGTAAGAAATGAGGGAGAAAAGAAGGTGTGAAAAGAGCAGAGGGAATGTGGAAAGTCAACACAAGAGAGAGAGAAGGACTGTTACAGCAGAGAAGTCAGAGATTTCTGTAGCTAGAGAACACAATGTCTACAAGTAGAAGCCCCAAAAGCTGGAGTAGAAATGGTGCTGAGAGCAGTTAGGTGACTGTCACCTGTCTGGGATGAAGTGGCAAGTCAGAGGCCATAACATAAGCAGATGGTCAATGAGTGGTGAGGATGTCTTGACAGATGTTGAAGTTTCGAGGCCAGAGATTGTGTGACTCCAGAGGAACAGAGGAATTGCTAGCATGATTTCATAGAGGTTATATTTTTGCTGTTTATTTCCAGATGCAATAAATCCATCCATAAAAATAAAACATGCTTTAAACACTGATGGAAAAAAAAAAAATTATCTTAAGTCTCAATCTAAAATTGACATACCAAGAGCCTAAAAGCCAAACCACTTGTCCACAGCTGACCAAACTGCTAACTCTAAGCACTCAGGGATGAAAAACAACAGTTCACATGAACATTAAGCTTATGACTTGTTATGGTTACACCCGTAAACCCAAAGCAGTTTTTTACATTTAAAAACACACAATTATGCTTGTATTCGTACATTTAAAGCAACTGTGCCCAGAGCGAATAAAAACATTCTTCAAGTCTGAGATCTTAAATGAATACGCAGTCCCTGAATAGGCAGATCTGGCAAATTCTGAGTCAGATTTGCTTCTCAGATGGCTACCAAGGAGAAGCGTCTGTAAAATCTGGGCAATTGCATCAAAGTGAAATAGGTGTGAGTGGAAGGAGAATCAGTTCTTGACGTCCACAGAGGATGGCTGTAAACAGGGTGTCAACACATTTCCTCCTGATGCTGATACAAAGCCCTTGTTACACAGTGTGATGACACTTGAATTGTCATGAAACCACGCTACTCGTTTTCAGCAGAGGACAGATATATCAAGATTGAAGACAGGATGAAAGTAGAACTGTATCTGCTTAAAATCATGCATGACCAGCTGCTCTGAAGCATAACAACTCTGTGCATGGAAGCAGTGCACAAAAGTGATGAATGCGTATAGTTGCCTACAATAGGAGCACATTTAAATATTGAGCTCAAGCTGAGCAGCCTGCAGAATTGTCTTTTACAAATTTAATATTATAAGAGGGAAATGGCTGATAGCTTTATGCTTATGCATGCAGAACTGTGACAAGTATTTACATAGTATCTCACAAAGACAGTAAAACCAGAAGAGTAAGTGAAACAAAATGTCCCAGATAACTTGTCCCAGAAAATGTGCCTCAAACTTTAGATGCAGTATGCCCAGCCTGAAAAACAAGGGTGAAAGATAGAAACTTTGGCAGAGGTTTCATGTGCAAAAACAAGTTAAAGTTTGAACAGAGCACTGCTGACTCATGAATGCTGGGGTAATGAACAAACTGGCAGCTTCACTGAAATATATATATATCTCCAGTTAAATAGACACTGATATCTAACTCCCAAGCTAGCTGACTGAAAATATGCCATTAATTTAAAAACGTACAGTTTGATCAAGGCTGCACACTACAAACTATTTTGTCCTAGAAAAGGGCTGCTCCATTTCTTCTAATCTTGGAGAGTTAATCCTGCAAGGAACTTTTCAGCCAGCAGACATTTCATTGTGTCATCCCAATGGAGCTGGAAGCCATGCCATTGTCTAGTGTCACAAGCAGCCCCTCAGCCAAGAGCAGAGCTATATTTGGAAATGTTTTTGATTTGCAGACAGTCTATTTTGTGTCATCCGTGATGCACAAGAAGGAAGATATTCCTGTCCAAAACAAAAATAAATCGGCCTTCTCCCTCAGACCACCGTTTGAAATTTTCTGGTTCATTTCGTGCTGAGCTGACTCTTAGCCAGGGGAATGGTACAGTTGGTTTGCTCAGAGGGAAGTTACCTGTTAGAGATGCCTACGTTTCTTTTTTGACAAGGGAAGAAGAATAGAAGGCTAATTTATGCTGAGACATGAACTTTAAGATAAGTGTTAGCAGAGAGGACTTCCACTTCCAGCTCCCCTGGCTATGTATCAGGAAGACACAGGATATCCTCCAGACAGAATTCTGCGGTGTTGTTCAGCAACCCAGAAACAATCAGAATAAAATGATTTCCTGCAGAAATATTGCAAGATGATATCCACCACAGCCTGTAACTGTGACCATTCCTAGAAAGTGGCTGCATAAAAGCACAGGGCTGAATTTTTAGCGGCTTACACCCTTCATTCTTCATAAAGAGCAGTGCTAAACATTTCTGCATTATACATATGAGTTCACTTATGATCCAAATAGGTTCTTTCCAATGACAAATCTTCAGTCAGTTGTGTTTGTGCCTGGAGATGTACTGCTTTGTGCTGTTCAACTTGTCAGACTTTGGCATGAGAAAATCCACCAGAAAGAAGTCCCATAGCTTCAGAGGAATCCTGCCTTGAAATTTGATAGCCATAACCTGAAACTCAAACATCGTTTATGCAGACATATCTGCAATAGCTTCCTGAGACAGATTCTATTACTTGATTAGTTCACAGTTACTGAACAAATTTAATAATATACAAAACGGATGTGATTTCTTTGGTAGTCACTCCCACTGTTAGTGTGACCTCGAGATGCTCTGCATTTTGAAGTGCAATATTCTGATGCCTAATTATGCATCTCTAATTCGGGGGCACACTGTATCTACTGCTTCCAGTAGATACCTGGTTTATTTGTGGGTGTGCTGGGCCAAAGCTCCTAGGACTGACCTTTAGCTAGGCAGAACTTCTGGTCTTCCTATCCAGCCCAAACAGGCAAAACGTCATAAGTGCAGAATGTATTTTTACCTGAATACCAGCCATCAGATCCCTCTGCCATGTGCACTGGAGGAGAAACTGCCGCACACCATAAAGGAAAGTAATAGCAGACAAGAAAATTCTCTGTGCCTATGGACAAGAAGAATGGTTGCCCTGGTGAGCCCCCAGACTGAGGTTTTTATTTGGAAGCAAACATATGGAAACTCTGGTGAATGCACTGTCATATATGAAGGCCTTTCAAGCTGTGCACCTCAAGACTACAGCTCCCAGCTATATTTTAGTCCATGCCTCAGAAGCACATCCCCAGATATGCTGTGACCATTTGCCAAAGTGCTGCTGGAGCCCCATGATGGCTGGACTTCCCTTGGTCCTCCCCTGCTAAGCTTGAACACTACTTGGCCTGGCTCAATATGAAGCACTCAGATCCTCTAAGAACATGGAAGCGATTCACTTGGAGACTTCTCGATTTTCCTCTTGAGTGGCAAGAACCCTTTCTGATGTGTTAGCATGCATCATGCTCTACTCCTGCAGTCACCTGTGCCCTAGGGTGAGACAAGCTCCAGCAGGGAGTATCACAGCTGTTGGGACCTGTCTGCACCTGGGGCTCTGCTGATGCCTGTCCCATTGATGTATACGAAGAGAAAAGCCTGAGCTAACAGGACATGCTGTTATATTCCCTTATTTCTCTGTTATTTCAGGATAACACAGTTGAATAGCCAATATCACATTATTAATTCGTAGCTACCCGCTGTGAAATGCATTTGTAATTTTTGTATTAGGCACATTAGATTCTCTTCTCCACATACCTTATTTCCCTTCATGTTTCCCTAGTTTGCCTGTGGGCACTTGCAGCCTTATTCTCATTTATATTCATCTCTCTCCTAGCAGTGATGAGGGGTCTCAAAAAGGTCATAAATAAAGATTATATCCTTTCTAAGGTTCTTCCTCACTGCCACACTTGTGTGAAGTCCTGTGAAATGGCCTCAGTGTACCCTGTCTGACAACACTGGCAAGAAAAGTTGGCATTAATCTTTTTTTACGCACACACACACATATATATATACACACATACACATATATAGATTTATATGCATATATAGATTTATATAGTTTATATAGTCCTATTTAAAAGCATTTTGGCTTGTGTTATGGCAGACTCTGAATTCAGAGAGGTTTTCTTTCCTCTGTCTGGGATTTTCTGAGCATGCATTGTCCAATTCTGTGCAGTTACATCACATACATTACATATTTATAGGCCTTTACTCCCAATAGCTTTGAAGTGTGGCCGCGATACATTAAATATACAAAATATATACTAAACTGATACTTAATCTTGTGTAAACATAGATTTCATTTCAGTGCTCAGGTAAATAATGACTTGAAGAAAAATCCATCTAACCTCTAACCTTAACAAAACGGAACTTCTGTATTTTTCAGCGTTCTGCCCCAAACACCAAAATGAATTTATTCACTTTCTGAATTTGTGCTGCCCGAAGTGTTTTGGAATAATCAAGAACAAAAGAAATTGATTCCATCCTAGTAAGTACCACTTACCTGAGCATAACTCCTTTCATCCAAAGGAATCCAAAGGCACGTGGACAGGTCCAGTTCCATTGACAGTCACATGAATAATCTCACTGAGCCTGGCTTTGCCCCACCTTCTATACTCTGTAGCTCTTCTGGTCTCTGACAGAGGCAGCACAGTGGTTCTCTGCTCAGCTGGCTGCGTTTCAATGCAGCATCTAAAACCTCTGGTGCTGGTGCCATTGGGAACTAGAGTATCTCTGATGGAGTAAAATGAAATAGGATCAGATGTGACACATGAGAAGCTGAATGGAATCAGCTGGTCCCATGTTCAGGGGAAACACTGTGGTGCATATACAGAATATTATTACCAGTTTTACCATAACTTTACTGGAAAAAAATAATCCTCTCCGGCTTAATCATGCTGCATATAAAGGCAGTGTAGATTAGCTGTGAGATCAAGAAGAAATTAGTTATAATGTCATACATTTCATTTGAAATCAAGGTAAGAGTTATAAAAGTAAATCAGATTATGCTCAAAAATTAATGGCTAATAGCTCTGGGAGGCAAGACTTATGTATCTACTGTTAATTCCTGAGTTACAATTTTGTTTTTCTGCTATGGACAGTGAAAAATAAGCCAGCAGTTAGGCAGATTCAATCAGGTGCTTTGGTTGGTGTTTTTTGCCTAACTTTTTTTGCATGTGTCATTTTTCTCAATAATCACCACAGCTTGATCTTTGCAATTGATGCAGAGGTTGTTCTACCCAGCAGCAATCACAGTACAATTTGCAAGCAGCAGGCAAAATGTGACGAAGTGTTCTCCAGAAACAAGAACAGTTAATGTTCATTCTGAAAAACAAACAAAAATCAACCAACAAAAATAAACAAGTATTCTGCAATGTTGTATTAATTAATCTTGATCTATTTATTACTTTTATTGGATTTATACATTATAAATCTTACTTTCTGTGTACTGACCACGTGTAAATGATTTCTGGCAGGTATGCTGGGGAGCTCAAGGCCTTTGCTTATTTAGGTGAGAAGCTGCAATTTGGTAACAAGAGGGCACTCAAATCAGGCACAAGAACCTTCAGATGAGAACTAGTTGTTAGAAGCTGAAGCTAGACAAATCAAGACCAGAAATAATGTCATAGAGTGTAGCAATGGGGAAAATCACTGACAAACAACACACAGGGATGATGATGAACACTTCCCATTGGAAATGAGACTGGTTATTTTTCTTTAAGATATGCTCCATTGCAGTCACTGGTTGGGGTTTTAAGAAAGATTTCTTTTTTACTGAGTCCTGTATTACAGAAGACTTCAGCCAGCGTCATCAGCACAGAACTGTCTGAACTTAGTGTCTATGAATCTGAGCATTGAAACAGCTTTGAAATCTGAGTTCCAATAGATAGGTGCTTGTCCCAGGTAGATGCCGAGAGCTCTGGGATAATTTGCATTCTGACCTATTTCTGAGATTTTGAGCTTCTGCTATGGAATATGCTCTTGACCCACTTCTGCAGTTGTCTCCTCTTCTGACAATAGCAGCATTTTCTCATATCCTTTTCTCTGGCTTGCAGATGAGATGCAGCTTTGCAAGGTGAACATTGAAGAGGTAGACTAGATTTGGAAGCTGCTCTTCAACTGTGTAACAAAGAAAAATGCCTGTGGGTGAAAATAGAATGTAATCTAGATCCAGCTGATAGATTGGTTACACTGAGGATATCACAGCTGATCTTCAAACACAGTACAAGACTGATAAAAGAGCATTGATTAGGTGAACTAGCAAGGTGAATGAAATGGTAACAGAGGAGATCAGAGGTTGTGAAGCCTTGACTAATTCTTGTCTACAGCTATATATGTTTCTCCTTTCCCATCTTGTTAGATATGTGTGAATTTGTGTCTTTTTGACAGATTGGCTAGAAACACAAAACCTACAGGGAGATCTGACTTACCAAGCAGAGCTGTCAACTTTGTGTGTCATTTGTGTGTGACTGGAGATTCCCAGAGATCCACATAGTTCATTCCCTTCACCTCAGAAGTGAGAATGAGTCTCCCAGGGCAGTTCTCACATTCTGTAGTATTTATGATATCACTCCATTCTTGTGCAGTCAAGGTCATCGCTGCTTTTTGAAGAAGTTGTTTGTGCCTGGCAGATTCTTTGATATCGCATAGAAAAAAGGTACTCCATATGTTCTGAAAAAGTCTGCAAGAGCTGACAAAGCTTCCTTGGTACTGCTAAATTGAGTTAGAAACCTTAACAGTAGTAAGCAGTCAGTTCACCCACAAAGAGCCCCCTATGTTCCCAGGGCTCTACTCCACAAGCATATCCATCTACCACATCAGCCCTCAGTTCCCTGTCCATGCTGTGCCCTGACTTGCTGCTGACAGGCCACAGCAAACACTGAATTCCCTACTTTCCTCCTCAATCTCATCATATCCTTCTCTTTACCACATCCTTCCCCTCCTCCTGGCTTCCAACACTGTTCATAACAGCATCAAAGACTGCAAAGCCTCAAAAATGAAAAGACGGGGCAATCGCAGCCTGAGGGGGCAAAGTCACAGGCAGTTGAGGGCTGAAGGAAAGGTTAGGGCTTGTCATGGATGTGCGAAGATGCTCCCTGCATGGCACTGCAGAGATTGGAGCACCGTGGAGGCTTGTAGTGCTCATGTTATTCTTGCCCAGGGCACTGCAGAAATTAGTGCCAGTCTCAAAGGAAACGTGCAGCCCTTAAAGATGCAGAACTAAATTTTTTGCAAGAACAGGCCACATTTACTACGAATGAGCAATTAAGCAGTGGACATCACATCACTGATTTAAAGCAGATGTTAAAGAAGTGAATTTTAGAAGGTAATTCTGATCTGTATCGCTGGGAACAGCAAAACAATGTTGAATTTCCTAATTAAAGCTGAATGAAGTTTTTCCACTTATAGAAAGATCTACCAGGATTATGCTGATACTGAGCATTCCACTCAGGGCGTGGAGCATGCTGGGTTTACCATGTCTGGTACTTCCAAGGCACCCTCGTCTCAGGTCCTTCTGCCATGAGCAAAGCAGCATCAGGATGTTCCATCTACATCGCCAGGATCTGTATCAAAATGGAAATTACACTCAAAGACTATCCAGGGATGAAAATGTCAGTCTTGACATTTTGTGATCCATATGAAAAAGGGATTAAGTGTAGCGCTTCTGTTGCTTTCTCTCTACTGAAGATGAAAGTAGCCTTGCCATTTTTGAGAGTTCTACAAGGTTTGTTTATATCTAGGTGGAAAAAAGACAAAAACCAAGCAACCCTTGTATGACTTGCCTGGTCTAAGCTGACAAGCATACTGCAAAGATGATTTATATTTAGAGCAAGGCCCAGAGGTGTCTAAAACAATCTACTTTTATAAGCTCTCATATTCTAAATCTGCTCTTAAAGAAAGCTGGACCTCAGTGTTAGTCTTTCATTAAAATACATAACAGTCAAAAGAGAGGGCAATGCATGAGAACAAGCACACTATGTCCAGGTTAGTGAGGCACCTGTTTTCACTGCTTTATGCCTGTAGATTAATGACTAACACAATTTTGTTCTAAGCATTCAGCTGTACGAATGGTATTTCTGCAACTGATAGACATTCTTACAAAAATTACTTCACTGATGGTAGATAGCTGGATTTTTGCAAATTATCTCTGTCTCCTTGTGCTCCTCTGTGTCCTATGTGCTGCTCCTGCAGAGGTGCTGCATTGGGTGCTGTTTTGTAAGCTGATGTCTTCCTCACAGCTGCTGGAACTACATGTTTATGGAACTACGTCCCCTGGGCACAGTCTGCCCGGGCTGCTCTACCAATTCTTTATTACTTTGCTACCACTGTCATTTCAAAGAGTTCACATCACAGTGCTTGGGGAAGATGGGAAATGAAAAGGCCTCCTTGTGGGAAACTCAATTGCTTGAGGTGAAGGTTTTTATATTTCTCAAGCAAATGTCTCTTCTCAACTGGAGGTGTGTTCACAGATGACCATGTTTCATGGATGAGATATTCTGTTGATCTTCCAGTTACCCTTTCATGTAGATTTTTGAGGATTTTTCTCCACAGCAGCAAAGAAAATGTTCAAATTTTCATGAGGATAGGTCAAAATAAAAAAAGTTTATTTATCTCTCCAGCTACTCTGTGTAGCAAACTTGTAAGCATTTACAGCTTTCTCTATAAAAGACATGAAGCAGTCAGGTGCCATATCTTTTTCCTCCCAAGCTTTACTCAACACATACCAACATCATGACAACCACTGTGAAAGGTCTTCTTGTCAAACAGGTTCCTATCCACTGCCTTGAGCTCCCTAGCAGTGAGCATTTGAGATCTGTTATGCTCAGCTACTGCCCTTACAGCACACTTGATGCTATGATATATGAATGTTTGCTTAGAGTATGTCTTCTCAAGAAGTTGATACTTTCTGATCATTTCTCTTCTCACTTAAAAATAAATACATACACATTTGAACAATTGATTTTCATCTGCGCATACTTCTTTGCACTCTGACTTTCAGCTTGAAAAGAGAAAGTTCTTCTGAAATGAATGCCATGAGAAAACACCAGAGAATATAAAAATGTTTTGTGTTCTTCCAGGATTTGGGAAAAGCTGTGGAGAAGCATGGACTTCCCACTATAAGTCTTGGAAACAGTAACGACGACTTTGGATAGAAGCCAAAAGAGGAAAATGATATATGTAGAAAAGAAAGAAAACGATGTATGAAGAAAAGACAAATAAATCAGCTATCCTTGGAAGAATTGTGCTCTACACTTATTCAACTCCTGTGTCTCCGGCCCTCTAGTTTGCTTCCTGTGGTTCTGGCGTTTTGCTAATACAGGTTTTTATTTCAGGAAGAAAAAAAAATAGAGAGAAAGAAGCACATTTTTCTACTGAATTGCTTCACTAAAATGCCTGAGAGGAGCATTTGCTAAGAAAAACAATTGCTTTAACTGTGTTTTTGGCAACACATATTGTCTTTCTGTTATGTTCAGTGGCACTTTTCCATTTATTGAAGATGTCTTAGTTAGACCTGTGCTGTAACCTCCCATCACACGTGCCCCGTGTTACCTCTGAGAAACAGACCATTTAGCACATATTCCTGAAGCTGCATTTTAGCTACAGTCACCAGCCTGGCGTGCCATTAGGACTCCCTGAAGAAGAAGCTATACATTTCTTTTCAGTACACGTGACCCCTTTTGGCTGCTTGGATGAATCTTTATGCATCTGGTAGTTAAGGAATTCATTCTTTTGATCATGCCATTTTGAGGTGCCATTACATTCACGAGCTCTGAATTTTTGTCAACATACAATGGAGCACTTCCTGCTATACAGGTTATCTCACAGTGACGTCTTTCTGAGCAACCACAAAAACCTGGCTGCCAGGGTGCTGCTGCTGATTTTATAATCCTCCATGACAACAAAAAGCATAGCAGTGAGAGATGAGGACTGAAGCACATAGGACAAGCTTGCCCCTGCAAATGCTAACTGGATAAGGCTATCAGTTTGGGGCGTGGGGAGAACCTGGAAATTAATGGAAGATAGGATAAAATAAAATATGGATTGAACAAAATTTGACAAAAATGAACTTTCAAGAAGTAAACTTATTAGCAAATTTATTTTTCTTTTCTTCTTTAATTTACCTGTCAGGGTTCCACATCTCTCACCCAGATGCTGCCACTAGCAGGGTGCCCATTCCATGAGGTTTCCTTGTTTTGCAGCTACTTTCATGAGGTAAAGACCTCAGTCAAAAATCCTGCAGCTGCAGGGGTAAGCCACAGCCCACGGGCAAGAAACAGAGGAATGGTGAGCTATTTTCACTCTCACAAGTACCCTGAAACCTTCTTCAGCACAAATAAGCCCACCAGTCATGCCCAGACCTCCTCTCATGCCTCCAGCTCTCCTTTTTCCAGTGGATGTCCCACAGACAGTAGGACTCCAACCTTCACCCACCCTGACTCCTGGACAGGAGTAGCCCCATGGTGCCACAGTATGCTGAGAGAGGGACCATGAGGACCCATAGCCTCCTCATTAGCCAAAAGACAATGCTAAGAAAGCTAACAGACAGTAAGAAGTCGTAAGCAAAAAGTTGGCTTAGGACATGACAGCATAAGTGGAAACAGCACTGAGCAGACAGAAAAAGACAAAGGTCACACTACCACACCAGGAAGCTACTGCTAGAAAGTAAAAAAATAATAATGTCTTTGCTTTACAGTTTCGTCCTCTTTATGTTGCTTTCCGTAATCTTTTTTTGTTTTGTCTGTATATTGACTTCCTTTCTCTGAGGTATTTACTGCCTGTTTTTCTGTGTGTTTTCTGTTGACACAAATAGATCATTAGCTTTTACTGAGGCTAAAATCTATTCGAAAATACTCCTTCTGATTCCAAACCCTAACAAAGGCTACACATTGCCTGGTTGAAAAGGCAGAATGTGATTGTGCTGTATGCAATGTTCCAAAAAAATTTTTAAAAAAACTTCCCCTCTGCTATTATCACAGTAATAGCCTTTTTTTCCTTTATTTCTTTAATTTCTGTTCTGTAACTCATCATATCTCTGGCCCAGTGCGTGGTGAACTCCTCTTTGCAAATGCAGTAGCTTGTAGCTTGTTGCACAACTTCAGAAGCTGAAGGACAGAGCGGCACTGACCTTTCCCAAATTAGTTCTTTTGCCATTAGCCTACTATACAGAAGGGGAGTCTGTGATGACAGCGACATTTTCATTGAAAGAATATTCAGGTAACACCTCCAGGAGATATTCCTGAGTTGACTATCTTGTGTAGATTGGAGGGTGACGTCTCAGGGCTACTCCAGACATCTGTGGTTTGTGTCTGTTTGCTTTGACATCTCTTTGCAGCATAGTTTTCCAAGCACTGGAATGTGCACAGGGAGCTATTTTTCTGCCCCAATAATTGCCACTTGTTAGCCACTGTGTGTGAGTTAGCCACTTTAGATGTACCCCCAAATGTTTAGCATTATCCATTTTTATACATAACTAAATCTCAGTTTAGAAGGACTTAACTATAATCAGCAACTCCTACCTGTCTGCAAATTAAAAATAAAATCAGAGCTAAGAAAATAATTTGTTCCCTAACTTAAAGCCTGAATCCTCATCACAGGTGGAACTATTTATGAGTGGTCCTTTTGAAGTCTCTGGGATTAATTTCATGAGTAAAGTAGCACACATACAGAAGAGTCCCCTTGGGCCTCCTTCTTCTTTTTCTCTATTTGTAGAACATCTAAGGGAATTCTCCTGTGTTTATTTTCTACATTATAGTGTTCTTATATTGCAATTTTCTGAATTAATAGTGAACTGCTCATGTATTGATGTGTGTATTTATTCCTTTGGAAGGAGATTACAAATGATAATAGTGAATTAAAGCTTTCATTTCATTCTCACATCACATATTTGCTATTTTACTCCCCTCCATCTTCACACCTGAATACGTACACAGTCACCAAGCATTCACCCAGCAATCTAAGTGAGGGGCCAGGTGGCTTAGGGTGTTTTCAGACCAAAGGACCCGTAGTGAGGTACAGTGGGAATTTTAGGGAGCTCACTCTTAACTTCCCCCCCAGTGTAAATATATGCTTGCACATCCCTTAATGTTGCTCAAATATCACTGCAACCCTTTGAAATACTTGTCACATTTCTGAGATATGATCCTATGAGCAATTCTAGGACTCATTATGGAAGTATTGTAACTATAGTCCATCCTATCCTTAGGAAGCATGGGTAGAGCTTCTCTTACTACACACGTTCAACAGACATAGTCTGGCTTTCTCACAGTGAGTCAGTGTGGGGCTTGCACCCTGTGAAATGGGGAACAGAAGAACTCTTCACAGCTGTCTGATACCTTCAGCTCCCAGCTTGAGGAGAGCTCGGTTTAACAAGTACATCAGGTCAGTTCTTTTCTTGTTGCCCTAACAAACCCTGATTATATTTTAATGAGAAAGTTCTTTCCCAGCATGTAGCCTTAAATTTGCTTTTCAGCAGGTGGCTCATGGTTTAACTCAAAAATCACCATGTAAATCCTGACAGTAGATTATACCAGTTAATAATATGACACTCAGGCCCTGGGACATCAACTTAATGATTCATTTTCCTTTTAATATTAATGTATTCTGCCCAGTGAAAGCTCAGGTGAGGAAAAGAATTTAGCTGTTTTTTGGGTTTTTTTTTTCCCTATTCTGAGTTCCTCTGGCCCATTATCTTTTAATTACGCCTCATTTTTGTACTTTTGTAGAGCGGCGATTTAATGCTATTAATAAGCTTTATCGCAAGCGAGTGAGATATGTAATTTCTCAATTTCAGTGCACCCTATGAGATACTGGGCTTCCTGGCACCAGAGAACTGAAATCTCTCAGAATCTGATGGAATTAAGTCTCAGTTTCAATAAAACGCTGCTGTGGAGAGTAACTGGCTGCCACAAAGCCTTTAATGGTAGTCTCTTACAGTTTTACGTGTGGAATTGCATGAGCAAAGGTTACCAGAGTTTCAACAGTCAGGACTAAGCCTGTGCGTGAACAGATGCATTTGAAACAGCCCACAATAAGCATGTGAAGGATTACACTGAGTTTCTGTACTGATCTTCAAGGTGGTTAGGAAAGGAAACCAAACTCAGAGAATGACATGGGGTTTAATAACCTTGTAGTTTCTCTCCAAAATAGTTTGGTAGAAATCCTAATGATCAACTGCATAGTAATCTTGCAGCGACAGTCATTTTATGGGCTTTCTTCAGGAAAGACCAACACTTGAGTGAGAGCCAGTAGTTCTAAATGATATCTTTGCACTTCTCACATCTTCCTTCTTCGCATAGCTGGGGGAATGGAGGAGCTTCGCAAGTGCGGTGGAAGGGTCCACACAGGAAGAGCCAACAGCACATTTCCTTCCTTTCTTGTTCCAAAGGTTTACTTTTTTTTCTGAGTGCACACAGGAGTGTGTCAGTGACTAAAAAGAGTCAGCCACCATTAGGCTTTTCACTGAGATTGGCTTTGTATTAATGCCACTTCACTGACTCCATCAGGATTGCTTTGGCTATACAAGAATGGAAAACCAGAACCTTTTCCTCCCATTATGTGTGCTGGCAGTTTACACAAAGGAATAAGTCTAATGTTCTAATGAATATTAATGTTAAAAGAATCCAGAAAGGATATAGAAAATAAATAATATAGACACTTAGAAACCTTGGCATGGTCTGGGGAAAAGGGAAAACATTTTCCTTAATGTGTAATTTACCAGCAGTGAAATACAAATATATTGTGAGATAATCTCCTGCAAAATAGCTGGATTAGCGTAAGAATAAAAAATTACCATATGCTTGCAGATCTGAGTATCTTCACTGACCAATAAAACACCATTTCTTGTTTTAGTGTTGCATTTGATGTAGTGACTTACATGTTTGTCAACAGCAGAAAGAGCAAATCTCTGAGCACAGAATAAAGCTTAGCCATGACAGAACATACATTGAAATAAAGGCCAACACAAATCTGAACCCAGCAAGACTGTTTAGCTTCATATATGCTCATGTCAGTATGAATATGTACTAGCAGTGATTCTCTGCTTGACTTGTGGCAGTGATTCTCTGCACTCTTGCTCTGAATAACCATTTTTTTATTATTGAACTACGATTTTATTTTAAGTTCCAGGTGGTGCTGGGATTTCTTTTCTGCAGAGGGGAGAGAGAGGGAGGAGTTGCAAACCTTACTGGTATACCATGCAGTGAAGTGCAAGTCTGAGTGCTAGCTGAGCCCCTACCTGTATGCTTCCCATCTGTACTGTTTGCATTAGTAGATTGCAGTATTTTGGTTCTCAAGTGCCTACACTGTGCTCAGCTTGATTTGCTGAAAGACCACATTACTGTATACTCAGCCCTGCTCGTGCCCAAATTATCCATAACACATTAATGAGCCCTGGTGCCGATTGTGTTCAGGCCCTTCTGAGGCAACCACTCACTAGGCTTAAGGGTTTTCTTTCAAAATACGGATTACTGGCTGAGAGAACATGCTCGGACCTATCTTTAATTGATGGTGTGACATATCGTGTTTTAATATTTCAAGCTCAGTATGCAAGGCCTATTTCACAAAAAAACAATGGGAAAATAACATATATTTCAATGGCATGGATTCTCAAACATTTTAAAAGAAGCTGAGAGTATAGATTCTCCTTCTTACGCAAATTCTGCCTAGAATGAGAGGATGAGGGAAGTGGGGAAAAAAAAAAAGAGGCAAGACTTTCTGTGTTGTACACCAGAATGTTTTTTCCCTACTTCCTCCATGCCCATCATGTTTTTGAGTAGCCTTGCATCTGCTCAGTCTGCTGGTCATTTATCTACAACCAAAATAGCTAGATGTGCCAGGTGAGAACAGTCAGAGCATACCAAGGTGCTGAGCACCTGCTGCATCCGTCACTGTGGGAGCCCCCAAAGTCATCATCTGAGCTTTGGATACTCATGGCTGCCAGGAATTCCCTGGTGGCTGACCACAGAAGGATTTGCTAATACCACAGCAGTGAAGATGCCAGGTGACTGACTGGCCAAACTCTCCCCTCCCACACTACATACCAAAGCTCCATATAATTAAACTTTTACCAGCATCCACCTTAAAGAGGTAAAAAGATTGACATGGAGGAGGGGGGGTGGAGGGATGGGGGAGGGCGTGATTCACTGTGATGCTTAGGAAGTTCAGGTTGGATATTAGGAAAAATTCATTCTCTGAAAAAGTGGTAAGGCATTGGAACAGGTACCCAGAGAAGTGGTGGAGTCACTGTACCTGGAGGTAGATGTGGCACCGAAGGCCATGGTTTAGTGGGCATGGTGCTGATGGGCTGACAGCTGGACTAGATGCTCTCAGTGGTCTTTTCCGACCTTCATGATTCTATGATTCTATGATACAGCACACTAATAGGACAATTAGAGATGAGCTGTGTCCCAAGGCACTCTGGCAAAGCAGACCTTGCCGACCCTTCACAGTTAGCTTGGAATTAGCATCTCTCGGTCACAAAGCAGAGCCTTAATCAAGGCAGAGCACATGAAACACAGCATGTTCTGTACTTCTCACTGTACCAGCGTATTATCTTCAATAATGCATTTTAATGTACTATGTGGGCAGGAATACTGTTAGATAAAGTTTTACAGATATGATGTTTTGTTCTAGACTATTTTGGTTCTTTTCTTCTTCTTCTTCTTCTTTTTTTTTTTTTTTTACTGAATTTTAATTCTCAAATTCAATGGCTGTGATTTAACCACTTTATTTTTACCAAGCGTTGCTAAGTTTTGTTCTAGAACGCTTTGTACAGATTATCACAGGAAGGCAATACCTGTAACAGCCCATCTTAAGCCTCATCAGGACAGATGCTTTCTTGCTTTTCCCTTGCAGTGTGCAGCTTTGTGATCCCACTTGCAACCCAGCTCCTTCCCCCTCTTCTTTAGGTGGCCACTGTGGTGAACAAGCTGTGTCTGGCTGACGTAGCACCTTCTCATCTGTGGGGCTGCTTAGGTGCCTGTCTGGAAAAAAAACTATTTCAAAATTATTTCTCTTAAAAACAAGTGTGTTGACAACACACTTGCACACAGTCCGACACTCATCAATACTCAGTACAGTCATTTCCAAGAAAGGGAAGACTAATTTTCTGTCATTAGGTATCAGTTCACACTCCTGGGTGATAAAAGCTGAGGTGGCAGGAAAATGGATCAAGAAAACCCTCATTCACTTTGCCCTCCGACGTCTCAGCACTGTACACTTTCTTCTGCCAGGTGTCTAATAAATGTTTCTGCCCTGGGAACTAACGTCTGTTGAACTCATCTACAAGTAGCAATGGTCTGGAAAGTGCTGATATGTTCAGTTGGCCAGTATCAAAAAGAAGAAAGTTTTGTGGCCACTCAGCGAGACATACTTCAGATTCCTGAGCATAACTTGGAATGAAAAAAATTAATCTTTGCTTTGTCTTTGAGTATGTGGGCTTCCCCCCCCCCCATTCCCCCCCAGGTCTGCGTCTATGATTTTGCAGAGGGCAGTTAAAAGACATTGGTATTTGCAGCCTTGGTATTTTAAAATTAAATTAGCATGTTCTTCCTCTTTATAAACCTAAATCCTGTATGAAAGAGGCTTTTTAACTGAAGCTTCTTGTATTACATTTGGGGGAATCAAGAGGGCTTTGCCCTCCCGAGTTTCCCTCCAGACTCCATCAGGTAGTATAATCCTTGATAGCAGATGCCAGGATGGACTGCAGATGGGAAAAGAGAGAGAAAAAGAGGGAGGCAACTAGGCAGGCCAAAGGCTTAAAGACTTGATGGTGAAAGCTTACCATGCACGCAGCTTTAAACAGGGAGTAGCTGGACAGGTACCAGTGCAATGTGTTCTCACTGACTTATTTAAGAGGTTGTTTATTACACGACAAACTCAATTTTTCACATATTTTTCATAGTAGCTGAAGGTAGCTCAAACAAATTGTGTAAAGCAAACTGTGAATGATGTACCTGACTGAAAGGGGTTTGAAACAGGTTGCAGGCTTTCTCTTATCTTGATGTTTAGGTGTAACTAATCCCAGAACATGTATGAAGCTGTCTGTGGTTTCATAGTCAGAGAACACACATCCTTTAAGATGGCGTAGTAAGAAATCCTGCAAGCCCTCTGAAGAGATTGCCATCAACTTCAGTTTTTCTTATCTAGCTGGAACGTGACCGAGGCTGTTCACCTTCCACTCCTTCGGATAGCCAGAAAAGTACCTTTTCCTCCTCCATTCCCTGAATGTTGAAGGTATCTCCCAAAGAACACTGATGCTGCAAGTTATTAGATACTTTTGATGCACACTTTTGTGCTGTTAGCGAAAACAATGGGAAAACACCAAGATACCAGAAAACAGCATTTATAGACCTGACAGTGAAGGGAAATTTGTGATGTCTGGGTACATCTGGGGGTTATAGTGGGAAACAAAGCTTGCCTTCAGCTGCAGGGAAGGGAAAAGGTTGGGTGGATGTGGGCGGGAAAAGGTAGGATTGTTTTCTCTCTGTGACAGGAGGGGCTGGGGAAAGTGTTTATTTCTGTGTACCAGCACAGGAAATGTCTTTGTTTACACATTTATCTGTGGCACTGGAAAAGGCAAAGTCTTCCTCTCTGGCTGCGGGGCTGGAATTCTTTTCCTCAGACACAGGGAAAGGGGAGATTTGTTTTTCAGCCTTTCCCTGTGGCAGGGGATGAAGGCAGGACCCACCGGCTGCCTCAGAAGAGAAAATACACGCGATCCGTACAGATTTCCAGAAGGGTTGAGGCGTAGGCAGCAGAGTTCATTTCGACGCCGTCCCGGGCTGAGCAAACGTTCAGCCATCTATTTTTGGCTCTCGTGACGTTCAAGCTGACAAACCAGGAATTCAAAGCGCTGTGCTCCACGAGGCACGCCGCGCAGAGCAGGGGCCGTAACTGCCCCCACCGCTGCTCCGTCCCCCTGGCTGGGGGCACGGGGCCGCCCCGGCCCGACGCCCGGAGCTCTCTCTCAAGGCACCGCCATGTTTGAGTTTCGATCCCCTCGCTCCGACCCTCCCACCGCCCGCGGTGCCACCTTTGTCCTCCCGCAGTGGCGGTGACCCCAAGATGGCTGTGACCCCGGGGTG
>JAPSGF010000006.1:10455471-10574390 GCA_035772895.1 Perdix hodgsoniae | reverse complement strand
GGGGGGGGCGCGGCGGCGGGGAGGAGCGGAGCGAGGGGAGGCGGCCGGCGGGGCGGGCGCTGCCCCTCCGTGCGCCGTTTGTTCTCGTTCCGCCGGCCGAGGAGGAGGGCCCCGTCCGGCCGCCTTCTGCCGCCCCCTCCTCCGCGCGAGGGGACCGGGGCGACCGGGGCGGGGGCGGGGGAGGTGATGAGCTTGGGCCGGGGGCTGCGGCGGCGGCGCGGCTGCTGCTGCTGCGGCTGCGGCGGGAGGAGACGGCGGGCCGAGGGAGGCTGTGTCCGGCCGGCCCGGGGCCGGGGGGATGCGGCGGAGGACGCGTCGGGCGCTGGGTGTAGCTGATCGGCGAGGAGAGGCAGCCGCCGCCCAGAGAGGCCGAGGAGAAGCGGAGGAGAGCCGCCCTGACATGCATTTTCCTCTCCCTCCTCTCCAGCGGCCATGTTAACCAAGAAGCCCTCAGCGAGCGCCGCCGCCGGCGCTGCCTACCCGGCCGGTAAGGAGCGCGCCGGGCGCCGCGGGGCCGGAACAATGCTGCGGCCCCGGGGGGGGGGGGGGGGGCGGCGGCGGCGGCGGCGGGGTTCCGGCGGTCGGTGCGCGAGCGCGGGGCCGCGGCGGCCATCGGCTTCCGACGGCTTCTGCCCGAAGCGGGACGGGGCGGGGAGGGACCGCCGCCGCCCTCCAGCTCATCCCTCTGCTCTCCGCAGGCAGGGCAGGGGACGGCGGCCGTCCGCTGCAGTCTTCCCCGGGCGCCGGAGCCGGGGTCTCCCGGGCAGGAGCTGGGACCGGCCCGCCGTCGCCCCTCGCATTGCCGCCGCTCAGGGCCAGCAACGCCTCCCACACGGTGAGCCCGGGGAAGGGGTCGGGGTGGGGGTGGTGGTGGTGGTGGTTGGGGGGGTCCGCGGGGCGCCGCCGCCTGTCCTGTCCCGCGGGGCGTTCGGGGCCGGTTCTGCAAACTCGGAGCGGAGGCGCGGTTGGGTTGCGGGGCTGTAACCTGTAACCTGTCTGTAACCTGTAACCTGTAACCAGCCCGTAACCGCGCCGCGGAGCGGCTCCCCCTCCCCGCAGCCCCCCTTCGCTCCGCTTTACGTCTCGTTGCCGGTAACAAATGAGATCTTCCGCGCGGGCACCGAGGAGCTGTTCTGGCAAATGCCTTTTTGGGGATGACATTATTTTGGCAGTGAGGTTCGTCGCTGTGATTAAAGGGTCGCGCGAGCCGTGGGGAGAAATGAAGGCTGCCCTCCCTTGATGTCTCTGATTAGCTCAGGCCGATAGCCGTCTTCCCTGGAAACAGCTGTCGTTGTACTCAGGGGCGACGATTGGACGAATCTGACTTTATTGCTGCGGTAGTTTACCTAAAGAAATAAGCACCGATGCTATGAAAAGGATGTTATTTTCCGGTTCTGTGATATCTCACATTATCTCCCTCTCCCAGTTAATCTACTAGGAATGGAACTTCCCGAGTATGCCACTATATATGGATGAGAGAGAGTATCTCTGTCCTGAAGGCATGATGGGGTAGAGAGAGAGGGGGCTGCGTGCTGTCGTGTTAATGCAAAATATCTGAAATTTCTATTGCATACATTTCCTTTTAAATGATGAAAAAATTCATACTGACCCTGAGAAGCATTGATGGCATACTTGGCTTAGAATTAATGAGTTCTCCACGGATGCTCACGTACTATCTTTGTAAACATATGGCAGAGCTTTAAACGGTAATGTGATTATGGGCTAGTGGAAGGTGAAACTATGCATTTAGATATTAGTGTTTCAGTGACTTTCTGTATAGCTTCAGGGGTAAAAGCATCTTATTCAAATCCATTTACAGAAAGAATTGGCTTAAATTAGAAAAAAAATGCAAGTCTGTGTAGGGTGTTTTCAAGAGGAATGATGAATATTCTGCAAATTTAAGGTGGAGCTGCATACTTGAGGTCAACATCGCTGTGTCTTTATGTGGCTAGGATATGTATCTGAATTGTTCACTACTGCCAGAGGTAGGTTTTTGCACATTTGCACTCCAGTTAAGTGCCAGTTGATTTGAGAAGTGAGAAAGTGATCTATTTTTTTCTTTTAAGCTAGAAAATAATCATTGTACCTACGGCCTGGGCATAGATTGTGAACATGCTCATTCAGATGGGCTCCACTAATGGCAGGGGCTGATGTGTAACAGAGCCCAGACTTAATTTAGAATCTGTGAAAGCCCAGCAATCCAGTCGTCTATCTGGGACTGCTAACTAATTTTGGAAGCACAGAACCGTGGTATTTTTATAGATACATTTGTGTGTATATTATCTATATGTCTACATACACTATATGTATGCACGTGTATAAAGCCTTCATGAAAGTGTGCAAGGAGTATTTGAGTATTGCATTTCTGTTTCCAGAATTTTTATAAATGTATCATCATGTGTGTATGCATATGTTGTATATAGCATATATGTGCCTGTGGGTAGATATATACATATAGACAAAATACTTATGGAAGCGCAGAAAGATGAGCAAGCATTGTACCACAGTGTTTCAATTATAATTTCATTATACGGCTGTGTTTTGGCCTAATATTAAACGGGGAGGTTGGTGGCCCTACGTGTGGTAGGGGGGGTGGAAATTCATGATCCACGAGGTCCCTTCCAACCCTGGCCATTCTGTGATTCTGAGATTCAAGTCCCTGTGGGTTCTGATTGCTACAGCTCTGCTGTGCCTTTGTGACACAGATTCTACTCCTCAATCTTTATTTTACCTTGAGTGCTATTACAGAAATACCTCCGACTGGCTCGCTGAATTTTGTAGGTTATTATTTTGTGGTTGCCTAACATAACTCTTTGTGGTAAGGATCAGATGTGACATCAGAATGCTGGATTTTAACCTAAAACAATGGTTATATATGGTATGGGAGCGTTCTATAAACTTCAGGCCTGCTGACCTCAGCTGACACTGACTGAAACTATTGGTTTCACCCACTACTTCCTCAAATGAAATGTATTTAAAAATAAACATTTCAGTTTTCTTAAATTATTTTCTTCCCCTGTATTCATTTACTTAATCTGTTTTCAACCCTGTTGTTTCTTTGCAACTTCTCCAATTGCTGAAATACAAAATGAATATTTCTCTTTGGTGTTTCAGACTCTCAGAAGGCATAGTTTACTTAGGTGGTTAAGTTGCCCGTGGCTGCCTGCGCAGCTGTGCACTGTGTGTACATTGATTGTGAAAGGACACTGTGGTGGAAGAGAAATTTTTGGTTAAGCCAAGAAGTTTTTTTTCTAGTTCAGATGGAGGAGTCCACTGCTTGTCATATTTCTTGCAGCAGCTGTATAATCCTGCCTCTAGCAAAACTACTGATTCCTGCTCTTTAGTGTAGCTCAGTTGTTTGGCAGAATGCAGGAGCATGGGGGAACATGGAGGGAGAAGCAGGGAGATGCTTTCTTACACGCGCTTCGTGTAACAGGGCAGACGTTTTGGCTGCAGTCTTTGCAATCACAGCAACCTTTGTTGCTATGCAGACTATTGTGTATTGTACCAGGGAAAGGTTTTGTTTGTTTTTAAAAATCTGTGGCTTCATCCTAGGCTTTTTCTTGTCTGTTTCCATCTTTGACTTTATCTTTTTGGATGCTTGTGATGGAAAATCTGAACTCTTTTCCAACCTCTTGTCCTTCTCGTTTTCCTTTCCAAGTCATTGCTTTCTTTTTTGAAGCCTTGAGTTTTTGCTTTGATGACTGGAACCTTTTCCTGTTCGCTCTTTCTTGTTTCATTACAGTGTTCTTGCAGCCACTTGACATACTGCAGTAGAGATTTATCTTGCTTGCCTGCTGCTCTGCTTGTGTAAATCCCCACCCGTCTGTGAGTCTCTCTCCCAGACTTTTGTCTCCTGCCTACCTCCATCTCTGTTCTTTCTTATTTGGCACACATCCTTGCGTTCTGCACTCTTCCTGTTTCCCTTGTAATAAAGCCGTCTTAAATTTTTTCTCCTCCTGTCTAGGGCTGTAACAACAGCCCATTTGCAGTGCCTGATTCAGTGCCCTCTTTCTTCAAGGCCTTTCCAAGATTTTCCTGCAGCCAGGGCTGTTTTCTTTTGCCACCAAGGATGAGTATCCACTCATATACTTTTGCATCATGCAGTCTTAATCTTAAAATTAAATAATAATAGAATTACTTAATAATGCAACAGAGATTCCCACACCCTGTTACCCAAAGATCTGCTCCACGTTTTTATTGTATACAGCTGCTGTAAAGCACATAAGAAAGAAAATATCTGCCCAATGTTCTGTTCTCATGTAATAAGCTCCCACAGAAATGCTGTCATGTTTGAGCGGAAGTAAGTATATAGTCCTGGCCTGGACTTTGCTGTATGTACGTTTGTTTGTGTGTTTCTTTTTCTTCTTCATAAAACTTTTCTGGAGAGGGAATATGCAGCTAACTTTCCTAGGGTGACTGCAGTACGTCTGGGCACATTTCTTGTACACATCAGTGTACCCGAAAGGTTTGGCTTAACGTGTGCTTACTGTCCTTCTTGATCTCGGTGTGCGTGAAACATGGGAGCGTCCCAGAAGTATTTGGGCTCACCGCACATGCCCAACATAGCCCAGACAGGAGGAAAAGAATTTATCAATCAGTATCAGTCTTCAAGCATAGTTCTGTCTCTGAATATATTTGCAATATAAAGCCAAGGTTAACTTCTGAAAGATAAGCTTATATTGTCTGTGTGTGACAGCAGCAAAATATCCGTATGGTTTGTTTTTCTATAGCTCTTGCTGAGCACAAGCTCTTTAGGACAAGGGCTTAGTCTTCCTTGGTGTACAAAACCCAAACTCATAATAAAGCCATTATGATAATCCTTCATTATTGTTATTGTGCTAATTAGCAGCTATTTTTAGTTCTGAACAGAGGAGTGCTGTTGAATTCATTTATCAAGGAAAAAGGGCCTTTTGTTCACATTTGCTCGGGCTCTAGTCAACAGAATAGGCAACGAAGTGTGCTACACCTGACACTGTATACCTCTAGCATGTTAGATACAGTGGGGCTGAAACTGGCACATCTACAAGTACTGCAAAGACCACTGCTGTCATGGTGTTGGATCCTGTAGTGACTGCAGTTCTTGTAGAAGGCTTTGAGACAGACCGTAGCACTGGCTGAGTGGTACCTCAGGGGAGTTGTCAATTTACCTTCTTTGTTAGAAGGATGGAGTCAGTTTTATGCTACCACTATGTTGTAACAACTCTGTAATCTAGACATGGTACTGTAGATTACTTCTATCCTTAAATCCACTTCTGGGGAGAAAAAAAAGGAAAAAGAAAAAATAAATATTTCTGGTCGTTTTTGCTGTTGTCTGTATTTTAAAATTAGGTGAATGTGTCTGGCAAACCATCTACTTCCATAAACTGAGCTAACTAAAGTTAGAGCAAAATCATGCATCTTCAAAACCATTTATGAAACACTCTAGGGAGAAGAAAAAAAAAAAAAGCATTGTAACATCTCTGTTTTGCACTCGATGTTGCCAGATGATTCAGGATTAGTTCTTTGAATTCAAGCTTACCTGGTATTTCAGTACATTCTGTTTGGGAGTGTATATGCATCAGTAGGTTTTTGAAGATGAGTGACATAAAATTATGTAAATTTTAGAAGGCATAGACTGGTCTGAGCACAGGCAATAAGATATGGTAGTAAGTACACTGTGTAAGTGCATGCAGGTTGCTGGTTCTGGAATTTACAGGCCAATGTGCATCAACAGAAGGGGAGACGCATCATAAACCTCTTGGGCTTCTGGTTTTGGATGACAGGCTGGTAGAGCTTCTGTGTACCGTGGGCAATTCAATACAGGACTAGGAAGGCTTTAGCTCTGTGTAGCTTTCCCAAGCCCATTAGCTGTGGTTCAGAGAACCTACAGCGTCAATGGTAAAGCCTGTGGAGCTGTAACAGTACAAGCCTGAACTTGACAGCAGTCTTGGACAGCCGGTAGGTAGAAGTAGATTTGCAGAGCAAAGGTCTGGAGAGAGTCCAACCCTCTGCTCATCCAGATAGGAAATAGAAGATAAGGTGGTGAATCCTAGGCCGCAGGACCCTGAGATCTGGTGGTCCACTTTTTCATGTTGAATTTGTTGCTGTGATGCATCTGAAACTCCTGTGGGGGTTTTGAAAGAAGAGTGAGCTCTGATCTCCCCCTCAAGTTTTGGAATAGAGCCTGCACTAATTTAGTGTTTTTTCATCTACAAAGAAAACCAGCGCTACTGTCTGCATCTGCATTTGCATTCCCAAGCAGCAGCTGACTGAAACTGGCCAAACCGGTCACTTTAAGGTGAAGCTGGGTAATGCTGGTGATTTCATTCTGCTGCTTGGAAGAGAAGGGGAAAAAAAAAAAAAAAAAAGCCTGAGTAGAAAGAGAAACTGAGGCTGCCTGAAGGTAAGGAAGCAGAGGTACACAGTTTACACTTGAGAAATGTGTTTGCAAACATACTTCTTGGAGAAGAACAACAACAGACTTTCGACAGCAGTTAAGAGTGCACACATTTTTTTTTCTCTTCGTTTTTTTCAAAATCCTCATACAAAGCAAATAATTGAAGTTTGCAGAATCCTGCAGTACATCTATTGAAACATGCAGTGCTTAGGAAAGGTAGAAGATAGGTTACTGTGAAAACAGGTGACTCAGGTGAAAAAGAATTAATTCAGTATGTGAAGTGTGTCAATAAGCACTTAAGAAATTCTTAAAAGCAGTTTTGTCCCTTCTGATGTTTCTCCCTGTACGTTAGTATTGTCTACTCACAGTTTGTCTGCTTTGCTGTGGAAGAAATGTTTGTACCTAGATCTTCCTGGCTTAGGTACTTTTAAGTCCATAGCGTTACTCTGCTGCTTCATTGTGCATTTCTCACTTAGCACAGCTCTGCAATCCTACATGTGCCGAGCCTGTATATACATCTTATCAACCAGATATGGCTCTTCTGAGGTACGTTGCATAGCAGTTTGAATTCTCTTCTGTTCAGTCACTGCTGCACATGCAGGGTCAGGACAACCTTCAGAAGACTGCTGCAGGAGTGCTCTTCAAACTTGACCTGAAGGAATTCCCTTTAGGCATGACAGGCTTGTTAAGTCCCCCTGATGATTTAATTCCTGGTGCTTTGGGACATCAAATCAGGAAAGCGATTAATGTCAACATCCTCATATACTTTCACTGTGCTTGAATGTTACAAGTGCCTTTGCTCTGAATTGTCATTGTGTGGTAACACTTTCTGTGAGATCAATCAAATTTGAGAGCATGAGCAGAAATTGCTCTGCAAATAAACATATGCAATCTGACTGCAGTGATGAAATAAAATGGACCAGTTATTCAACATGAGTCAAAATGGAAACAGAAGAACAGTGAGCTCAGCAGAAACAGTCCTGAGAGCTCTTGTTGTTACACTGCGTGAGCTTCAAAGCTGCTAATTTCAAAATATTATTCAAAGGTGAAGCTGGTGTCCAGCTGGTGATTCCTTGGGAGTGAGTTACTGGGTTTACAAAAGCACATTTTTGCCATGTCAGAGTGATACCGTAACAGAAGCAAAAAGCGTGCTAGAGTCTGCACTGCCTGTCCTGGCTTTTTCATTAGGAAGTGTGTCTGCAGTTGCAGCACAGATTTCATTGCCTCATCACAGCATACAACTGTCATTTTCTGATTTAATTTCAGCAACTTTAAGTGAACATGGAATGTGTTTTCCTTAGCTACATATTAAAAATAAGGTTCAGATTAAATGTGCACTCAGCCCTGGCTTGATCATCTATCTGAGAGTATTTGTGAACTTTGGGTTAGTAATTTGGCATAAATATTAAGGCTGGTGAATCAGCTGGAGAGACAGCAGGGAAATTCTTCCCACGTTTGTATAAAACCAGCAGAAAAGACAGACAGATTATCCTCTACTTGAGAGCAAATGAAGAATTTTAAGGACAGCTATTTTAGTGGCAAATATATGCTTGTAAATTTCTTAAAAGTAACAGGTTTCGTGCAATAGCTGTTTTCACACCCCAGTACTTCCAGTGTTCCTTTGCTTGAAAATGTTGAATGCTTTTTCTCCCTTGTGAAAACTGTCAAGAACAGCTGACAACTAATACTCTTTCCATCCCTTTAAAATATTCAAGGCAAAGATTTTTGTTCCATTCAAGTCTGTATCTGGTCCCAGATCTCATCTTGGTTAAAAGTCATTACAAGACTGGCTTGGCAAAGCGCTGGAGGATATACTTACACTTCACTGATTTGAATGCTTTGCCAAATAGTGACTATCTCAATTGCTAGCAGTGAATGGCATCTCTTGAACTTTGGAAATGCCTGGTTCTTTTTCTCCTCGTGCATGTCACAGCACATTCCTTGTTGCTTAAAATTTTATTTGGCCCTTCTGATATTCAGCAAATTTGGAACAAATTAAAATCTTGATTTCTGAGGACAGGTGACAAGGAGAGCCTTAGCTAAGTAAACTCTAGAAGATATTATATATCCATATCCAGCATAAACAAAAGTGATACTGTGAAGATCTGATTTAATATCCCCTGAGCATACTGCTTGATGTAACAGGACTGTTGCTTTGAAGATTCCTTGGAGGAATTGCTAGCTTATCAGAGTAACACACCATGGACTCTCTTGTTGCAATTGTTTCAGAGAGTCAGGAAAGAGACATTTGGGAAACAAGGATTTGAAAAATCTAATGGCATCTAGCAGCATCATAGCATAAAAGCTATATTTTTAAATTGTGTAGTCAACTGACTTCTAATACTACGCTTAGTTTTTAGGTAGTTTAGGCAGGATGGTGGGTGGTGGGTTGCATAATAAATATGAAGCAAGATTCATGCCTTTATTGTTAACTGGGTGTGTATTTATTTTCAATTTTAGGTTGGAGGCAGTAAGCACACGATGAATGAGCACCTCCATGTTGGTAGCCATGGACAAATCCAGGTTCAACAGCTGTTTGAAGATAATAGTAACAAGAGGACAGTTCTGACAACACAGCCGAATGGACTTACAACGCTTGGCAAATCTGGATTGCCAATGGTTCAGGACAGACAGTCAGAGAGTGCTCACAGACGACAAGGGAGCTCCAGCTCTTTAAAATCTACAGATGGAACAGGGAAGGTGAAAGCCTCTGTTATGACACCAGAGCAGGCAATGAAGCAATACATGCAAAAACTAACAACTTTTGAACATAATGAGATTTTTGGCTACACTGAAATATACTTTCTGGGTCCAAATGCAAAGAAGCGACAAGGTGTGATTGGTGGTCCAAACAATTGCGGGTATGATGATGACCAGGGGTCGTACATACAAGTACCCCACGATCATATTGCATACAGATATGAAGTCCTGAAAGTTATAGGGAAGGGAAGCTTTGGGCAGGTGGTGAAAGCCTACGATCACAAGATGCATCAACACGTGGCCCTAAAAATGGTGAGAAATGAAAAGCGTTTTCACCGCCAAGCTGCGGAAGAAATTAGGATTCTGGAGCATCTCCGGAAACAAGATAAGGATAACAACATGAATGTTATCCACATGTTGGAAAACTTCACATTCCGCAGCCATATCTGCATGACATTTGAATTGCTGAGCATGAACCTGTATGAATTAATAAAGAAGAACAAGTTTCAGGGCTTCAGCCTGCCTTTGGTCCGCAAGTTTGCCCACTCCATTTTACAGTGCTTGGATGCTTTGCACAAAAACAGAATTATTCACTGTGACCTTAAACCTGAGAACATTCTGTTGAAGCAACAGGGCCGAAGTGGAATCAAAGTGATCGATTTTGGCTCAAGTTGTTATGAGCATCAGCGTGTCTACACTTACATTCAGTCACGTTTTTATCGTGCTCCTGAAGTCATCCTTGGTGCTCGTTACGGGATGCCCATCGATATGTGGAGCTTGGGGTGTATTCTAGCAGAGCTTCTCACTGGCTATCCACTTCTACCTGGAGAAGATGAAGGAGACCAGCTGGCTTGTATGATTGAGCTGTTGGGCATGCCTTCCCCAAAACTTCTAGATTCATCCAAGCGAGCCAAAAACTTTGTGAGCTCTAAGGGTTATCCCCGCTACTGCACCATCACAACCTTGTCTGATGGTTCTATAATACTGAACGGTGGACGCTCTCGGAGGGGAAAATTACGTGGCCCACCAGAGAGCAGAGAATGGGGTAACGCGTTAAAGGGGTGTGATGATCCCCTGTTCCTTGACTTTTTAAAACAGTGTTTAGAATGGGATCCTGCTATCCGAATGACACCCAGCCAGGCTTTGCGACATCCCTGGCTAAGGCGACGGCTGCCAAAGCCTCCGACTGGGGAGAAGGCCTCAGCAAAGAGAATTACAGAGAGCACTGGTGCTATAACGTCGATTTCCAAGTTACCTCCAGCTTCAAGCTCAGCTTCAAAACTGAGGACTAATTTGGCACAGATGACAGATGCCAATGGGAATATTCAGCAAAGAACAGTGTTGCCAAAACTCGTTAGCTGAGTTTAAAAAACCCAATGCTGTTAATACAAGAGATACAATGTGGCTGAGCCTTATTTGTATGAAAAAAAAAGTAGCTCAGATATACGTTTTTATTTGCTCAATAACTTTATTCATTTGTATCTTTCAGCACTCATTTTAAATGTAAGAAATGTTGATTTTGTTTTTATAAAAACATGGGGACAATGCTTTAAGTTTTTATACTTATTTTTTAAGATGTTTGTCTTCTACAGTACAAATAGCCTTACTGTAACTAGTGTGACACAGTAATAAACATCAGTGGCTGGCCACTGGTTACAACATGACTGTCATGCATTGCAGCGTGGTGTCAAAGGTATTACCTTTCTCTTCCATGGTTCATAGTAAGTTTCAACTGGGGTAAATTTCTAAGACTCTAACTTTACGGGTATGGGTCTTGATCCTGCAAACAATAACACTTAGGCCTCACTGGACTCCAGGGAGAATGCAGTAAACCTGTAAATCAGTTATCTGGAGTGGAGCCGTAGCATGAAATACTGTCATTTTCTGTATGGTAGCCCAGAAAAAAAGTAGTGATATCACTTAGTAATGATGCAGTCACCTCCTGCAGAATGTTTTCTCTAATTCACAGTTATGGTTTTGATTAAAATGAGCATTTAAATATAATGCAAAAAAAAAAAATCCAACCCAGAAAAACAAAAAAAGAACTTCTAGGGCTACAGTGACTTTTACCTTACATGCCATGTGCTAGAGTTTGAAGAACAGGCAGTCTCAGAATGGCAATGGAAGTGTGTCCGTTCCTCTAAATCTGAAAGTTGTTTCTTAAACCTGAAGTCAGGCGAAGCAAAGCATTCTGGACTTCCTTTCAGGTATATAACACTGAGCATTCACACTGGGTTTCTCTCAATTTTTTTCCTCTTCTGTTTTCTCTCTGGGTACACAGCTTGGCTTCCTAAATCACACAGACAAAAGTGCTTATTTTTTCAGTTTTATACTGTAACTTCCAGACTGTTAATGCTACATTATTTTCACAGGTTGTTTGTATTTCCTCTGACTGTCTATCTGAGCAATTGTGACATCTTTGGTACATTTACACTTCAGTTCAAATCTGTATGTAGAGACAAACACTATGTTATTATATGGTTTTCTACAGAGAAGTACTTGTCATTAGCATACCTGTAGATGCAGAGATCCTCTTTGGAAAGATTTTTAGTTGACGGACACCATCTTAGATATTTACTAATACAGGCAAAGTATCAAAGGAAAGTTAAATGATTGGAATTTGGATTGATCTTTGATTTTTGTAGCTGAAAATGACTTAGAAGGAGCAGTTAGAAATACGTGTAGACTTGTTCATGTGTGTGTGTCTGCTAATGTTTGGCTTTTCATTTTTTACTTTGAACTGTATTCATGGGAGAAAGATGGTCTTTACTGAGGAATAGCGTCCAGGCCTACCTGAGAAATATTCATGCATTGTAGCATGTTTTCAACAGGAATAGTTGGAAATCTAAGACCAATATTTCATCACATGTGATGGCTGTGGTCTACACTGGATGTCTGAAACAACATATGAAAAGGGAGTTTGAAAGAATATAATCTGGAAGGGTTTGTGGATGTTACAACAAGAGAGACTAGAATGGATTGCATAAGACCTCAATAACTTTACTAGAAACAAACATTATATGCACAGATCTTAAGTTACGTATATAAATGATTAAAAACACTTAAAGCATGGTCCCCTGAGAGGCCAAGAAAGTTTCCGGTTAAGTTCTACGTGTTCATTAAGATTTACCACTTACAGCCTCATTTTGTTTGTTCGTTTGTTTTAGTTTGTTTCTAATTTAATGTAAGACTGGGGGAAGGATATAGACATGAAATGACAGAATTCTCAGGAAACATATCACTCAACTTCTTGCCAAAAACTCAACACCTAAAGAAGCTCCAAAAATAGTTTCTGAGTATTTGTTGATTGATAACTGTAAAAAGTAGAGCATCAATCAACCATTTTTAGTACTTCTTTTTTAATAAAAGAGTGTTTCCTGCCTCTAGTCAAATTAAATTATTTAGTGTTCAATGTTCACAACTTTATACAATGTGTGTAAGTGCAATATATAAACATGTATGAAATCATGTTAAAAATGAAATATAATAATACAATGAAGAAAAGTGGCTTTTGGAATATGAATATCCAATAAGTTACAGTCAGTGAATCCTAAGTCTGGAAAAGAGATATATTAATTTTCATAACTGACTCCCATGTCTGGGAACACAATACTGTGTATTTTTCTACAGTAGCTGGGATTCTTTACTTCCTCCACCAACTACTTGGCTTTACCAGTCCTTTCTACCTTAGCTCTTTCTGCAAAAGAAGTAGGGTTACTAATGTTAGGGATGGAAAAAGAATCACCTCCCCCATAATATATTTTAAAGAAAATCTTGATACATGTTCCTGCCTTTCATGACAGTTGGTGAAAGCATTCATAATGTTTGTGGGTCATTAACAGGCTAAAACCACTAAATCTTCTTTTCCATGTAACCAGTTCTTAATGCCAATAACGCATTTATGACCAACCTGCTTCATAAATGCTACCGGAAACTTTAAGGCCAAAATATAGTGTGCAGAGCTATTTTTTTAACCCAAATATAGTGGAATTTCCTCTATAATAAAGAAGGAGCTACATCAAGGTTTTTAAGTGATGTAGCTGCTTTTTATTGTAGCTTATTTATACCTGTAAAAAAGGAGGGAGGGGGGGGAAGGAATGTTGCCTCTTGCTTTGGTGTGATTTTATGATAAGGGCTCTGATAATTAGGCTGATAGAAGTTGGCTTGGAAACAGTGCTTAGTCTCACATGTTACCATTGTCTGGAGATGTCTGAGCTATTTTCAGATTTAGTAATAGCACAGTGTTGTCTTGTCTTTGGTTGCAGTCTCACTTGGCTCAGTTTCTTGCACCACTGGAGTGTTCATTACCGATGAAGTGTATTGGAACAACAGAGTGATGCAAGATGTGTAGATCAACAGTAGAAGATGGATTGTGCCCTTGGTGTTAACAATGTGCCTTTTGTTCCAAATGCCATGTTATAGGGCATGCATCTTGGCCTCTTTAACCCTTTGAACACTGGATAGTAGGGTTGAAATCTATTTTTAAATGCTATACCTGTCTTAAAACATCCTGTAGATGACTGAGGCCTTAATAGAAACAATAAGGCAATCACACTGCTAGGGTGGAAAGGACACTCTGGTCTTGTAGTACGTCTCATTAAGGGGTTAAAGATGGCCCTCCCACATTGGTTATACTTTAACATCAAATTTATTATTATTATTATTATTTTTTAAATACATTTCTGTTATGGTGACATTAGACAGAAATCAACTGTATTTGTAAAAATTTACCTCAAACTCTTTAGTTTTATAGTGTGATTTAATCCCAGGGCATTTGGTATGAACCAAAGTGCATTCCTTTTATATGTGCCTGGCTCTTATAAAGGTGGCCAGGGATTTTTACAATTTGGGTGCAAGGCACTTAAGCCACTTTTAACTTGGTGGGTGGTTTGGAGTTATAAATGACTTCATGGGAATGTTGGAAACACTTTAGACATAAGTAGCATTGGGCAATATTAGAATCTTTAAGAAAGAGTGTGCATTACTGAATGCTCTCCATTTTTTAGTACTTTTTTCCATCGATAATATTTGTGATAAGTACAAAAAGAACTCTATTATTTTTTGTTCCAGCCATTAAAGATTAGAATATTGCCCATTTTTATGCTATGGTAGCATTGAAATAAAACAAACAAACAAAAAAATTGTGAATTATTGTTTCTAGGGGCTTGTACATCTGTGCTACAAATTGTAATTACTCGGTTGAACTGCTACAATTACGTCTAAGCAGTAGCTTGGGTTTTTATTGGGCAACGACTTAGACACGTGACTGTAATATGCTGCAACTGTGTGTACTGAAAACGTGAAAAACGACTGAATGTGGAATGTGTATATATGTATGTATAATTTTCTGTGAGATGCTGCTGTTGCCACTTAACATTAAAGATGTTGTAGTGGGTTTTAATCCTAGTGGCCAGTTTTATGATACTGTATGTATTGTACAGCTGATGACAGGAGTTAAGACTGTTCTAGTGAATATTTGTTACATTTTATTGTTGTGGCCAGAGATCATTTCAGAATAAAATTTTATGTCCTACTTTACTTCTCTCACTGTAATTTGGATTATTATTATTACTATTATTTGTTTTTCTGGTCATAAAGATAATGGTTGGGAGTGCTGGCATTTCATTAACATAGGAAGGCCTTATCCCAGCCCACTGAAGTCAGTGCCAGCAGTCCCTCAGAATGCTTCCTGATACCTGCGTGTTATTATTTACCTGTTGCTGGAGGATGGCCTTTGTGCTGCATTAGCTATCTTGACAGGCAGGAATATTGCCCACAGGCTGCTTTTGACCTCGTGTTTCCGAAGTTCTTCTCAGGACTTAGAAAGTAATGCATGCTTGTTTTTCTTTGCGCCACACTGTAGAGAAAACCATCCAGGAATTTCACTATTGAAATGTGGATTGTTTATGTCTTTAAGCTGCTTCAGTGTCTTCTTAATTAAAAGTTAATATTTGTTCCTTTAAAAAATACTTCAAAAAAATCCTCGCCAAAACCAACCAAACAGAATTCCGCACTGAGTTTTTAATCAGGTTGACCTTTCAGAGCTTGTCTTGCAGTACTGAGAATGTATTGCACAAAGCTGATAGGCTCTATTTTTCTAAACTTGCTTCACATATAAATACAGAGTAATTTCACAACTTGATGCAAAACTGTCTTCTGAGTCATGTCCACGTTCTCTTCCTGGTAATGCCAATGAATGCCCAGAGCAGCTTTATTGAAAAGCTTTCTGATTCAAGAGAGCATAGGCCGAAATCAAAGGACTTTAGGAGCACTCCAGTGTCTGCTGCTTAACGCAGCTGGGAGATTCAATAGCATGAAAAGCATCAAGATTAAATACAGATAAACACCGTTCACAGCACTAAAAGTGCAGTGAGCTCAAAATTAAACCCTTGTGGATTAAAACGTCTTTGTTCCTCTGAGGGAAAAGAGCAGTTTTAAATTTTATTTTGTTTTTATCTTTTCAAATGGATTTGTTTTTCATTCTAATCTGCATGTCCCACATTCCCCTCTAGCTACCTGTCCCTCTTACCAGTTCTTGTACACTTCTGTTCTACCTATTTTTCCTTCTGAAGAAGGACTGGAATTACCTCATTTGATATCAGTTGTCTGGAAGTTGTGCATGAGTCTTTTCTCTAAGTCTTTTTTAGTTCTAAAGAGTCTTTTCTCTAGGATTTTGTTTCAGAAGTGTAATTTGTAATGGGAATATACTGCTAGCATAGTCTTGTGCTTTTCATCCTAAAGTTTTAAGAGGAAGAAGATTCCTTGTCCTGAGTAGAGTCCTGGAATTCTCCCTGAAATATACTGTAGGAGAAAAAAAGTGGCATTTATAGCCTCAGTTTCTGCTCCTTCAGAGAAATCCTCTGCAACTCTTGGAACTGGGGTTTCTCTGTGTCATTTTCCCTATTTGGTTTTGTGTTTGTTTATGTGCTTGTTCATTTGTTTGTGTTTAAGAAGTGCTTTCCAACCTCTGACTGTGGTGAGCCTTGGATTTTTGCCTGCTGTCAAGCTTTTTGGAATCTGTGATAGAGTGCTGTAACTCTTAAAATAGGGTTTCTCCAGCTTTTTCCCAATGCTAAACAAAAAAAATCTAGGTTAGTACCAAACAAAACAGACAGGAGATAAACATTCATCTTCAACTACTGGGCTCCAGTGTCCAAACAGCCTTTAACCAGGTTCCTTAATCTTTGCATGAAGAACAGAAGAAATGTTAAGTAATTCATAATTAAACAGTTTGTGTCCACCGATTGACAGAGAGAAAAGAAAGTGTCTTCTAAAGCAAGGTCATGACATTTTTGTGGAGGTTTGGAACATAGTTGGAGTTAAGGAGAGGTCCTGCTGGGAATTTTTTGGGCTGGCAGTTCCATACACTGCTGTGGGGGGTGGCAAACACAGTGTTCCTGCTAACAGGGCTAGAATTGTTTTTTCCTTTTTGCAGATGGTATTTTCATTGCTTTGCTTTGCTTTGGTTATCTGCAAGTCACACATGACCATGTATAACTTAACATACCTAAAGATATAGTGTGGAGTAGCTGCAAATGTCAAAGTTTTACTTTATAGCTGATGTCAGCCCTGGAAGAATCAGAGGTTTTCATTCAGTGGCTGTCAGACCTGATGTGCCCTGTACACAGCACCCACAGAGTACATGTGGGTATGCCTGTCTAATTGCAGTGCATTGCATGAGAGAGGTGCAGTGAAGTATTAAACCTTGATTAAACATAACGTGGGAGAGAAGCACTTATCAAAAAATTAAAACAATTGACAATTGTATTCTGGAGTCTTTGGATCAAACTCAGCTTTCAAGTAGTGATGTGTTTTGTAAGAGGTAATATTAAGATTTACTGCAATTTCAATGTGGCATCAGAGTTTGTAAATCCCACACCAAAAATAAAAATGGATTTCTAAAGATCCCAGTACTCATCGTGCCCAACTGTGATACTTCCAAAGCGGAATAAAAAAATGGAAGACCTTTTCAAAGGTCTTTGCAAACCAGCCTTTGCCCAGGATAGCCTGGCTGTAGTAAGGCAGGAGGAAGCTGGTGGCTCTACTTGCATACTGCTTGCCAAAGGCTGCCAAGTTCCTAGAAAAGGGCTTTGAAGATTGCTCTCATAGGGTGTGCCAGTGAGACCTGCCAGCCTGCTGATGGGAGCTGTGAGTAGCTGTGTACCCAATCAATATGACACTGTCCCTGCTGCCCTCGGGTGCTGTTGTCCATGATGTAGGCATGGGGCAGGGATGTTTTGGTGAAGCTGAGATGATGCTCTCACACAAGGGAACAGAACTGTGTGAACAGAAACTTTTCAAACAGGGGTGAGGGGCTGGAAGCATCAAGCAAAGTAGCTCAGAGCTTGTTGGGTGTGCGAGGAGTCTGTCGTGTGCTGTGCTTCTGGAAAGAGGGTAGCGTTTCCTCTCACAAGCGTTTGCAGATGGCCTGTCTTAATTAACTTTGACAATCACCTAAGTTGCTGTAAGTTACACCACAAATGGGATTCTGAAACTTCCATTTTTGTCACTTCTGACTAAAGCATTTTCCCTCCTCCCTGTTCAATATTTCCATTTTTCTTTCTATGTAAGGCTCTGGAGATGAAATGAGATCTTTGCATAGCTGAGGAGATGTATTTGGATTGACTAAATGATTTATAATTAGGAGGTAACTCCTGCCAGTACTCCTCATATGCTGATTGAGAATTGCCTGCAGCAAATCAATGCGGGCAGGGCTGCCAGAGAGGCAATGCTGGTGTGTTTGCACAGCAGATAACTTTCAGCCCCAAATTTCCTTCTTCCTCTGCTACTGACTCAGACAAATTATGGCCGGAGGCCCTCTAGGTGTTACGAGGCTGTCCTCTGAGGGCCCATTCAGTGATTTATGACCCTCTGTGTGGAAGCGGAGGTGCTGCCAAGCTTTTCAGAGCCTACACAAAGTGTGTGTGTGAAACCAAGGCGAGGGCATGTGGGTTTTTTGGAGGATGTGAAGCAGAAACCTTTCCCCACCTGGCAGAGGCCTCTCAGCCTGCTCCCAACAAGCAGCCTCTCGGGTGGGCTCTCTTAGGCAAGGGTAGGAGAGAGCTGGGTGCTTCAAGAAGTTGCAAGAGGATTCCCGTCTCTGCCAAAACCACGCAAAATCCCCAGGTACAGCAGAGAAGCAAACTGAGGCTGCCCACTCCTGTTTGGCCAGGTCCCTGCTGGCCGAGGCAGGCCGTCCTCTGGCCGAAGCTGGGGGCTTCCTTTGAGCCATCTCACTTGGACTGGGCAGGTCAGGGAGCACAGCAGGCTCAGGGAAAGGGCGGTCAGTGCTGAACAAGGGATTGCTTTCGTTCTGTCACTGATTTCATGCAACCTGCTATTGTGCTGGGCTTGGATACCAGGGAACTACCACCTGCCTGAGCCATAAGCACCTTGAAAAAAAAAAACAATTCAGGTGACATAAACTCAGGGGATTAAAAAAAGTTACTACATTGCCTTGAGACATCTCAGCTTTCAGAGTTTATGTTTATCTATTTTTTTCCTTCCTTCCAACTGTGACAGCCAGAACCTTTCCAGGATAATGAAGTCTACGGGACGCCCACTGTTACTGCATGTCATAAATTCCCTTACATAAATTTACTATTTTTCTGCCATAAAAATACTGAGCTTACTAGCTCCTGCTGCTCCTGTTGGAAAGCTTTTACAAAACACCATTTCTCTGATGGTCAGAAATGTGCTTTTATCTTAAAATAGTTGATGACTTTTTTTTTTCACATTATTTGTTCTTGTGCCAACATTGTCTTCCAGCTTCAATGATCCTTCAGCCCTGATGGTATTTGGGAACGTATTTATAAAGCGTAATTGTATCTTTCTCAACCTGTATTTTGCTAGGCTAACCCCATTAAGCTATATTTGTCTCATCTATAAAACTGACTCCCCAGTCCCATCCTCCCTGGTCGCTGCACCTGTTCCCGTTCGAGCTGAGGCCAGCCTTCATGTTGCACTCCCACTGGGGCTGCATGTAGCACACAACGCGTCTCTCCCTGCTGCTGCTGCAGTGCTTCCCTATGCACTCCTGTGTCATGTGGGCAGCTGTTCCTCAGTCACTTTGCTGCCCTTTCCCTCTGTTGTTTGCCGATGAGAAACAAATTACAGCAAAATATCACTTGGCTGGTTTTCACTGTTCAGTTTCCATCGTCTTACTCTAAGAAACGGAACCTCTCATGGGTACATATCATTTGAGGAGCCGAGGCTTTTAGGAAAACATTAGAACCAATGTGACTGAGAAAAGTCAATCATATTTGGCGTTCTGTTTTCAAAGATACACTTCAGAATGTGATGCAGTTGGCTCTAATCAACACTGAAGGATCAACGCGTTGCCAGTAAACCAAAAGTTTTTACTACTATGCTTCCAGCTCTCATTTCAACTGATGTTTTTCCTCAGTTCCTCTCTCCTAGAGTTTTTGTGGCCTAATGAAAGAGGCCAGAGAAAATCACTTTAAATCTAAAAATGAAGATGCTGCAAAAATTGTGCATAGAAATTTCTGATGCATAGAAAATTCACTGAAAAAAAGATCTGTAAAAAAAATGAAACAGGTCTAGATTTGAGTGTTCTGTTCACAGAAGCTTTAGCTGGCTAAAACTCTAGTCTGATCAAGATTTTAGTTCCCATTTAGCTTAATACACGTAAGCATTTGTTGTTGCCAGGGTGGATTAGGAGTGATGTTCTAAGTGCTTCTGTGAAGTTTTTAATTCTGAAAGATGTAATGTTCAGTACACTAAGCCCAGAAGAACTCACCTTTTTGGTGACCAAAAAATATGAGAACATTGATTAGGAGTAATCTGGCAATGGGTGAATGGCCAAGGAGATGACAACCAGGGCCTTTGCTGGATATGTGCACACTCGTACCCAAGTGTCAACGGTTTATGGGCTGGTCCGGCCCAGTTCCGTGACCAGCAGGGAGGAGGGATCTGCAGATCCGCGCCTCTGGGAAAGGGGAAGCAGGGGACCCCAAAATACTTGAAAACAACAGCACTGATCTGAGGTGGAACAAATGATTTTACTAAATATAGTATTAGCAAAATACAATGAGAAAGAGAGAGAGAGAGAGAGAGTCTGTTTGAATTGTATAGACCTCACCACAATGCTGGGGTGAGAAGTGCAGTCCAGTTGGGTGACTGAAGTACAGACGGCGAAGCGCAGGCGGCGAAGCGCAGACAGCGAAGAGCAGGCGAAGAAGGAGGATCAGGTGACCTTGCTTGGAGTTATATCGCCTTGCTGACCGCAAAGTCTCCTGGGGAAATGTAGTTCTTCTCCGACGGACGAACACCCGGCAGACACCAAACCCCACCCCCAATGCATCACATGATGTTATGGTGTGGAATACTGACGACCAAAAATCATAAAACCATGACACCAAGTTTTAGTTTTATTTTTTGAGGAAGGCTTAAGGAGCTTGCAGCAAGTTTGCTGAGAACGACATTTGAATTCACTCAGCTGAGGAGAATGCACTTGTTTCTACCTGGCAATGAGTGCAGTCAGGTACAACTGTATTCTGACCTGAGGCTGGGATAGATTTTTATTTTGGCACTATTTGCCCATCCAGACACAGCTGTGTCCATCTGAGCTGAGGGCCAACACCAGCAGCCATGCGCTGCCATGGAGTGGTGTGGGGCTGCACTCCCCCCAGAGGGCCTTTGGCCTTACACAGTGAGGGCGGTGGCCTACAGAATGTCCTTGGAGACCACTGTGCCAGAATGAGGCAAGACACTGAGCTCCCTGAGACAGCAACGAAGCTTAAATTGAAAAAAATGTCAGGTCAGTGCTCCAAGACTCCATGCACAAATGCCCTTTGGTGAAGCTCCGATGAGCTCGCCCAACTCAAGCTGACTATTTTTCCATATACTGGACTGTAATCCTGCAGCTATTTATGTTTGGGTTTTGTTCACCTTAGTTTGTGAACTTTAGTTATTCAAATAGCAATATTCTGCCTGGAAGGGAGTATTTTTGTCATATTTGAAAGGCAGTTGGCTTAGGAGTAAGTTGTTATAAGCTCACGAAAATGGCACGTTGCTTATGCACAGTGTAAAACTTTCCACTCAGGCTCATATTTTCAAAAACTGCCTCTAATTTAGGGGATCCAAATTTAGACAGACAGTGGCTGGCTGCCTTGTGGAGATACCGCTGCCCACGAGTCCAGGCATGAACACTTCCCAGCCCCCGGAATAGCTCCTTCATGCAGTATGGCCTTTGCCATGGCTGTGAGCTTTGTGCTTCCTAACTCTAGGAAATTTTGTTTTGTTTTGTTTTGCTTGGCTTTTCCCCAGAGTCTTTGATACTGCCCTAAGTGGAAAGTGTCCTACCCACCTGAACGGCACATGCCCATGTAACCACTTGCAGGTAACAGCTGTGAGGCCAAAAAGAGACACTGGAAGCACAGCAAGTGTTTTAAAGCAGTAAGGGCGATCCCTTATCATAAGGACCCATGTGTGTTTGTTGTGCTGTGACAGGAGCTGGCTGGTACCTCACCATACACCGTCTGTTCAGTGTTCGCTTTGGTGCTTCTTCCTCCTATGCAGCAGGGAAATCCAGAGGAATTCTCCTTTGAACATAATGGGGAGACAGGAACAGGGTGAAAAATAATCAGTATTTAAAATGTTTCATTGTTTGTTTGTTTGTTTGCTTGCTTGCTTTTGTGTTAACCTTGCAAAAGGCAGGGAGCTTACCGCTTTCTCGCTGCATTTTCCCCTTGCCTGCTTGCACTTCTTCACAAGGAAGCTTTTCTCATCTTCTGATCTAATAACAAGTTAAAATGTGATACTCACTCTTAAGTGCAGAGGTTTTACTGTGATTTAATTAAAAAAAAAAAAAAAAAAAAAAAAAGTTGTGTATGTAGTAATGCACCAGTTTCCAAAAATAAATGGAAGAATACCCTGGCGAGTTGTGGTGATCAATCCATGCAGGTAGCATTAAAGGGGGCTGAAAAACCACAGGGGACTCTGTAGGGTGTTTTTATGTTCTCAAGGCAAAAAAAGAAAACCTCCTTCCAGTTACACTGCAATTTCCAGAGCCAGATGAGAAGCACTGGCTTATCATAAGTAAGTGTCCTGTGACACAGGATAGGGCTGGCAGTGTCTGGATGCTGGTACTTCTCCCAGCTGCTCCTACAGTCAGAGAAGCCAACCAGCCCCTTTCCCCTGGGTGTTTCAAAATGCTCATAGAACATGAGGTTAAATGCTTATAATTATTGGTGTTATGTTCGTGGTGGTATAGCCCAGATAATAAGGACATGAGAAAAGCTGTGTACCTCTTTTCAGTCTGAAAGAGAAGGTCTAGCCCTGTGCAAGGGACTGCTGCCGCCATTGAGGAGGGCATGTTCTGGACCATGCATGCAGCAGAGTGAGGAGCAGAGCACTGCACAATGCTGTATGCTGGGAATACACCAGCGAGCTCCTCTCACATCCTCTTGTGAAACAAACCCAGCACTGATTGACAATTTTGCAGATGTGCATGAAGAAAAAGAATGGAAACTTTCAGTTCTTGTACCACAAGGCACTGCAGCACCAGCTTTTGCCTATCTCCCGTGGTACCACTGTCTAGTGCTGTCTGCCTTGCTCTCCCTTCAAAGAACAAGTGATGAGGTTGGAAAGGACTACCTAGTCCTGCTGGGGAATAGGAAAGTGGTGTGACCCCGCCGTGCATGGGGTGGGGGCCATTTCTTGTTTTACTTCTCTATTGTTGAACAATCTTTCCCGCCCTCGTGGTGGGGAGACATGCGAGGCTGTTCTTTTGGGAATCATGGATATGTACTGGCACTTCCCAGCTGCAGGATGTGATCCATTTCTGTTTTTATGCAGGACTCCCATGCTATCAGCTGTTCAACTCTTGGTGTTGGCACAGAGATGGCAGCAGGTCCCACTGTCCCCACTAGGGTTGCCTGGCGTTACCCACATGAAATGCCCCTGATGTGAAGGGACTTTGGAGTGTCCGTGGGAGACTGCCTATCTCAAACGTGGCAACCCTGACAAAGAAACCTCCCCTGTGGCACCTGCTCTTGCTGCCAGGGGGTCTAAGCGCTAGGGTGTCACAAGCCCTCTTCCTGTTTGTGGTTTATACCAGCTGTCCACTGCTCTCAGGTAATGTCCAGATATCTACTGTAAGCAACTTGTTACATAAGTGGGCATATGTAAATAGTGACAAGATAATGACAAGAAGAGGGGGAGTGGCCTCAAAGTAAAAGAGGGAAGACTGAGGTTAGATGTGAGGAGGAAATTCTTTATCCAGGGTGGTGAGGCCCCAGCACAGCTGCCCAGAGAAGCTGTGGGTGCCCCATCCCTGGGGCAAACTGGGTTTGGTGCTGGGCAGCCTGAGCCAACAGGTGGGATCCCTTCCCTTAGGGGTTGGAACTGGTTGGGCTTCAAGGGTCTTTCCAACCTAAACCATTCTGTGATTCTGTGGTCTTCTGATAAGTAACTTTGCTTGCCTAATTCTCTGGAGAGTAAGCTTCTTTGGTATTTACTTAATGACTTAGTGCTAAGAATGTGTATTCACTTTGATTTCTGTGTGCTGAGACTATGACAGCCACTCTACAAATTGTTCAGTATTGCAGTAATTTTTATGAATGTTGCTCACACATGCGTATTTGTCAAGTTAGGTTAATGTTTCCATAACTTCCTCTGAAATCAAGGATTAACCTGTAGCAAAGTATTATATCCAAACTTCACTCCAAGATGGGGATATCTGCTGGATTGAGCAGGAATGTGTTACCAGTGCAACACATTATTGATCCTGAGAGTGACAAGTTCCATCTGAGGAAGGCAGAGCTTTGAGATTTTAAAGGGTAATTATGGATCTCTTTACTGGGGTTCCAGAATTGATTTCCTTAAATGTTACGTAGCATATCTGATGCAGATCCCCTGAGATTTGGAACAATATTGTAAAATACCATCAATTTCTAGTTCCCTTTCTAATCATTTAATGAAGCTAGGGTGTCCTTTGTTAAATGGGCCCTTTCATCCTCTGGGTGAATTAGGTGCAATTATAATTAAACTTTAGTTTAGAATTTGAACTAAATTAAAATCACATAAATAAGTGAATCTTCAGGATTGCCTTTCCTAATTAATTTCCTCTTGCAGGAATAATCTTTTTATGATGCATTAATAACTCCCAATTCCTATTGCGTATTTATCTAAGGCAATAGATTATATTTCCAGTGTTTAACAGAAGATTCCCATAAGGAAAAATCTAATAAAGTGCTCTATTAGATATTGAGTGGTTTTAACTGTACTGCAGATTCTCACAGTGACTCCAGCTGCTTCTGAAAGAGGAGAAGACAATAAATCCGTATTGCAGCATGGTGTCACATTTTATCTAAAACACTGTGAGATTCTTGGTGTGCCATGCAGAATTCTAGCACGCTGGCTTGGGTAACCTAAGCGCTCACCAACACCAACAAATAGCATCACTTTGTTACGTTTTTACCCCAGGACTGGTTTGGTATTTTGGAAACTTTGAGAATAATTCTGCAAAGCAGTAGAGGCCTAGCATTGGGGATTTGAATTGCATTCAGAGTAGTGCAAGCATTACCCTACTATGTGGACTCTAGCCAGCTACAAACCCCAGGTCTCTGGTCTCATGCATTGGGTTATCTTGTTTTCAGAAGTTACTAAGTGGAGGTAAGCTGTTAGGAATGATACAAGATAATGAAGTTCATTGTGTCAAATGTTTTCACTTATCAAACCAATTTTAAATAGGTGAACTTCAAATCTTCTTGATGGATTGGTATAATTTAAAGTGATACAGTTCAAAGAAGATGTTAGTAGTGAATAATGGGTGGAACTGGAACAGTATATGACACGGTGGCACAGAGCAACTTTTGTTTCTAAGAGTCTTTAATTGTAGAGGAAAATGAGTTCTCATCCATTGAATACTGCAAAAATTTTGGCAACTGAATTGAATCATTTGAGGGTGGTGAACGCAATAAAACTATTCTGTGGTTTGCTTTATCTGTTTAGATTAAGATCCTAGTTAGCTTTCTGGTGCAGCTCTTCTAGAATGGATCTCATCATCTAGGAACTCTTCATGATGTATTTTCTAATCAAGGCATTTAGAAACTGTAACCCCGTGAGTCCTATATATAATTTCATGTATGCTATTATAATGCTCGCACTGCTGATCCTTAACTTGGGTTGTGATAGGCACTGACTGTGAGGAACAGAGAGCAATGGACAGTAGGGATAAAAAATCACTTGGTCAAAATTGCACGGCATTTTTCACTGCTTTCTGCATAGATGTCTATAAATCGTCACATTTGCATACAGAGGCTCGACTCAATTGCACCATTTGTTTTGTTTGAAAGGGCACCTTCAAACATAAGTTCTTGTCTCTAATCACTAATGGTATGCAACAAACAAAGTCAGTAGATTAGTCACCTTGTGTCAAAATGTACACAGACATAACAAATTTTATTGTTCCCCTCTCATTTTGAGTAATTTCTTCTCTCCTCCCTTCTTTATTGTGGAAAATGGCAAATATCAGAGCCTGTTTCATATTCCCTAAGTTCTTTTCCAAACTAAATACTACAAGATGTTGATTCTCCAGACATGCTGAATAACCACATTTTGGCAGAATTTGTGCTTGGTCAAATTTCTTGACAATCACTTTGGAGTGGGAGGAAGAAGAGCACACTTTGTATTGGTGGGTGGCCTGTTAAATGTCCTCTCCTGCAGAGTCCTGTCTCAGCATTCCAAATACAATATCTGAAGTAATTTCCTCCTTTTATGAACCTCTCCTTTCTACCCCCTTTTGTAATGAAAGGCATTTCATGCAACAAATGTAACACCGAAGATTGCATCCCATCAGTGCTCAAACTCTACAACAGTATATTTTAACAAAATACTCAATTCTCTCAAGTGGCATAATTTTTGTTTTTCTACAGCCATTTTATGACAGACCTTCTCATTGTATAACTGCCTTTGGGATGGATAAGCATTCGCTAAGGCTGAATCTATTAAAAGGAAACAAGGGATGCCCCACTATCCCCAAGCAGTCAACTTTAAGCATAGGCAATTTTATCATGATTCTTCAAGAAATCCTAGAAGAATTACACAATAATGGAATCTTTTAGGTAGGATGGGATCTCTGGAGATCACCTGATCCAATTCTTGCCTGGAGCTGGGAAAATTTTCATCACATGCTTAGGACTATGTTTAGTTGCATTTTGAATATCTCCAAGGAAGGAGACTCCCCAGCCTCTCTGGTTACTTGCTTCACTGTTTGCTCATACTGGTTGTTCATCATCGATTTTTTTTCCCCTAATGCCTAATTGGAATTTCTTTTGTGGCAGCTCACGTACACTGCCCGGATAAATTTGCTGGATGAAACATCTTCACGCAATGTGATATCAGGCTCCATTTGCTGTTTCTGTAGCAGTGAAATTAGAGGCTTTATAACTATAAAGGCTTCTTGGATTGTTTGAAGTTAATGGTTGGTCTCATTCCAATGATGGCACCTGTACCCCAGAGCTGCCAAGGTCATTTGAACAGCTTGTCCAACTTTCTAGCAGGCTGAACAGAGATGATAAGGGCTGCACAGACCAGCAAAACCAGCCCCTTCTGGACCAGTAGTGCTCCTTCCAGACAGGCTCAAAGGATGCTGGCCAGTAGCCACCAGTGCTTTGCTGTGCCTGCCCTGAGTTCCACTTCTCACTAAGGAGAGAGGATGCCTTTGCCAGCACAGTCATCACAGCACCTCCTGTGAGCACCAGAGACTGGCTCTTTGCACTCACCAAGCTCCAATGACTGCTGCCAAACCAGTGCTCCATGACACAGACCCTTCTCCCAGCCCATCTGTCTCATCCATCAGGCCCAACACGAGCCCTAAGTTAGCATGGCACAGACAATACGCTCCCTATCCCATCACACACACCTCTGTGCAGCCAAAGGAACAGAACAGTTGCAGACCTGGTGTGAAACCCAACTACCCACTAGCCGACCTTCTGCAGAGCACAAGTATTCTCATTTCCTCTTTGGAGGAGTGCCAGCAATAACACACCACCGAATTCTGACCTGTTTTAATGATAGCACACACACTTCATCTTGCAGGTTATTGGACCTGCCTTCTTGTACCAAATTTCACCACAATAGTTTCGCCTTAATCACGTGGACATGCTCAGTCTTTAGAGACTGCCCCAGGACAGATGCCAGTGCAGATTCTTCAGTCCAACTGTTTTTTCTCTTCATTTGGAGGCACTCCTGTTGCCATAGACCTTACTTTAAAGGCCAGAGGGAGACTTGGCTACTGGCTTGTCAACCTCCAATATAAAAAATAAGTAACCATCTTCAATCCAAAGAAAAGCATTTTTTGTCTCTGTAAGAAATACTTCCTAAAGTGGGGAGGGGGGAATTTTTCTTCTTACTGACTGTATTTTTTTCTGACAGCAGGGAGGGCATACAACTGGAGGTAGATCTTCTCAAGGCTGTTGCTTAGGGGTGAAAAACCCACTTTCTGTGGCATAAGTATACAGCTAATCTTACTTGATAGATGCCTGATTTCTCTTTGTCAGTACTTCAACTGATGCAATTTCAGCTTCCCCCTTCCCCATCACACCCTCTGTTTCTAGAGTCCCAGGATCAAGTCCACGTATTCATCTGAAATATTAATGGAGAATGAACACTATGGGCTGATGGGCAGTGGAGGTGGATGTCCTCAGGAAAGCAGGGGCAGAGGAAAGCCACAGCACTCTTTTCACTGAAACGTTTCTTGTACTAGAGAGGGAATTAAAACATGATGGTTGCCCAAGGCTTGGCTAGGATTTTCAGCTAAAGCCTCCTGCATGCTTCTGAAACACTGACGAGCATTCTGGACATCTTGGCTGTGCTGCCAGTCCTTGGCTCCTGTGTAACTGCTCTGACTTCCAGCACACTTGGAATATGCACCGACTTCAAGGGTGTTGGTAGGTTGACAATCCAGCTGCACTTCTGAAGCTTAACCACAGACTCAGGAATCCAACTTGAGCATTGATTTTTTTGGAAACGTATGCCTTCAGTCAACAAAGCAGTACAGGAGTCAACCTGGTTTTCCTTAAAAGCTAACATCAAATTATACATCTTGTGCAGCCCAAGCTCTGCCTTCAGAAGGCTGCAGCTCTCTCAGAGAAACAGAGACTTATCTAATTAGTTATTTATATATCAACTGTAACCACAGAGTGCTGAATGCTGCAAAATTATATCAGAGGTGCGAGAAGGAAATTGAGCTTCATGCTTCAAAATGGAAACAGGCATTAACAATTTTGACGATAACTTGCTCCTTGCAATGTTCCTTCACGAGGCTCTTTCTGTGGTGTTGTTTGATGCTGACACTGAGCTCAGGGAAATAAATGCTAAAGCTCCAGCTCTGCATTTCTAAGCAGTGCCTTCCAATTTCTTGCTCAGCCCTCCAGCCCCCTTCAGTAGAGCTAGCCATGCAGCTTCAGCAATGCTCAGAGCTGTCCTTCCCCAGGAATGAGCAAGCAAGAGGAGAACTGCAGCCCTTCACAGCTCCTGTGCAGCTCCTGTGCCTGCTGCAATGCAGGCAGCTGCCTGCCACAGATCTGGCTGTTTTCACCAAGCCTTCTGCAAGCTGCTCATTTTAGATGGCAGTCCAAAAGGTAAAGGCTTCTGTCCTGTTTGCAGTCTGGCGTGCCATTTAAGCTTTTCCCCCTTTCTTTAAAGAATTAAATTCCCACTTTACAGGCAAACGCTTTGATAAGTGAGTGCTCAAAAGCCCTGGGGATTAATATAGATCATAGTAAATACCCTGATCGACGGATGAGATGTTTAAAATACAGGATTGTGCTCACTATATCGAAGGGGAGGTAGAACTCTGATTGTTGGATTTGGCAGGAGTGGCTCTCTTCTCTGCAAGTTATTATCCTCTGCACTGAATGAGCGCTGACATTAGAGTCAAGCTGCACAGCACATGGAGCATTCATTAAACAGACGCGCTTGCAGCTCCCGATGCCCTGGCATTCTGCAGTGAAAGCCTTCCCCTTGCCCCAAGCAGGCTGCAGCTGCAGTGCTGACAGCCAGAACCAGAGGTGAGGTCAAGGCACAGCCTGAGGCCGGCCTGCTCCCAGGTGAGGGAGGCTTCCTAGGCTATGTGAACGCCTTTTCCCCTGGGAAGGCTTCTTTCCCAATAGCAGCAACATCGCAGGACAACTGAAATGCTCTGCAGAGATACTGGCCTTGCTGGCTTCCTGCCAGACTGCCTCAGCACTCCCAGAGTCCTGGATTTTGAAAGAAAGAGGCAAGAAAATTGAATTTAGAAAAATAACTGACAAACCATTTTTGTAAATCTAATGAGACACTTTGGCACATACGCTAATTGAGTAATGCAGCTGCAAGCACACCTGGGGCAGGCTGATAGCAGGATGTCTGTGAATCTTGCTGGAACCACCATCACATGTATGGAGCCCTGCTCACACAGAACAGCTCGATGCCAAAGCATTTATTCTTCCTTTCCCTTGCAGCTTTTTGGAAACTGGGAAAATTCTGCAAGCTGTTTTTCTTTCATTCTGGAAAAGCCTCTTTTCATTCTGTATAGCCTATAGGTCGGTCACCTTACTCATTTTCTGCACTAAACCATATTTATTGCATTCTGCTCTATTGCAATTTACTGTACCCTCCCATCCCTCATCTTTATAACAACAATAAACCCTTAAAATTAAAGCAATTTCATTTTAGATAGAAAAATGTAATAAGCCCCTGAGTGAACCTCTGAAAGGTCACAGTTCTTTTAAATTAATATTAAAATTGATGCGTAATCTTGGAGAATTCTCATGAGAGATCTTTATTAAAACCAGGTCTTATTTTTTAGTAAAAGAATCTGTGAGATTAAATATTGAGAGGCTAAATATGTGCATACAGGTGAACACACACACATGTGCCACTGATGTGTCACAGCATTGGTTGTGACTCCAAATTCTGAAGTTTTTCACAGGCACTAGTTAAAGGAAATAAAAATTCTTAATAGGAATTAGATCAAGGTAGAAAGATGATGAAAAATCAAGGGGTATTTTTTCTTAGCCTAAGCCTCCTTACTAGAAATATTCTACCAGCGATGGTTTCACTCAGCAGTGCTTACCTGCAAAGATGCTCATGGTAGAGGACTCATAGTCCAATGTGTAGAAAACCATACACTCAGTCTTGAAGTATGTGCAACATGTGGAGTAAGAGGAAGCAGGAAGAGGGGCAGCACGAACACCTTCTTCCTCTCTTGGGAGTGGAAGAGCCTGCTCACTGCATGACCATCCTTCCTCAGATTGTTTCTTCTGGATAGTTTGTGATGGCAGCACGTTCTGAGGTGGCTGGGGGAAAGCTGCCTCAGTGAGCACTGGATGCAGTTTTGCCCACTGAGAGGGGATAAGGAGGAAAAAGCAAATGAGGGCTTGGGGGAGGAATGGAGATTTGGGTCACTGGGGTGCTCCTGGTTATGGTGTGGCCATAACAATCCTATATGTGAGATAATGTGACAGGGGGTTAGGGAGAGAGGACAGAAAGCTGTGTCTGATGTGATGGATGGTGAAACCAGTGAGGTCATTTGCAGAGTTAGAAAGGAAGTTTGGAAAAAATGGTCTTAGTAGTGATATTTCTTATATTAGTGCTTTTATGTTTATGATGGTCATGATGTTGAAGGAAGGGACAGCAGTGTGCCAGGCCTGTGTTATGCTGAGTTCTTATTATTTCACTGTGCATTTCTAATCAGTAACCTCAAATATTTCCCATTAAAACAGGTCTTTGCCTTCTTTTCTTTACTCAGAATGTTGCTCAAATAAAATACAGCTTTGGTTATCTTCCCTTTCTGATAGCCTTCCTGCTCCTGCAATAGTGTAAATTGTGCCACAATTTACACGGTATAATGAGGGTTATCACTTGGGTGATTAAATCATTGTGTTTAACCACCCTGTTAGGCCTTAATGCCATTGTGCGGCTGCTGACATTTTCATAATGGATAATGTGAAAATGCCTGGTCCTCCTGGGTTTCTGGTCTTTTGAACCTAACTGTGGATTATGTGCTCAAAATGTGCATTTTGTTGCAGGCAAAATAAGGACATCATTCCATCCCCCATAGGCTGAAGAGAACTTGCCCAGCAATGAGAGATGCAGCTCTGAGATTGGGTCTTAGAACAATCAGCCTGCATGCAATGGCACATGGTGTGCAGCACACCCCATTACTTGCACCATATATTAAATTACAGAGCAGAAATTGATCTCATTATCAGTTTCTCATTAGGCTACTTGCTTTAGTTATGTGCAGAAGGAGGAGAGAATCTGCTGCTTCCTTATTAAGCCCTTCTTTATGGAGCAACTCTTCTTGCCAGGAACATAAGCAAAGGACCGGTTGTATCCATGCTGTGGAAGACAACTGACCTGAGAGATGTATCTGAAGTTCATGTGACCTTCCTAGAGATGGTGGGGAGTATGGCTCCATGGCCAGACCATTTTGGGAGGGGGTCCCACAAGCTGAGAGGGGCCTCCATCTGCTTCTCAGCCCTTCTGCAGGAGCTTGCTGTTGTGAGGCAGCAAATCCTGGCTCCATCAACATTCCTCTTCTACAGCTCTTGGTTCCCTTGCTGTTTTTCCTTACTAAGAAGCCTCTTCAGAATTGTTTTCTTGCTCTGCTTCTGCCTCCTGGGACAGCCCTCAACTTGTAAGCCTAATTTGCTGAGTCTCTGGGGTCTTGAAGTTGAAGGAGCAGAGCTGATGTTTCCTTCCTTGTACTTTCCACCTCCACCCTCCCAGCAGGGAACCCTGGAACCTGTCAATAAGGAATTGAACCATCTGCGTCAATGTTTATTTTTTTATATACAAAACTTTTGTGTAATATATATATAAAGCAAACCACAAACTCTTTATTTCTCAATAAGTGGTACAAAATACAGTATAAAAACATAGCCTGTGGTATGAGACTCACAGTTGCAGCAGTAGCTTTTAGAACACAGCATCCAAGGCAAGCTCCTGCATGAAGCAGTAAGAAATGAGGAGCAGTCCAGCCAAGCTAAGGGGCCATGAGGAAACAAGCCTGGGCAAGGCCATTGTGAGCTCTTCTCTTGAGTGCAACAGTCTCATTGTTTTTGTGTTCTTTGGGGAGATTTTTAAAGCAGTTCAGCCTCTCCTTGGAGCATTAATAATTGTTTGGGAAGTTGCTTTAAAAAAAAATAAATGGAATAATGGCTAGCTAGAACATCCAAATAACTTCTAAATTGGAGAGATTGGTGCCAAGCAGATCAGTATTAAGCCAAAAATCCAAGGCTTGCAAAACAGATCGCTCAGCTAGTTTATGCATATTCATTAATTTTTATGGGAGTAGGGAGACGACAATGCACAAATGGAATTTTTGTTTTTGGTTTATGAATACAAATATTGAAATGGGGCTGGTTTTCCTTCATTGTTAACTTCCAGACTTTTTTTTCAAAAACACACTCTTAGTCCCAGCAAAGATTTGGAGAAACAATAGCTAACTTAATTTATCATCTTTTGCGTACACAGCTGTGGATGGGAAGGGAAGCTCTGTTTTGGCATCGAAGACCTTGAGCTCTGCTAACTTTAAGCCATTTTAAGAATAATTCCTGGTTACTAATCTGTGTGTGAGTAAATTCAGAGCTCCTCGAAAGTTGGAAAGGTTGAGTTCAGCCTGGATGTCGGTTCCAACCTTGGGACTGCCTCACTGTGTGTTGTCTTCCCGTTGCTTAGCGCTGCTTCTTTCACAGCACTTCATGGCAGGATTGCAGGACCACATGTAGAGCAGGCTGCAAATAGCAACTCACAGAGAATAAGTCAGGCTCAGAAGGGTTTTCCCTGTTTTCTGAAAGCCTTCACTGCATAGTCACACATGTGTTTTGTGTAGTGGCCGTACCTTCATCTCCTGTGAAATGACCGTGGGAGCAGGGGGGAGGTTCCTAATCCACCTCGTGTGCAGGCAAATGCAAAGAGGTGTGACCCACCTCTCCCAGGCCTAGAGAAGTGGAGATGCTGCCTTCAGCACCCAGCACATTCTGCCTCCAGAGCGCCTTCCCCAGCAGCAGCTGCAGGGACAGAGAGACAGCAAGGAGAGACGCAATATGTGAAGAGTGCTGCTCAGCTCTGCTAGCTTGCAACAGATCAGAAATAGTAATGCACAAAGAGAAGGGATGATTTTGGATGCTGTGGGTCAGTGGTAAGAGAAGCACGACCAAAAATTTCCTGCTGCTTTTTTGCTGCTTTGAATTTTACTGAAATGTTGTGTGCACACCTGGCTGGCTTGGGGCTGCCACAGACGGAGAGATTCAGTTTCTAGAGAGTGCAAGCCATCAGCCCAGCTGTACTCAGCCTTTTACAGCTGCGTGCGTTGGAAAGCAAACAGTGCATCCAGCTAGAAACTGTAGCTGGCAAAAGGCTGAGTGAAAGAAACACAACAGTAAATATTTAAGCCTAGAAATTCACATGGAGATCACTGCAGATATGATTTTATTTTCTAGAAGTGGCTGCTTCTTTATTTTATACGGTAGGATATGGGTAGCAAAAGGTAGCTGTGTTGTTTGGGACAAAGCTGACTAGAAATGAAAAGATGAGTGGGAGAACTGCAGATTTTATTTCCAAGTGTTTTCATCATAAGTAGAGACCTTTGGATAAAAATAAATAAATAAATAAATAAATAAAATAAAAACAAAACAAAAAAAAACCACACACAAACACTGTCATTTTAGGCTATTCTTTTTCAATAGCCTGCAAAATATTTCTGCTAAACAGATTCCCAGTGCTGTGTCCAGATTTCCGTCGGTTATATTAGCAAAGGCTTTAAAAAAGAACAGATCAGTTATTATTTAATAGTGTTTTAATTGTGATTGCTTCTCAAAACTGTTTTAAAAGCTGATTTGTTTGTGGTAAAGAGAGACACTTACCCTGTTTCCACCCAGTGACCAGCAGCATGATTCAAGAAAGCACGAAAACAGAATATTGTATTCTGATACAAAGTATTAATTAGCAAGGCATGGGAGTTACTAGTTTTTCCTTCAGAAGCAGAACCAAATAAATAAGTAGAACAGGGGTATGAAACCAGTCCCTGTGCAATGCGGGTGCCCCAACATATGCTGTCCAGGCTCTGCGATGCTGCCCCATGCCTCTTCACTATCTGAGTCCATCTGCCCTTCTGTAGCTGGAGGCTGCTGGAGGGCACTGGGAAATGTTAGCTGTGAACACAGCCAGCAGGTTTCCAGCCCATGTGAGAGAAGGGCTCCATTTCAATTGTCTTATCCAATGGTGCAGGTAAAAAGTTTAGCTTTGCTGGCAGTTTAGCTTTGTGTATGGATGGAACCAGGTGGGAGGAACACAGTCTCTAAGTGACTAAATGACCTTAAGCTTCTTGAAGGTGTTCAGAACATTTTCCTCAAGGTTCTCCCTTTATGCTAATACAAAAGTATCCAAATAACATCAAGGACTCTTTGCACAAGACTCCACATGTTAGTACTCATTCTCACGGAGAGGAAAATCTCACTTGAAAATTCCTGGGGTTCAAATTGTCCTGTAATGATATTCAATTTCTTCCCCTTAGACCTTCCTACCCTTGTTCTGTTTTTCACTACTTACCAAACAGACTTTTGTTGCTTTCAGAAGGAAACCTTCAACCTGTGATTAAATGGCTGGCTTGTGGTTATGTCTTTATTGCAAGCTGCTGTACCTGAGATTGTGTACAACCCAAATACTTCAATGAAATGGCAGCTCGGCAATAGGGTAAAGAAAAAGGAAATGCTGTTATTCCAGGGAAACCAAGTTCACAAGATCTTAAGGACTGGTCTGACACCACACTCAGTGTTTATACAATGCAAACAATGAGGTCGTGACTTCATAGCAGGGCATTTCTGTGCTTGCTAATCTCAGGAATGTTTATCAGCAGCTGGAATGCTATCCACCAAATCTGCAAGAGTGTTTTGTCCATGGGTGAACCAGCCCTCCTGTATGTGCAAGTCTGTACCTTCCTTGTGCAGGGATCTGTGGGCTGCTGTTCTCGAACTGCCTCATAGAGACGTGAGGTTTGTGGGTGACAGTTGGTGGGGACCCTGTGCACTGTTAATTTTCATTATCTGTGTCTATTTTGCAATGAGCTCATATTTAACCACCTCCCCAATCAGTTGCTGCACTTTCACCTTCAGATCCTCTTGGCCTGACTAAAATAATATGAACATGCAATACCAATAGTCTCCTTTTTCTGTTCCCTTTTGATCCTAGACTCTGATTCACACTTAGCTAGTTCCTAATTTAAGGTTTATTCAGCTACCATCGAGAAATTGCCTCCCGCCTGCAGTACAGTTTTTCTAATCTGCCTGTCACTTCCTGAGCCAATCTTCAACAAATTACCCAATTTTTATTCTTGTAGCTAGTGGATACAGTGCCAATTTAAGTTGCTTTTACCCATTTTTTGTATGAAATGGACAGCTTGTGTAGTCTGTGGAAAACAGTTTTAATCGGCTTGTGCCTCACTTTTAAAAACATTTCAAAATGTACTTTTAAAACTGAACCACATGAAAATTAACCTTCTGGTAACAGTAATAACCTACCTTTGCTGCAATGTAGTTACACTGAAACAGATTAAAAAGTGTGTTCTGGTCCTTAAGCCTCACTTGTGTTGATATTTTTGCATACGGCAAGAGGAGGCAGTTATTACATCCAACAAATGTAATGTCTGTGGCTTGGTACAAAAGAGCACTATATTTACAGAACTTCCCTAGAGAACAGAATAAAATAGGCAAAATCTCCTATTACTTTCTTTTTCATTCAGTTACATCATTGGTATTTATACAAATGCCTTAAGCTTATCTCAAATTCTCTTTTATTAAAGACACTTTTGAGCTCACCCTAATAAATGTTTGTTTGCTCTTCTCTGGAAGCAAAAGTTTGCTGTGATGAGCAAAAGGGTTAGCTGGAAAGATACATTACTTATCAGTATGTAAGGACAAGCACAAAGTAGGCTGCTCTTCTATCAACAGCCATGCAAAGGTTTACTTCTGAATGGGGCTTTAAAAAGTTTGTAATGAGTACAAGACAAACACTTGCCCTTGCAAGATTTTCTATTGAGATAATCCTTCCAGCCAGCACTGGAATGATGTTGCCAGTGCCATACAGCAATACTCTGCAGATAGCAGGAGGTTTTCTCAAGGACAGTGTTGTTCCCTGGAATGAACCCACAGAGTCACATTTCCAGGTTCTTCCCAGTACTCCTGATGGCAGGAAGGTTTCGTTGCTTTTCTAACAGTTCCAGCAGGAGCCATGTATCTTGCTTCTCAGGGCTTTAGTGGGTGCCAAACAGGGAGTGCCACCCTGTTTTACTGCCCTGAGCAGATGCCAAGCCTGTCCTCGCCCTCTCTTAGGCCTTATTCGTGTAGTATCCACCTTAGAGAACCATTTGCATAAGGCTTTGCATGGCTTTGAGCAGCAGCACTCAGTTTTCCAAAGGAAACAGGAGGGCCACTTGCATCACTCCCAGTGCTGGGCTGCCTTGGCTGACGCCAGCCCCACTGCCCTGGTGCTTTGGCTGGGACAAGCACTGCTGCTCTGCACCTGGCCTTGAGCTCTGCCTTTGTATCATAAGAGCAGCACATTAAGGCTGCCGAGAGGAAGGCATTGTTTGTTCAAGGGTCTGCAGTAAGCTTGTACACATGTAAAGTAGCAAGGCGTAGTTTTTAATTGGGATTAAATTTAAATCATGTATGGGTGCAAATTCAAAGTTTTGCAGCAAGTAACACTCTCATTTTTGATGTTAAAAATTATTGGCCTGACTGTATTAGGGGAGTAATTTTAAATAATCTTTCATATCTACAAAGAGAAAATACAATTCTCTGAGCTCCTCATACAAACAGCAGTGCCTTGTATCAGCTATATAACAGTTGCAGCTCATGTTCCTCTGGTCCCACATCTGCCCACGTGGAGCTGCACAGCCAGTTCTCTGAGGCAGCATTCAAACCATTTTGATCTGAAGTCTAGCATGCACGCAAGTCATGCCAGGTTAACCACAGCAGTCAGTCGGAGAGAGAGAGCCCAATCTGTGCTGCTGCTTTTTGCCACAGAACAGAATAACAGCATCACTTGTGCTTGGAAGAGCCCTGGGAAAGACACCTCACCCAAACAGGCACTGTGACTGGTCTGTCACCAGCATGTGCTGAACTGATGATGCTGGTGAGTGCAGGGAAGAGGACCTGCCACTCCTGAATAATGCATATCTTAGACTATGGACTAGAGCCCAGAGGGTGAAAGTCCAAGTAAGTCAGGTTAGCGAGTTCCTGGTCACTGTGGGTGGTTTTTCCATGACAAAAATGAATCACATTTGCACACATGGGAGGCAAATGTGCACTGCTTGGTGCCACGCTTCACTGCCCTGTAACAAGAACTTGTTTATGAGGTCCAAAACATCTCCCACAAACACCATGCTGCTCTAAAATGAGCACAAGCAGAAAAAAAAAAACAACAGCCTGATGAGTGTAAGCTTTACAAGTGATAGCATATGAGGGAGAGATCTGCTTCATCTTGTAACTGTTCTTTGAGATGGGAAAGGAACAAAGAAAGACCAAATTAATCTCGTTAAACTGCTTTTTCTGTTGGGCTAATTGGAAATTGGCAGACTAACTTCTGTAAGATTGTCAAACAGTTGTAATAGAACAGTGATACAGCACCTAACACACGCACACGTGCTCGGGTCTGTTTCTCTTACCATACACTTTAAGACTCCTTGATTTACTTTGTTCATGACCCTGAAGACTGAAATTAGAGTGATCAGCTATAAGGTTAAGTGTCTGCCAGTCCCCTGTCTCCCAGCTGAGTCTCATCAGCAAATACACTGGATTTTTCTTCATTTATGAATCCCAGAAGTGAGACTGCCAGTTGCAGGCTGTGAGTGTATGAAACAACTTATCCCTAAGATGGTAACAAGACAAACTGGCACCTTTTTTTCTAGGATTATCTACCTTCATCAGTCATATATCTTACTTGCAAAATAAATTAACAATTTTCCATGTCAACTGACTTCTTGTTGCCCAAGCTCAGCTGTGATCGCAGAGAAACAATGGAAATATTTGCACACATAAACACAAAGCACCTAGGCAACAAAATACAGGAACCTGACCTACTTGTGCAGGATATGAAACCAGCTATTACAGGGAAGACAGAAACACGATGGAGCAGCTAAAGACACTAGAAGACAGATATTAGAGGGTAGGAATTTCTGAAAATTGGTATAAATGCAGAAGTAGTGACTGTCAATGAATATTGCGGAAATGAGAATAGAAGTATTAACTGACAGAAAGTTGATTTGGTCCAGATCTTTGGGGGGAAGGAAGTAGAACCTCTGTTGAGATGGTGTAGAGAACTTGCTGAAGCACTTCGCCTCTCACAACCATCACATCACCAAACCTGAAGGTTTTGCCATAATAGAACAGTAGAAATTTAGGATAAATTACTGTTTAAAATATATACAGAGGGTAAATGTGAGAAGGGCAAAAATGGGGCTAATAGCATGAACGGTGTTCACTGACCATGAATACACCATGGCTTGAGATTAGAAAACTGCCCCTTGTCATTAAAAGAAGTAAACTCATAAAGTGCCTCCTATTGTCAACCTGTTCGTCCCTTCTCCATCTTCTCAGATCACAGAACACTCGAGTTGCTAGAGCTGTGCCATAGTCTGGCAGACAGGGATAGTGCAGTAAAGCTTCCTTAGCCACCATTCCTTCTCCTTACCCTCCTTTGCTGCTTCATAAATCTGTACCTGAACTCATCCGTTCATTTCTGTTACTGGGTTTCTCTTTGTCTTTCACTCTTCAACCTGAGCAGCTTTTTATTACTCTTCAGGTTATAAATAATGCATCACAAATTTTCATTATTAGTTCACAAAATGTTGGAGCTGGCTGGCATCACCTGCATTTCCTATAATTGGAGTAATTGCCCAGTTTATTAAAAAATATGCCTAAACTTCACATTTCAGGAATGCAAATCTTGGGAAACAGCTCTGGAGAGAACAGGAAGCCAAGTCAGATAAAAAATGGCCCTTCATGCCAGCATCCCTATGGCCCGACCCACACCCTCCCTTCTCCATGGCACTGCAAGTGCTGGTGTGGATTCTCAGTGTGCCAGCCCAGCTGTATGTCATGTCTCTAAGATGAGAATTGATCAAGGGCTACTGCAAAAGAGCTTGACCATCTCTTTGGGCAATCAGTGTGGCCTTCCTTCTGCTCCATGATCTACCTCATGGGAAAAATCTGAGCTGACAATGCAGAGTATCCAGCCTCACAGATGGGCTGAGGATTTTTATTCCAGAATTTACATGATTTTTCACAATGAAAGTCTCAGCTCATCTGATTGGGATAGAAGGAATAGTTGGTGATTAGAAATCTCCCATGCTTAGAAGTCTTCTAGAATGACTGGGGGCTAAGGCATCATAAACACATATCCCTGGGAGATTACATACATTGATAATGGTTAATCCTTCCTGTCTGGAAGCAGATAAATGGCATTATACCTAATATGGCTCATTTGCTTTGACATCCTCTGGAAGTCCTTATGATACATAAAAGTTACTTCTCAGGATCCACATCCATTTGTCAGAACCATTTCCTACAGCTGAGGTTGGCAAAGGTGTGCTTTCTGTGTCACAGTGTAAGAAAGTCCGTGAAAATCCCTTTCTTGATTTAGATTACATTTCTTCAATTGAAAATTCAAGATTTAAAAGAAAAAAGGGTCGGATACATTATTCATCCAATATTAGAGAACATAACACTTCCAGGAGTTAAGAGAGGAGGCCTGTGAGAATGGAGTGCTGTATGTTGAAAGAATAATAGCATGCTGGTGTCGTCTATATGATCCAGGGTAAACAAGCAGTTTTTAAATATCTTAGTATAGATCGAATTGAGATGAATCGCCTTAATTTTCAAAGACACGCTGTCTCTGGCATGGAAAAAGCCAGACTGTACATCCATCCAAATGCAAGAATGTGGGAGTTTGTGTATTCAGGTCTTCACCAAGGGCTCCTTAATACAAGGTGTCTTTTATGTTTCAGAGGTAAGGGTGGAATAGAATCAAAGTCAAAATGCTCAGCTGCTTCATGAATGAGGATTCAGTGCTTATCTTTCTTGCAGCTGCCCTGTGGGGTGCTGCCAAACTGAGCCTTCATCCAACAGTTCTGTGCTGGGCAAGGTGTTCAGCTCATGCCAAGCTGTGCATCTCTGCAGCCACACTGGTACCAGGATCTGCTTCGTGCTGGCTCAGCCTGCAGAGTTGAAGATGTGAGGGGGGGGGGGGGGGGGGGTTGAGCACATTTTCCTTGTAAAAGGAGATAGGTAACTGTAAATGCCTTGGTCTGCTATGGGTGGGAACTGTAAATGTTTGCAGAGGCACATTTAAACAAGCACTATTTAGGCCTCTGCTCAATATGTCTTGATCATCCTCTAATTACTGCCTCAGTGCCATCACTCCTGCTCAGGAGAGGTATGGAGCCACAGCAGCACTGCTCAGAATTGAGCTGCCGTTTCTGTCCTCCTGCAGTCATGTTTGGGACACAGGGGTGTCAGTGCTCTTTGAGCAAGGTTTCTTGCCACAGGTGATGACTTGAGTCAAAATGGCAAACAGCCATGTTCTCAGCCAACAACTTTGGACGAAACTGACCACAGAGTTCCCCCTGCCTTCACCTGGCAAGACTCGGTCATTAACTCAGGTTTTCCCTTGTCAGTAAACTGAGAGGTTCATCGCACCGACCTCGCTGTGTCACAACTCCTGCTGAGTGTGTGCATGGCAGCTGTGGCTCGGCTGCTGTGCCATCAGTATGCCAGTGACATTCTGCTCTATGTCTTCTTTTCATCAGATCCAGATGGTGTAATTTCCTCTCCTCCTCTGAATCTGGCCAGGACAAAGTGCTGGATAAGAATCAGCTGGCAGGCCACCTGGCAGAGGGATGTGAGGAAAGGCAAAGTGCAGCCACGGGCCACGACTGCACAGCCATGGCCTGACAGCACCTACTTTTGCCAATGAGGTTGGCTGTTTTTGAAAATTTCCAGAATCCATTAGCTCAGTTCCCACATGATGAATTTTCCAGACAGTGTCTTCCAAAGCAGTGCCTCAAGCAAGATGCTGGACCCTGATGTTTCTCAGTCTTACTCCACGTTGGGCTTAATACAAGACGCATACCTGGTGCAGCCTGGGGGCTGTGCACAGGGCATGGCCAGCATCTCACTCACTGCTATCTGCTCCTGGGAGCCCTTCTGCCTAAATTTCTGTCTGCTTCTGGGATCTGTGCTACCTCATCTATCTCATCACCCTCATTCTAGGATTTGGGCAGCTCCTGGTAGCGATGTCAAGCACTGTAACCTGAGCCTGGGGCTTGGGAAAAAACAGATCAGGCTGACGTTCAAATCCGTCTTTTCTGTATAGCCCAGATTCAGCAACACCATCATACTTCATCTTTTGTGTTTGTTTGTTTGTTTTAATTGCCTAATTTTTGATGAAGAAAACAAGAATGAAACGAAGTATTCGGAAGCTCAGCGTTTTTGCTTAAATGTGCTCAAAAGTACACTGAGCTGATTTTTTATACTTATGGAGGTTTTATCTAAGGAAAACAAACACCTGAAATCCAACAAAATACTATTTTTGATGTGATATATAGATATCTGTGGTTTATATAACTACAAATTTAGACTTTTCTGATCTGCCAGGAATCCTGAGTACGTAGGCAATCACATGAGAATGCAGTGATGGTGTACAGCACAGTGAAGGCAAGTTGCTGAGATCAACAGATAGATTCTGCATGAGGGTATGTTTGTGTTTTCTAGCTTACATGATCTGATTTGCCTGAATTCATATCTAAACTAGCCTGAAGCAAATAGGATGACTATCTTCCATCAGAGCACATTTCCCAGAGATATGAGTACAGTACTTCATATCAGAGCAATACCTCCAATCTGCACCTTTTTCTGGTGGCCCACTTCAGTTTACCTTCTGAGGGCAGGTGTTCCAGATCACTCTTCTGATTTATTATTGATGAGTACTAGGGTGGTTGATTGGATCAGTGTATGAAGAGAAGTTTGCTGCAGTGAGGCTTAGCAAGACAGTACAGGGCAATGCATTTATTCAGTTTACAGTGATGGAAACATGCACGGTAACTGCAGGCTTATTCTGATTATAAATAACATGTATTTGTCACCTGCAGTAATGAGGGAACCTGAGCAACAGGAAACCAGTGTTTATCAGCATTTTTAGCTTGCTTCATGCATCACTAATCATGGAAATGAAACGCATCAAAAAAAGATGAGAGCTCTGCCGTCAGATTCACCAGAGCTCTAACATGCTGTGAGATGGTCCTGTGGGAAGCTTCCATCCGCCTTTACCTCGCAGAGATCCAGGAGCTTATCCACCCACAGCAGCCACAAAGACAAAACTGTTTTCAGGATGTAAATTGTTTCCTGTGTATTAGATCCTACTAGAGATGTCTTTGGTCCAAAGATTTTAGAATTTGGGATGTTGCATCTCCTCTACTGCAATCTGAATACATGACTTCAGTTTTCTGTGCATTGTTGGTTCTTCCCCTACATCAATAGAAAGGAATGAGTGGTTACAATATGCTATAAATGACTCATTTCTAAAGAGTATATGTTTTGCCAAACAAGTTCTTTCTCCTTCTCCTCCCTACTTTTGTGCTAATAACAAGTCACACTTTGCTACTTCTTTAAATTTTCTTTTTCCATGTCTTTTCCATCACGAATTCTGCTTAGACTGGCCTTCGTGCACTGCAGCCTTATAAAATATATTTCCCTGTGAAGTTCCTAAGTGCTGGAATTGTGTAAATGAGTACTTCTGCATGCCCAAAGGGCTATTTTATGGTTTGAGTAACCACTGTCCTGGGACTGAAAGTCCAGCACATACAGTGCTGAGCTCCTGGTGTCTACAGGTTGATGTCAGAGGGAACAGAGATGCATAAGGAGCTGGAGGTGCTTGGCACTTTGCAGAGTAGACTTTGCAGCAAAAATGCACAGTGAAAGGGAGAGGGCTGTGCCACATTTACAGCTTTTTGCAAGCAAATCCGTACAAAGGCTGGTTTCCTCTCTGCAGCTCTATTGATGGAGTTCCAGAATTTGTCGCTTTGGGGACTCCTGCTAAACTAATACAGTCATGCAGGAAAGATTTTAAAATTAGTAATAAAAACATTGGCAAATAGTCACAGATGAAATCAACTGTTGCTCTCTGGAATAATCTCCCAGGCTCTGCCTCCATGGCCCTCACAGCTCAGCACCCTGCAGAGATGTATGAGCCAGCACTGTGCTCAGGGTTTGTCCTGCTCATAAAACTGGGATGGGAGGGTGACTGCCATGACCTCCATGCTGCTTTACATTTCCATTTATGAGCCTATAACGCATCCACAGCAAACACCGCCAGCTCTTTATCCCTTCTTGTCCTGAACCAGATGTTTCTGTGTGGTTTGCGGCTGTGAGAGACAGGAGACAAGTGGGAACATTTGACACAAGTGTCAACTGGACATCGGTGTCACTCGGTATCGCACACTCGTGTGCTTTCGTGAGAAGCTGGCTGGCTTCACTGACAGCTGATCCACAGCCAAGACACCAAGAGGTTACAGCACAGCCTCACTGCGGCTGCTGCATTTCCCATGATGTTGGCAGGGATGTGGGGAAGAATCCCCCTCACCCACCCAGCTCCTCCCCGAGCGCACACCCAACTGCAGTGCTCGGCCATATTAGGAGTGCGGAGAGCGAGGAGCAGGAGCCAGGAGCAGGAGTTCTCCCCACCAGCCTGCTGCAGGCTGCTATATTTAGCAGTGGGCACATGGGAATAGCAGCTTCGCGTGGGAGAGGGGTGCTGGAACACAGAGACCTGTCTGAATCTACTTAGCTCTAATGGGAGCTCTGACTGCGTGCCACCTTTAGAGGGTCCTCTATGGAAATTAATTGCATTTTCCTATTTTTGCGATAAAAAGAAAAGTAATTTAGCTGACATATACCTCCACTGTAATAGTTCTGACGAACTGCAATTACTGCACAGCAAAATAAAGCTCTTTTAAAGTGTTTATTTACCCTCTTGTTTGTGTAGAAGGAAAACTAATCCACAAGAGTGCATTGCATTTAAATGCAATTATGGCAGCATTTATAATACAAACAACACCTCCACTGTTTGTTTTTTTTTTCTTCTTATTTTCTTGAAGTATTATTTGAAGATGAGAAAAGGAGACTCACCTTGTGTTTTAAAAGCCCAAATACAAAAGTGAACATGTACTGTTAGGAGCTGCTGGCCTTTCACTTGCAATTATAAACTATATTTATAATTATAAATTGTAATCTATAAACCAGCAATCCCCCTTACACTGAGAGAAAACATCCTAAACGATTAAATCAACAGTGCGGTAGCAGGCAAATTCATCTAGTCAGCCCCACTTGTTTTAACAGAAATATACAGTTGCTCTTGATCCAGAAGAGCAGGTTTTCTGTGCTCTGAACACCAATGTCCTGTGTTTTTCTTTCCCCTTTTTCCACCTGGGCTGAGAGTTCTTCCGAAGGTCAAGTGACTCCTGCAAGGCGTAGTTCTGATTCAGGAGCTAAATTGGGATCTAGGATTCCCCTCGTTCCCCTCATCTGCCAGTCACTCCGTGGTACAATCTCTAGGAAGAGCACATGGGGCAGAATCACTGCAAGGATATCTGAGGAGAGAACTTTGGCTGAAATCCCCTTGAGGAGATTGATTGCCTCAGCCCATCAAGGAAAGGCAGGCAGAAATTCAGTGCTAATGACCCACAGAAGAAGTGATGTTTATTTTTTTCCTGAACTAGGAAAAAGCAGGGTCTAGCCAATCCCATGTTTCTTTTCTGGGTCTTGAATACCCAAGTCTGTTGTTATGCCTATTAGCAGCACCACATTATGGTGGTCTTGGCCATGGCTTCATTCTCCAGTGCTGTGTGCAATGTGCACAGCACAAGCAGGAGATGCAGCTCAAGGCAAATGATCCTTGTTTTTCTTCCAGTGCTGGTCAGCTTCTCACTAGACATAGCTGGAGCACACATGATGATATATATATACATGTATTTTGAAGATATATGCATGCACATATCTTCATACGTACTTGCTCCAGTGCAACTAGTGCCCTTTAGAGAGATTTTTATATTTGTTCAATCTTCAGTAACAAAAATACCTCTTAATGAGAGTACAGTTTGATAACAGTGTTATCAGAGCGGTATTTCCTTCATGTCATAATCCCAAGCCTGGACACCACTCCTGCTCAGTATGCTACAGGCAGAGTGCACAGCTCAGGTTAGGCAATGTGTAGAAAGTCGCCTTGTCCTGAGGTATCCGCAATCACTGTCATTTGGAAATGACTGGAAATAATGGTAATTCCTACCCACACCTGAAGTGAAATAATGCCTGGGTACAGAACTGCCATAGGAGAAGTTCTTGCATGTGAGTTCTGGGTTGTTTTTTTAATTGGACTCTCTCTTCAGTTACAACAGACACTTCAGCAACTACAAGGCAAAACTGTTTTCTAATGTAAATTACTTCCTCTGCCTTCCACCACTATTTACTTAGCATTTTGTGAGCATTGTGCTATGTCCACACGGAGTTTTCCTGAAAACATGGAGGTGAATGTACCAAAACAGGGAGGAGACATCAGAGCTTCTTCAGAAGGATCTCAACTGCCAGCCTCTGACTTGGCATAAATAATTCTCCAGGCAGTTCCACCCCCTTTCTTTCTCTCTAAGAAGCTGCTGTGGAAAACAGCAAAGAAAATTAAATTCTGTACAAAAGATAATTTTTATTTTATTTATTGATTTATTTTTTTTCTGAGTGTATCCAGTGCTCACCCTGGCATTTTTCTTGCCCTGTGCCTGGAAACACAGTCATTCAATGATGAAAACTTTGTAGCAGCCAGGTATGCTAAGCTGGCTTTCAAGAACAGTCTTTTGATCTGCAAGGCTGAACAGAGGCATCAACATTTCCAGAGCAGGAAAACCTTTAGTCTGGTGCTTGGTGATTTATGGTTCAGAGGCCTTGATCAGTGAGATACAAATGAGAGATGAGGGAGGGATGTTTCAGGGAGGTTAGAGAAGTTCCTTCCTTTGTCACTGTTCAGCTCTCATTTCCCTTGGCGTATTGACTCAGAAGATCAGAAACTGCCCTGCTCAGAAGTGTTGGCTTGTGTCAGGTATCCAGCTGCTCCTCTCTTTGATCTCTCTCTGTATCTGTCTGGATTTCCATGTCACTTGCATTGCTATTATCCCTGCAGATAAGTGAACAAATGCAATCACAACTTCAATTTCTCTACCAAGGAAATAAAATCTGAAATTTCTCCCCTTATCTGATAACTGCCACTGGAAGAGCTGCTAAAAGGGCCATCCTGGGCAACATTTGTTTCCAGTTCAGGCAGGGATTTGAGAGGTTTCTCAGCTCTGGAAGGAAAGTACATCACTGATCTGTTCTCCTCTGAGACCTTTGTCAATCAGTGTTAGCCTTGCTTTGCTCACAGTGGCCGAGGGTGTCTACAAACAGTCTTTGTTTAGCACACTGAATTGCAGTTTTGTAATTGAGAGGAGGGATAATAGAAATACTTGCTGAGAAAATGTACGTCTTTGAGATATTATTTTTGGCCACTTATCTTAGAAAGAAATCAAGAGAAAGACTGCATTATTTCCAGTGGCCTTCAATTGTAGTTAAAAGCATCACACTTGAAAATGTGTTTTTCTAATTCCACTATATCCAGAACTGATCTGGAGAGCAAGACAGAACAATCCCTTACCCACACCTCCCATCACCAGCTAAAAGGACACTCTAGGTTTATCATCCCTTGTTTGGCTGACAAATAATGCTTCAAACAATCAGTCATAAAAAGTGTGAAGCCAATGAACCCATCTGCTCTTCACTCTGGTGAGTGCAAGAGCCTATGTGTCTAGACAAAACACTGAACACACCTGTATATGCTTTCCTACATAGTTTTTCATGGTTTTTTTTGTTTGTTTGTCTGTTTGTTTGTTTTGCTTTGCTTTGTTTGTTTTTTTCTTTTGTTTACAGCTGTTCCAGGGGATCACTCCAGTGAGGAGCCTGTAGCTAAGTTATTTCCACTTATATGGATCTCTCATGGAAAAACACAATGTAAATGTAAAGGTTTTCTCTAAGTGCTAGAAAGAAATGTCCTGGTTAGGGACCTGGTCAAGCACTAGGTTGAAATTTAATGTGCTTCAGCCATCGGCTGCCTGTCTTGCTCTAAGCTCCAGGTGGAAAATCAAACTGGTATGGAAATGTCAAACCAGCAAATACTCAGGTGGGATCTGAACTCCTTGACAGAACTGAGGGCTTCCAGAAACTAACCAGCTGTAAAAAACGTGTCGGTGGGGACAAGGGAGAGAGAAGCAGAGCTGACCAGAGAAAAGAGGTGATGTCATGTGGGTTTGAGTGGATGTGAATTGCGCAGTCTCAAAGGTGATGAATGAGGCTGGAGAAATTTGTTGTTTCCTGCAAATCTGCTTTGGATTTCACCAGCAGTCATTAATTCCCTCTGTGTTGAGGAGAGAAAGTTTTGGGTTTCAGGTATAGACAGATGATTCAGGGAGGAAGGTCCTTGTTTGAGAGGCATGAATGATAGCTGAAATCCTGGGAGCCAGAGTCATCTGTTTGCAGAAAGCTTCCCCAGAGTGCACTAAGCTAGATTTCTGCCTTCATAAATATTGTTCTTTCAAGACATATTTACTAAATCACGTCTAGTTCACAATCATTTGCCAGCCCCGTTTAACTTCATTAGCTCAAGTCCAGTTCATACTGTTTAAAACGCACAGTGCTTCTTGGGAACGGCACATACAGAATTATGCAAACTGTTCAGAATAGCTTCACCCTGAGCATTTAGCATGGATAAGTTGGAAGGAATTTAAGAGAACTGCATTGTACTGACATGTTTCATTAAGGTCAGTAATTAAGTAATGTGTGTGCACGAATACGTGTGCTTGACAGTAAGAGAAGCACACTAGCTCTGAGCAGGGTGTAGCCATGCTGGGCCACACTCCTTGCTGTGCTGCTGCCTGCTCTGGCAGAGGTACAGCAGGGCTCAATTTGCCTTTTTTTGTTGCCTGTTGCAATGACAGACATATGCACGTGCTGAGAACATAGCATTGGAAGGTCAGCTACAATTTTGGTGAATTCAGCAGGGCTGTGTGTATTGAGCTCTCATTTGATATGACCAAACATTCAATAGCTGTTTCAGACTAGCATCTGGGGGAGATTTACTCTTTGTTTCTCTCAAAGTGAGGATCGCACCACCTCTTCTGCCAGGTGCAATCGCTCTACAGTAAGAAGCTCCCACTGAACTTGCTTATTGTTGAATACTTTTAATTGCCTTCTAACCTTTCTCTCCCTTCTTCTCCCCTCCCTATTAGGTCATTCCTTGCTACAATGCTATTAATCCAGGCACTTACCAGGGAGTGACTCAGTTTCTCCCGGATCAAGAGCCTCCCTGTAAATTGCATTGTGAGGTGCAGAAGTGTAGGTGTTATAGAAAGAAACTGTACTTATCCTGAAAGAGTATGTTTTAGGTCAAAGGATAAGCATGCTGCTGTGAAAACTGCTAAATAATGATTAATAACTCTGGAAAACTAATTGTTTATCCAATGATTCCGAAGCCATGGCACCAGGTGGCTTGCACCAGACATTGGGAGTTCACAGGTGGGAATGCAGCACAACAGCGCTTCCAGAGTGCTCTACTATCCTGAGAGGCTTCCCCCCTTGGAAAGACATGGCAACACAGTGGGATCCCCTTGGCAAAATACCACAAGCTGGTGTTGGAGGAGGAGACTTTTCTTCCTCAAGCCACTCTACAGACCAGGTGCAGTATAGCCCTAAATAATGTTGTGTTCCACCAACTGACACTTCCCTTCCCATCTTCCTTTAAGTGCTTCAATTCTGTGCATCATTTCTAAGGAGTTGCTGGTGACTGGGATAAATTGTATGATTTACTACTTTTTTCATTCCATTGTCCTTAAGAAACCACTGATAGTTCCAGACAAAAGACCCCACTTACATTTCAGATATCTGCCAGCATGTGAAATGTTTTGGATGCCTTCTTGTTGGTGATTTATAAAGCAATACATAGAATAAAAATTAAAAATAAAAAAAAAAAAGTGGAACTGTCACAGATGCCTATTCTACATATCTCCCTCTCTCTGGCTGTCTCTCTCAGTTTATTGGTGTAATTATAGCTCGTCTCCTCGTGTTCCCTTAGCAACAGATGAGGAGATGGCTGGCTGCCCATCCAAATTGTTGCCATGCCGAGAGGACGTGGACACGATCGGTGCCATTACCCCCTGATGGGACCAGTCCCAGCAGAAAGATCTATGGCTATAAGCAGGGCAAGGTGCTTGGAGACAGTGCCTTGAAGTACCAGGTGAGACTGGCAAGTTTTTCAGATGATACAACAAAATTTTCTTGATACTGTTTTGTAAGAAAATTTGCTATCAAAAAATGGCAATCCCATTTCCATCTCCACAAGCTGGAGGGATCTGGTGTGAGGATGTGGCTGCTTGTGTCTGTGACCTGGCCAGGCCGCTAGCACAGGGCTGTCTGCAATCACAAGAACAAAAACGTCTCATTGCCTTTGTGGTATGATCAAATGCCACATTCTTCATCTTATCATGTAGGAGTGCATTAGAAACCTCAATGGCAGAGTCCACCCGCAGTTCTGAAAGTTGTATCTGTTGTGTGCTTCCCTGGAGGACCTAAATTGGTCTTCAGAGCAAGACCTGGATTGGTATTTGATGTTCCTTGGTGCTGATAGCCACGAATATTGTGAAGTAACAAACAAGCAGATTCAGTGCCCTCTAAGCAAAAGGGAGATAGAGCAGATTAAGTGGATAACTTTGTCATCTTCCCAGGCCCCTCTCTCAACATGTGCCTCTCTCGACTTCTTGTCGTCTCTGGGGGTAAAAGCTGGGTCATTGAACCAGTGCTGTCATAGCCACATCCATTTTGAGATGTTTGGTCAGAGTGAAAGTTGCCCAGTTCAGGAACACAAAGCAGATGTGAAACATGATGCCCCATAACCTTCCACCCCACGCAATCTCTAGGTGACATTGCGTTGACCAAACAGACTAAAAAATGGGAAGTGTTCTTGTCTGTGAAAAGGTTCCCACACTACCAAAACTGCCCTTTGTAAAACACCTTACACTTGGTGATATCATGTCATGCATGCCAGTCCCTGAGGACAAAGCCCAGCATCTGCCTGTGTCTGAGACCTGCAAGAACAAGAGAGGGAGGACTTGATCCTCACAGATAGCTCTAAGGTCTGCAGACACAGCCCCATTGTGGCCATGGTCTGATTTCCCACAGCCCCCATGCAATGGATTCTGCCAGCTTGCAGAAAATTCCCAGCTGATGGCTGGAGCCAAAACCTGGCCCCTCCACAGCTCCACCAGACAGGGCTGAGCTCTGACTGCTCCCCAGCTGCTATCTTCTTGGCTCCTGTGTTTACTATGTTTCTGTTTGCAGAGCAAAGTTTCTTGTTCAGCAAGGAAGCATTATCCAAATAAAGACCCAGATGTTCTCAGAAATCTGCAGTTCAAGGGAAATGCTTTGTTAGTCTCATTTTGTTAAGTTTAGCAAGATAAACCCACTTGCATTGGAAAGAGCCTTGTTGAATTAAATCAAACCTATTCTGCTCTAAACAGCCCTGTGTGGAAATGAATCATCCCAGTTTATGGTAGAACAGCCGTGTCTGCTGTGTCTCATATTTCCCACAGAGATTTTAAGGCCCCCATTCAGCCAAATCAAACTATAGTTTTCTGCTCTGCAGTTCCATGCAAATTGCAGGCTTTGGCTTTAGTTCTGCACGTGCAAGGGCTTACTAGGAATGCAAGAGTCTGGGAACAAGCAGAGCTAGAGGGAGGCTGAGCTTCAAATAGCAAGATATCTCCAGATTACCAGAAAGATATTTTGTCTTCTTCAGACATGCCTGAGTTGTTCCTAGCTTTGTAGGACTGAACACCAGCCCTACTTCCCAGTTAGATGACAGCACGTGGCTCAGCACTAGGAAATATGTCTTCTGTATGATGTATGCCTCCAGGTGCCCCAAACTGGTAAGTTTATTGTTCTTGAAAAAGTAATATAGGTGTGTGACTGTGATAGGCTAGGGAAGGGCTTCAATCTTCTCTCATGGGCAAAGTAACCATAAAAGGAAATCTGGTTGTTTTATAATGCAGGGTGTGCTCCTGTGCTACTTCATTCACGCTTCTCTGAGTCTGCTTAGGGTCGTTACTGCCTGCTGAAGTCCACAAGCAAATATGGGATGAGAATAACCTTTGTCCTCAGACCTGAGTGGAAAGGAAGAGGAAAGTTCAGTCAAATCTCCAGTTGCTGTTTTAGCCACTAGGGTGAAATTTAGAAGACTTCAGTTCAGTTAAACTATGCAAGAATGAACCAACTCTGAGCAAGGGCCCAAAAACACAGCTGGGGAGGGCTCTGAGATGGGATGGGAAGGTGACCCTTGGGAAGTACAAGGCAGTGGCTTTCTGTGGACATGACAAGCACACAAGGAAGCATATTCTGTCTGACTATATACTCAATTTCTCAGAGAGTTAGGAAACAGGTTTCTCCTGACTCTACGGATTGAGGGTAGAGCTGAGCTCCTGACTGCAAGTCCACCAGAATCAGACTGAGGAGCAAACACAGCCCCAAAATAGACCAGCTCCAGCAGCCTGTTGGCTGTGAACTGAAGCCACCAGCTGTTGACAGTACAGAAACTATTCAAGAAATGTGCACTGCTTGGTGCAGCTTGGCTCCTTCCCTCTGCCTTGAATGACAGCTGTAGGGAAACCTTTGGAGAGGCAGAGCATGCCTTTTCCTCCTTCCAGAAACAGAATCTGCCTTGGCTGATCCAAGCCAAAGGCTGCACTGATTGACATGCCAAGTGCTGCATCCAGAATACTCATTTTGTTTCAGTGCATAAAACGATACAAGATTAGCTATAAGCTCTGAATTCAGTTCCTACACAGACACTGAGTGACATGGACACTACTGAGCCTGCTACCACTGGAATGACTTCTCCATTCCCTGGGAAATCTGAGGCCCAGCAAAAGGCAATGTGGGTTTTTTCCTTGATAGCCACACTGACAGAGTTGGGTTTGCAGTGCTTAGCCTTGGAAATGTGTGAAAATCAAGCCATCTCCAAAAGAGATGGTCCATCTGCCCATTTGATGTTAAGAAGCTTCATGATCTACTCAAGCAAAGGCTGCAGGGCACCAGAAGACAGCCCTCATCCATTTCTAGGCTATGTCAACACTTGCACAAACTCTTTCCCTAAACTGGGAGATAACACATTTCCTGGGTTCAACCATACTTCCCTCTTCCCACTCTCAAACCTTCTGAGAAAATGAAGCCCACAGATTTGGGAAGTATATGAAAGCACCTTTTTAATTACTTTGAGAGATACCTTACTTCAGTGACTTAGTTTGGGAGTAGTGTAAAATACTATGGGAACCCCAATCCCTGAAGTGCAGCACAAAGCTGCAAGCTTTCCTTTGGCAATTTTACACTTCATATTGGTTCAACAAGTATCTGACTGCTTAGGCTGGAGGACACTGCAAGAAAATGTCACCCTGGCCAAGCATAATGTAGACTATTTTCTAAGCATCCACTACCAGTCCTAGATATAACCTGAGTTTGATGGATTTGACACTTTTCCACTATTATCTTCTACGCATTTAGCCAAATCACTAACCTGACTTATATTGTGTCGATGGGATTTTATACAGCATAAAGTGGACCTAATTTGACTTAATAAAGCACATCCTGACCCACAGTGATCCACGTCATTAGTGCCTGAAGCAACAGCTGTTCTCATTATGGCAGCTACAGAAACGCCCTGGCCTATCTTGCATTGTAGGTCTAAATTACAGGCCATGGAGGGAGACTGAAGGAAAGCTGAGTGTGGCACTTTTCTACATAAGAAGTCCTTAATAAACCTGGAGGTCTTTAATTTAGTCCCTTTCTGCAAACTATATGCCATTACAAAGCAAGTGGATCTGAAGTAGTCTCCTTTGACCTCTGCCAATATGCGGACTTACTTATGCATTCTGCAGGCAACAAAAGAAATACATCCTATTTTCTAATCCCTATCTGTACATGCCAATGTCTGCACATCTTCTAAAATCCATTTTCATTACATGTTGGGTCCCAGCCTACTCCTGGAGGAAGCAGTTGAAAAGCAACCTTCCAGACTGCCTTCTCCCCTCCTTTGTTCTCTGATCAGGGGAAGCAGTAACAGGAAAGGAGTCATTGGTGTTGTCTTTTAAAACTGTTTTCAAATGTCTGTGTGTTTCTGTGACAGGGTCTGGAATGATGCTAGATGTGCCTCAAAAGTTTGCTTGAAATTAAAATGCATATTGAATGCATCATAGGTCATGAACATGAATGATTGGCATTCACTGAAAAGGCCAGCTCTCTGGGCTCCTGTGTCTCTGAAAAAAGAAAAACAAAAGCAGAAGACTGATTACATTATTCAGTGTAAAGTAAAAGCTCTACTTTTTACCTTTGTGAATTGTTTATATTCAAAAGTCTATCTATTAATACTAAGGATATAGGATTAGTTGTGGGGTTTGTCCACTTTTCAGCATATTCTCTGCTTCTCTGTACTGCATTCTCTGTATTGACTGTCCCTACCCTGCAGTTTGTGCTTGAAAGAAAACAAAGGTAAAAGTGTTGCCCCTTGACTGACTGCTAGTTTCTTTTGTTTAGATGCTCCCATTTCAGAGATAGGCTGGAATCATACTTCTGTCAAAAAAAGTAGTGATAACAATATAGGAAAAAAAAAAAAAGCCTTAAAATTGCATGGATATTCTTAAAATTAGGGAGGAAATGTCACCTTGCTAAATTTCAGTCTCCTACAGGGCATGGGACTGCTTTGAAGAGGTCATCATAATCTTTTTTCTTCTCTGCAATAAGCAGATATCCTCATTTTATCCGCCCCTCTCTCAGAAGCAGACAAGCTGTTCTCAGCACAGCTTACAAAACAAGCGACACACACTGAACCCATATGGAAAACTTCAGCTACAAGCTCAGACAAGCATCATAAACCAGTAAAAGCAATTGCACTGATGCTACAGTAATGACTTTTCAAGGGGGCGAGAACTGGTGAAATAGATCAGACTTTGTGAGAGGTTGGAGATTGTTGGCATTGGTGGAGGGTGTGGTATCCATGGCCAACTTCAGTTGTTTTGCCTTTTATGAGTAAAAGACTCCTTTTTTTTTCTTCCTAAAATATATAATTCCTAAAGTTATAATAGTATAATTACTGTTCTGCTATTAGACAGAATCTCTGTGCAATGAGGATTAAATAATCTGAAGAAATGTTGGTACTTGAGTGACATTTCTATGCATACTTCCATGTGCTATACTTGCTTGCTAGCAATAGTATGCTGTAATTAGCCTCCCTGGGAATCTTAATTCCAGAAGCAAAGTCATTAATTTCAGTTCATCCTTTTTCCAGTGTATGTACACATCCATAGGCAAACACAATGTTCAGCTGACAGACAGAACCACATGTCTGAGTCCATACACACAACACTTGACAACTCTTTTGAGAGCATTTCAAATTAAGCATACAACAACCATTAAATTCAGGAAAAAGATAAACTAATATTTCTGCTCTTCAACTTCTCATGGTATAATCTATCTAGGCATTTTTAAATTGACCCGAGTGTGTGCCTGTCTTGTTGAGGTTATGTGGATTTCTCATGGATAGCAGCATATGAGCAGCAATTTGCCCTGATCAGTACAAATTTCTTCAGAGCAGCTATGGAGTCCTCATGTACTGGACAAGTGCTGATGCATTGTGGCTAATGGATTTCTTCTTACCAATTTTGTACTTTTAAATTCAGGCTGCTTTTAATAAAGTCATTCCACGTCCTCTTTTTGAGTTCAATTCCTTCTTCAGCCTACTTCCTCAGTCTGTATTTGTGAAACATCAATTTCAGTGCTGTCTTCTTGCAGATGAGAATTCTGTGTTTAATATGTAAATTATTTTTGTTCTTTTTATTAGCTTTGTGTGAATTATGTTTAACCTACTGGCATTTTCCATATTTCCAAACATGTCATATTCATCCATTTCAAGGATGTAGAGTATTTGCTGACAGAATAATCAAATCTGTGTAAGAAGAGTAAGTGAAGGGAAGGATGTGATTATGAGACTGGAGTGGCTTCAGCCTCACATCATGGCTTCAGCCTCACAGAAATATTCTTTTAGATTTGGCTACGCAGTGCAAGATTTTCCTCAGTATTTCCTTTTCCACCATTGTTGTTGCAGCTGTTTCATGGGTGGTTCCAGTTGTTCTACTGTTTATCCTATAATCTCTTCCCCAAAACTCGAGGCACTTGCGCCTAGAGAGGCAAACACAAGTCTGAATTTCTAAAGGAAGACATAAAGAAAACACTGGCAACATTTATTCTCCTGTTCCCCTCAGCTGCCTTCCTGTCTTTTTTTTTTTTTCCAGCTAATACTCCCAATCCAAATCATCAGACAGCAGAAAATGACCAACCAACATGTTTTTTGAGCTGTGTCTCTGTGGTAAGCCCATCCCCAGGTGCCATCCAAAACACAGGAATGAACATTCTGCGTGAGACCAAAGGGACCCCTCCCCTGAGCTGAAGCTTTTCACAGAGGCTTTTCTGTTGAGGCCTAGAAAAAGAAATTACCAAAGTCAGAGTAGGCATCCTTATCTGAGTTAGTCATCAGAGTTCCCTTTGGACAAATAACTTTCACCCATGCAAGTGTTCAATTCACCTACCCCAAAGCAAATGCTTAAAATAAGGCTAATGAATTGCTCCCTAAAGCATGCCTCTCCATTGAGCATGAAGGGAGCTGGGATGACTAGGTCAACTGTCAGCATCTTGATTATCAGTGTCTGAAGTTAGGAAACATAATCTCCCCACTCATGCAGTGTTTTAATGGATGACCTTGGAATTTCTTGGGGTAAATTATGACTGTGGAAAGAAAGGGAGGAAAACCATGCTGTTATTTGAATTAAAAAAATGCACGAAAAATTGTAATTAACATCTTTGTCATGACCGTGCTGATTATTCTACTTACACTCTCTATACACTGTCCCAAGGGCACTTAAGGTGTAAGTTTTGGAGTCGTGGGATGCATACTGCTGTGTTTATACACTGACAGAACCAACAGTAGTTCATTTATATTGGTCTTCTTTTAAGGCTTATGGGATGTTTGTATTTTATTTCAGCAAACTACTCTACAGAGAGGTTTGTTATCCAGTAAACAAACATAGCCTGGAAGAAATAAGGTTATAAAGTGATGTTTCTCTGCTGAGTCTATTTTTAAGCATTCTGATCTGTGCATAGAGAATATATAATGATACGTCTCTGTTTAATATACTCGACTTCACGATGAAAGGCAGGAGGGATGATTCAAGCCTGGTTTCTATTAATTGAGTTAAAATAATGAGCTGAAATACTGTTTTCTACCAGCTCTCCCTAAAGCATCAATCCACATGTGCATAGCTGCTGAAGTTCAAGAAATACATGCAAAGAAATCTCACGGGGAAAAAAAAATAAAGAAGAAAGAAAAAGAAGAAATGAAACCTATATATATATAATATATATATATAATATATATATATATAATATATATATATAATATATATATAAATAATATATATGAATTATATATATATATATATATAAAAACTGCAAATCAATTTTATATTTATTTATTTATTTATTTATTTTAATCAAACTCTCACAAGATGAGATCATACATGAGATGAGATATTCAGGTCATTTTGTTCTTAGCAGGGGAATTCTTAATTACCACCTTTGTATTGCTGGCCTAAGTAGTAGAGGTAAAGATGCTGCTGCCACTAGGAAGTAGGTGGCTCTGTCAGTCTTACTTTACAGGGGAAAGCTTCTGCTTATCCTAGTTTTAATACTTTGAGACTGCATGACTTCCATGAAAATGATGGGCAAAAAAAATTGAACTTTTATTCTTCTTTTGATTTATTTTTCTCAGAGAATAGGACAAGCTGAAAACCATAGGACACTGCAAGAGCCACTGCAACACCATGAATCACCATGCAACTGCAACTAGTATTTATTTTTTAAAGGAAAGGAATAAATCAGTTTCATTCTGTTAAAATTAATAATGTATATTTTCAGCTCTTCTCAATTATATGACAGGCATATTGCGGTTTTCCAGTTCTGGCAAAGATCTGGGAGAAGAGTGATGGAAATCAAAGAGATCAAGTATAAGTTGGAAGACGTAGTCTGTCTGACTTTCCTGCAGAAGTGCTTTGGAGCAGCAAAGGTGTGTTTGACGTGTAAGATATAGCTGCTTTGTTCTGATTTCTCAAAATAGACACAGGGAAAAATACTTGGCTACAAAATGTTACGATCCGACCAATAAAAAGAAAGTCAGCCCTTGGAATGTGTTATGAGAAGACAGTCCTATGGCCAAAGATTTTGATTTTAACTTACTCCAAGACAGCAAAGCCAAGTATTTTCTCTTGAATCTAGTTTCCTAAATTAAAGATCCCCAGAGGCTTTTGAAGGAGCATGAGTCAGTGGTTTCATATGAGGGCACCAGACACATCCAAAGTAGAAATGAAAGGAAACTGTCTTTTTAATATGCTTTGGGGATAAATAGAAACTAAAAGAAAAATTCATGCACATCCAGCCATCATCTTCAAAATTACATATAAATAAGAAATGTCAGCCTTTACATTCTTTGGCTTTATTCTTCAGCTTTGATATTAGCATGTGAATCATAGTTGTTTCTGTGTATGCACACCAACAGAAATAACAAATTTATAAAATACACACTCTGTGTGTGTATGTGTTGTCAACGGTTTATGGGCTGGTCCGGCCCAGTTCCGTGACCAGCAGGGCGGAGGGATCTGCGGATCCGCGCCTCTGGGAAAGGGGAAGCAGGGGACCCCAAAATACTTGAAAACAACAGCACCGATCTGAGGTGGAACAAATGATTTTACTAAATATAGTAGAGAGAGAGAGAGAGTCTGTTTGAATTGTATAGACCTCACCACAATGCTGGGGTGAGAAGTGCAGTCCAGTTGGTGACTGAAGTACAGACGGCGAAGCGCAGGCGGCGAAGCGCAGGCGGCGAAGCGCAGATAGCAGCGAAGCGCAGACAGCGAAGAGCAGGCGAAGAAGAAGGATCAGGTGACCTTGCTTGGAGTTATATCCCCTTGCTGACCGCAAAGTCTCCTGGGGAAATGTAGTTCTTCTCCAACGGACGAACATTCGGCAGAAATCAAACCCCACCCCCAATGCATTACATGATGTTATGGTGTGGAATACTGATGACCAAAAATCATAAAACCATGACAATGTGTACATGCATGTGTGAAAATTGAGAGTATCTGCAAACTGCACTAATCACTTTTGTTATACTAACTTATAAATAACCATCACTCAGTCTACTGAGACTCCACCTAAAGAATTCAGTGCACTTCCTTTGAATCAGTATGAATATATAATGAGGAAATCTAAATGAGTAAGTGATCACTTGGCAGTAAATGATGGCTCTCTTGTGATCTATGACAACTGGGTGAAACTGACAGGAGACCAAAGAACCATTAATTCAGATTGAAATAAATAAATAAATAGAAGCTACATGAGGATTGCAAAGTGCTTAACTAGGATATTGCTCCTAAAATCTGTCTACAGTTTTATAAAATAATCTTATTAGCACAGAACATCTGGAATATATCTTCCAGGGCTTTAAGCGATTGCTATCGCAGATAGAAACAGTATTTCACCCTGCTCAAATCTCTAAATCTGGTTGTCGTCTAGAAACGTATGGATGCCACGCAATATTTACAGTCTCTGCTAAAAGAGTTAGTTATAGCTTATTATTGCTGAGAGGTGAACCTTTTCATTGTCATAAAATACCGACCAAGCTATTAAAAAGGAAATAATAGCTTCTAGTAATGTTATCTACCGTAGCGCTTTGCAGTGCTCACCTATCCGTGAGCCTGGTGTTTACTTAACAATAGCAACAGAAGTGCACATTTCTTCCTGAAAATGAGTAAAAGCTTGCAGAGACCTATTGGTCTGCATCAGCCTGTTAACTGTGGTCAATTGGTGGATCTTCGGCCACAGGGCTTGTTGAGGCCAATACCGTAGGTACAAAAAGGGAAATGTGAGAATGTGAGAATGGGTACCTCATAGACTGTAGTTGTTAAGCTCTAGACAATATTGAATCAATGGTATTTAGGACTCCGCTTGGCAAATGACTTAAACATATGCTTAACTTTAAGCAAATGTATAACCTTCTTCAACCCTGCCCTTGATTTTATTGAAAAGCCCCCCAAACATTTTAGTATTCCCAACCATCTTGGCAGATTTTTTTTTCATAGAATCACAAGGTTGGAAACAACCTGCAAGATCATCTAGTCCAACCATCAACATTTTTGTGTGTGTGTTTTCTGTGTTTTCTTTATGTATGCTTCCTTTACATAATCTTTAGCTCTTAAACAAGCAAACAAGAGTTTTGATAAGCCAGGACCTCTGCGGATGGATTAATTATTGCTAATTTGACAGACCTGTGAATCTTACTATTGCCACCCAACACCAGGTTTAATGTACAGTTCTGTTCTAGCTTTTAGGATAGTCTGGGTAGTGTTCTTCCTTTCACTGTATCTCTCTCTCTTTCTCTCTCGCTCTCCCCTTTCCCTTCCTCCCTCTACTCTCTTTACAAATTATTTTCCTTCATTTGTTTGGAAGAAATTTTCAAAATTGCAGATGTGAAGGCCCAAGGGAGTTTGCTCAGTGACTATATTTTAGAATGTCTTCGAATATGCTGGTATTCTGCTCTTGCAGTGGTTCCTGGGCATCAGCGTGAGTCATACTTTCAAGTCACTAATGATTTCATAAATTAATATGATACAAATTAATTCCCCATTATTGTCATTTGTGAGTATCGCTTTTCCACATGACTGAATTTGAATGGGAAAAAAAAAGTCCATTGTGAAGTCACTATCACAAAAACAGTCCATTTATATCTGTTTCTTTTTGTTCCTCTTACAGTCACTCTCTTGTGATACAGAATAGTCATGTTCCATTTTGAAAGAATAAGCCTCCTCTGAAATGCAAGAGTTGGAATGGCTGATGTTTTGGTATTTCAAGGGAACTTCCTTTTTTTTATATCAAAGAGTTATGTTTCGTAGAATCACATAATGGGTTGGGTTGGAAGTGACCTTAAAGACCACCCAGTTCCAACCCGGCACCATGGGCAGGTTGTCACCCACTGGATCAGGGTGCCCATGGCCCCATCCTACCTGGCCACAAACTTCTCCAGGGATGAATGTATAAGACTAAACCTACCCTTTGTCTGTTTTCTGTAGAACAAACTGGTGCACTTCAGTTCTTGTGGTTTTGGGGTGGCAGCACTCAAACCTCCCGTAGGAACAGAAGTAGAGTATGGCCTTTACCAGCTGCTTCTTCAGTCTGCATCCCAGCAGCTGCTCTGAGAAAGGCCATTGCAGGAAAATCAAAAAAGCAGAGAGGAAGGCAAAGCTTGACCAAAAGGCTTGGTGACTAACTGGTGATGGGGTGGTCCCTCACAACAATGGGACAGCAAAGGTTTCCTTTCTTCTAACCCTAAGTGGTTGGTTGGATGGGGAGAGTTTATACTGCTGGTACTGGATTTGATCTCAAAGCTTGCATATTTCTACAACTTTGCAGATTTGCCTGTCACCTGTCTTTCAGAAAAGATGCGTGATGTGGTAGTTTCCTAAAGCAGAAATTCCCTTCCAGGATCAGCCAGGGCTCAGGGCAGAGATCAGGGCATCCTGTACAAATGGTGCAAGCTAGAGAGGGAGTGGACGGTGGCAGATAAACCACAGATATGGCTCAAGGAGGTTCAGAGTTCATTCACAGGTTATAAAACAGTAGGTTGGTCCACAATCAAATACTTTTCCAGGTCTGTGATTGCCAGGGTACTCAGAAACTGGATGCATTGAAAGTAAAAGTTGAGGCTGAATAATCAAAGAAACCAAACCTGCTTTTCAGCTTGGCATTGCCTTAATTGCTTCAATTAACTAAGGATCAGATTACCTCCACTTTTTTCAGTAAAGCTTCCTGACTTGGCTTAGGCCTTCAACTGCTGTATGTGGTGAGCTATGGGTTACTTTTCCTTCTCATCTCCTCAAGTGCATTCTCCCCAGGGCAAAGTGACTGTCAGGTGGAAAGTGGCCACTCTCCTCATAGAATCACAGAGTCCTCATAAAATGTCTTCAACTGGAAGGGACCTCAAGGATCATCGTGTTCCAACTCCCCTGCCACAGACACGGTTGCCGGCTGCCCAACTAAGTACTATATCAGACTGGCCAAGTTCCCATCCAGCCTGGCCTTGAACACCTCCAGGTACAGGTCATCCACAACCTCTCTGGGCAGCCTGGGCCAGCACCTCATCACCCTCTCAGTGAAAAACGTCCTCCTGACATCTAATCTAAATCTCCCTTCCTTTAGTTTAAAGCCATTCCCCCTTGTCCCATCACTACCACTGTCCTTCATTGCTTTTGCTGTGAGCCCTGCATACAGAGATACATACTCTGACTTCTGCTGATCCTACTCCTTCTGTAGTGCCTCAGAGATGAAAAGGGTTCAGCAAGGGAAGAAAGCTTTATAATAAGGAAAAAAATCTCAAGCTTACACAAACTTCCTCACAAAAACAAAGTCAGCCTAAAAAAAGATCAGAATTTTGTTTCTTAATAGCTCTGATAAATTACTTCACATATTCTAAGGCAATCCTTTCAGTGGCATTAAGAACATTTTTATTTCTGATGTGATATAAGAGAAAACAATAAATGAATAAAAACATGTATTTAAAAGAAAACTTACACTTGTTAATGCATTTGTTAACATTTATTATAAGAAACCAAACAAAATACATGCAGTTTGTTTTGCAAGTATCACAGAATCACAGAATGACAGAATGGCCCATGTTGGAAAGGACCTCATGAATCACAAATCTCCAATCTTGCCAATCCCCGCCACATGCAGAGCCACCAACCTCCCCATTTAATGCTAGACCAGGCTGCCCAGGGCCCCATCCAACCTGGCCTTGAACACCTCCAGGGACAGGGCATCCACAACCTCTCTGGGCAGCCTGTGCCAGCACCTCACCACTCTCTCTGTAAAGAACTTCCCCCTGACATCCAACCTAAATCTTCCCTCCTTCAGCTTAAAACTATTTCCTCTTTTTCTGCTACTCTTTCAAAGAGTTGATCTACGTTTTCAAAGAGTTGAAATCAACACATTCTCTACTACACATAAATTTCATTTTGTCTTTTTTGAAAAGAAACTGAAAAAATCATAATATTTCTTTCTTTTCTTTTCCTATGGCAAAAGAGTTCCTCTTTTTTCTCCCTCTTTCCATTGTAGACAAAGCCTCTCTCCCCAGAGAATGTAAAAACAAAGTTATCATCATGAATATGTAAAAATTCCACCTCAGGACATGTTCCGTTTATAGAAGAGGAGTTAGAATGAGAAGTATTTGAAGTAAAAGTGTACATTCCCTCATTTTAGCGGTCCTTAGAGTATCGAACAGAAGTATGGATTTGGATAGTGATGACCAATAAAGCATTGTGAAAAACCTCTCTGTGTGGACTAGTGCAGTGTGCACTTGTGGATATGTATGGATGTAGATGGAGAAACAGCCACCGGAAAACAACAAGCTGAAGAGAGAAAAGGTGTGTGCTGAGGAGGGGTGACAGCATCCTTGGGCACTGGTGCTCCTCCTGAACCTGTGAGAGTGGAGAATCTTAGAGTACCCAGTTCAAGGCCACCAGTGCATGCCAGGTGCATGGCTCAGAATCCCTCCATAAAAGTATTAATAAGCGTATTTTATAAATATTTGCTGGGATCTGACTCAGTCCCCACAAAAGACAACAAAAGGACAGTGTGTTTGGCCCTAAAATAGGTTTTTCACAGCATCCTGATAAACTGCTTCACCATATCCATATCACAGACTCATTGGACATTAAGGTTGGAAAAGAGCACTAAGAGCATCTAGTCCAACTGCCAGCCCATCACCAACATGACAACTAACCATGTCCCCCCATCACCATCAGGAAGAAGCCCTATGATTACATATAAAAGTTAATGGCAGCACTAACAATAAAAGCAGCTTAGAGAAGCTCTGCTAATACGTCTGTTTTTCCTGATGAAAGAAGAGGAATAGGCAGGGAGGAGAACTTCAAGATGAACATAAAGTATCTCTTAAGTTTGGCACCAAATTTATACCTTGATGCTAGGCTTTCACATGCAGAGATACTCTGCTGAAGTCAAGCAGAAGTATAAGTGCTTACTGACATGCAGTGTACTGCACTGTGTACATGAAAATGGTATAGAGAAGCCCAGATCCAGGGACAGGATGTGTAAGTGTGTAACACAGAGCAAAGCTGACAAGGAAGCTATAGCAGGGAGGGACAGGTTTGCTCAAGATCACATACATGGCAGGTCTTTTTAGGGGAAATTATGAATGTACTTTCATGGGAGATCTGGTTACTTCTTTTCAGTACATTTTTCTGAAAAAAAGACAGTGGTTTGGAAAGCACAGCTGACAAAACATATCATTCGTAAGTCATCAAGTGCAGATGAAGTCTATTTTATTCCCCACGTTTTAGTTTCACTTACTCATGTATATGGGAGTTAAAATCACAATTTCTTTGCCAGTGGAAAGTATAATACATACAAAAATGTAACCAAAAAGACAGCAGCAGCCTAAAACTACTGTTCTAGATAAAGCGACAAAGAGTCAAATTGTAAAAATGAAGACATATGGTAGAAGTTGAAACATCCATTAGAAATACCCCACGGTGGTAGATTTGTCTGGGGTAACAATTGCTTGTGTCTCAGTTCATCTGAGACTCAAGAACTTGCTTAATGTTCTGCTCATCTTGCTTAATGCTCTACTCATCATCACCTTGGTGAACAAACAGGCTCAATGTATTTATGCCTGAGAGTTACTTTAGAGCATCCACAGCTCTCATTCATGGGCAGAATCCTTACTCCACTCAGGCTGTGGTTCTCAGGGAGCACTCTCCCGGTGTGTTCCAATATTTTTCCTCTGTACACTTTGTCCCCCTTTTGTGAGCATGTGCATCTCACTTACAGGCCCCTAGACTCCTCCAGAGTCTAAATGCCAGAACTTCTGGCTTTTGGTGGATGGGGAAGATGGGGAGAGGGACAACCAAAGACCAGCTGGCTGATAGCTGCCTTCCTTTTCTAGGTAGGTGCTACCTGTCTCCAGAGATTCACTAGTCCAATGGGCAGAGATAGGTAATGCAAAAATGTGATTTCTGCTATATATCTAAGAGACATGGTTCTTTGCACTTCTTTGGGGCAGAAGTAATTTTTTCTAGTGCTTATAACACGAAAGGATGTGACTGCCTCTGGTCTTTCCTTGTTTAGCTCCTGTGTGTGCATGGACTTGAGTTATACTGAGTGATCCAGACTCAATTTCTGAATGTTGACCTGTTCATCTGAGGAGTTTTCATTTCCTAGCCAAGACAGAAAGCTTGAAAACTGATATCCCAGAGGGAAATCAGCTGAAATGCTGTAAACTACAAGCTGTGCTACAAGAAAGCCACCTACAGTGAAATATATCAGCGCTGAACATATGTTTAAAATTGACTTTTAAAATAGATACAATTGGGGATTAACTACTATCACGGTACTCAACACCACTGTTTGCAAAGAGAGTATAAGGATTTTAATCAATTCATTCATTCATGTCAAATCTTTGTAGCTTATGGTAGAAAAAAAAAATAGACTCCGGTGTATGTCCCTAAATGCCCCTGACATGTGACTGATTTGATCAAAATGCCTCTTCTTCTGAGTACAACTTCCTCTTCCTTTGAAAATGAACTGTTTCAAAGCACCAGACCTACGCTAATTTCCATTGCCTTTTTAAAAGAAAAGCTTAACTGAACTCGTTAGCTAAATTATTTTCTGATTTTGTTTCTCCATGCTGAAATAGATCAATGCATATAATGAAATTAAAATCACAGCATTAAAAATTGATATTCTTAAATATAGATGCTCTGACTGAAGAGGATTTAAGTTTAGTGCTTTGATACTTATTGGGCTCTCCATAGGTGAGCAAAGCATTTGTTAGAAACAGAACTCACTTAATAAGCTGCTCAGGACATTTGACATTTGGTGGAAAGCACCTGCAGAATCAGTGATTAGTTCTATTACATGAGCTTTGACTATTCATAGGGACAGAATTGAGACAGATTTTATGGCAGAAGAACATTTAGAGTTAGTGAGATTTGCAGGGAAATGTAAAGGATTCTATCATTTAAGTCTCCCATAGGAGTCAACAGAGGTCTGACAAAATTTCATCTCTCTGGGGAAAAAAAAAAAAAAAATTGGAGGAAAAAAAGCAACAATCAAGATTTGTAGGAAATAATGCCCATAGTTATGCGAATCTAGCCACCTGAATCATTAGGGAAGCTGATGAGCCCACTCTTGCAGCTGCAGGAGTTTTGCCAGTTCAGCCAAGCATGGCAGAAATCACATTGGATTCGGGTGAGAGAGTGGCATACTGCAGATGTGTCCCTCCAGCCTGCCCATACAGAGGCCTCCCATGTGGTACACCACAGGCTAAGCCAGTGCTGTAAAGTGGGGCTGAGATTGAGCTGTGTGGTATATTTTTGACATGTCAGTCCCTTGGATGCTGTAGTGAGAAAACCACTGCTGTTTGCTCACTATAGAGATGCAGGAGGAAGATTCATATGAATATACAGATACTTCAAAACGTGTGTATATGGCTTTGCTATCTTCATCCAGAAGTAAATGGAAAGCTCAGTGTGACTGTATTACTTGTAACACTAAAAATTGCCCTGAAGACTGTGTGACCAAGTGAGCCATACACAAACATGCCGAGCTTTGAGATACAGCACTTAGCTGGAAAGTGATCAGATTGCAAGGACATCAGGCTTACAACATCTCTATCCCTGTGATGAGTATCTTTTGCTGCAAGAAGTACAATATTTGGCCCCTAATGCATTCCTCTGCTTTCATTACGCTTGCCAACACTGGTAGTGACTCACAATAAAACAAAGATAACACTTGACATCCTTCACAAACTCCCACTCATCAATTACAGACCATAAAGCTTCAATGTTTCAATGTGGAAATCAGTGATTTTCAGTGCTGGCTTATGAGGCTAATGCACATCCTTCAGCGCATAATCGGCTTGGTGCTAATAAGTTAAAAGGGCTCATGCGTGGCCAGTCATGCTCAGGCAGCAGCTTAGTCAAGAAAGCTTCTATTTCTGGAACAGCTGAAACATATGAAGACTAAACAGGTTACCTCCAAAATGAGTCTCCATTACTGCAAATGCCTGTGGACAGTGCTCATGCAGTGGGACAGTGAAAAGACTGCATCAGAGCTGACCATGAGGGAAATCTCTGTCTACAGAAGTCCTGGGCAGAGGCTGAGGCTGTGGAGCTGCTGTGCCTTGGTCAGGATGGCATACATCAGTGTCCCAAGCCTTGCATCCAACAAGCTTGGGTCTGCTCAAAAGCTCTGACAGAGCAACCAGTCCAGCCCTACTAGTGCTGTCCTCTACTGTGGACATGGGGCTGACAAAGATGCCGTGCTTTACCTGGCTCACAGCATGCCAGGTCTCGCATGTTCAAGAGATACTTTTGCTCCATGGCAGCTGGGAGCTAGGTGGAGAGCTTCTGTGCCTGCGGAAAGCCATTCCTCATGGCCTGAACACTGGCCCATGGACACCATGCCTTTGGAGGCACAAGCCGTGCTGGTAGAGGGGGCTGGGGTTAGAAATCATTATCTGTCTGCAGGAGGTCTCAGATGGAGTGTGTAGGCTCACCATTGCATTCTTATTTGCTGTCTGTGACTGAAATAAAATGCATGTTTATTCCAGCAGCCATTGCCAAAATTTGGCCTTATCACTGCCAGGCATTTGGATTGTGCCTTTACCCGACCTGCAGAGCTGCAGTACTTTGCCCAACACTTGGCTTTTTGCACAGCCCAGCATGGTGCTGCCCAACTGCCTCTGACAGCCAGTGCAGTAGTATAACCATAAAAAGCATCTGGATTTCTGTGCCCATCCTCAGAGATTTCCTTGTGCCTTCTGCCTTCCCTGAGGGCTGCACAGAGGAGGGCTTGGCACAGCCGCATTGGAGCAGTGCTGGCTAGCAAGGCACAGATTACCAAATGAAATTATTCTTTGTGTGTTTGTATGAAGAAAGATGTGCTGATCCTGCACCCTGTGAGCCAGAAAAGGGCTGATTTCCAGGGCAACACCTTAATCCCGGCAGCTGGCCAGCAGGCCCTGGGATGCCACCCAGACAAACATCTGCAGCCAGGTAGGAGGCCATGGAAAAGCAGTGAAGGGCTGGTGGTAGGTTCCAGGTAGGTTCTCAGAAACACATACAGTGATGTGCTTTATATGGTAAAACTGCTCTTTATCTTCTTCCATCTCTGCAGCAGCTTGCCCCTGCCCTAGAGGTCTGTGCACTAGTGTGCATGAGCACCTCCTATGGCTGCACAGTATGCTCACCTCCTGCCTTCTGCTGCTTGCAGCCTGTCCCTTTCACTATATCAACATCTCATGCAAGTAAGAGGTTTAGCACCCATGAAGCGAGGCGAAGCAATGAGCGTGGCTGAGATGCACCGCCAGCCACAAGTCTGCTCTTTATTCTGCTTCTGGTTTTCCTGCTGTTGAATACGAGAGTCACAAGTTTCCCACTGGTGAGGGAAGAAAACCTTGCAGCCCATCTTTTGCTCTAGATGAAGAACAATTCTGGCTTTCTTCTTGTCCAAGACTGCTGTGGAGCTCCAGCCAGGATTTTGGTCTTCCCTTTTCTTCTCTGGGTGAACTCAACACTCCATCCTTGGCCCTGACTTCCCTTCGTGCCATGCCAGCTCTCCATCCCCTCGGTCAGCAGTTGATGGCTGCCTCTTCTCTGCAGCTGGACTGCATTAGCCTACTTGTCTGGAAACATGTAATGCCTGCTGAATTTTGAAAATCTATTTTAAACACTAAGGCCCTGATAGCATTTCTTCATTTCAGAGATCCTTCACTTGGCAGCGGAGAAATCCAAAGTATAGAGCTGTGCTTTACAGTAGAGGTACAAGTAATCAGTGTTCTACAGACAGTTGTGAATGCATCACCACAAAAGCCACCTGGTTTCAAGTTCCTATATAAAATTGAATAATCTTGGGGGTGAAACTCTGTTTCATTGTGAGTTAGAAGCTTGGTTTATGGGTTTTTGATGTTTGGAGGGACCTGAGAAAGCTCAGTACTTTCACATGGTTTTGACCTGAGCCCTTTACAGTCAGTAGGTTCAGAGAGGTGGCAGTGTGAGGTTTTGCTGCTGTACAAAAACCGACAGCAGCTGGCAAGCAAAGTTAGGAGGTGTGAAGCAAGCAAACTGAAACAAGATGAGGCTGTGCTGCATCTGCATGCTGAGGTGCTTCTTCTCATTGCATGATGAGGCTCTTCCCTTTCCTTGTCACCTTCATTGCCCCTGACGGTGAGCCCAAACCTCTTGCAGCAAGCTGCAGGGTTATCCCCTGCTTTCCTTGCCCACAGCACAAGTCATAGGTAGCCTACTCTTCAGCTGTGTATGTGGAACACCTCTTGCTCTGAAGCTGCAGCAGGTTCTGCTTTTCTTTCTTCTTTCTTCTTCTGCTAACAGCCTGCTCAAGCAAAGCAGAAGGATGCTGACATTCTGAGTTGCTGTGAGGTACCAGCCTAACCTCAAAGCACATATCTTGATCAGGAGGAGTCCATGACCATATGTGTTCATGCCAAAGGAAAGATATTTTTACCTGGAAGTTCACCAGAAAACCACTGCTACTACAAAGGTGGGACGGAAGTAGGAGGAGAAACACAAAATGGGGGGAAAAGGGGATGAAAATGTAAAGGAAAAATAAGTAGAGGGAAGAAAAGGAAAAGCAAAGCAGAACAGAAAGTTGGTTATTTGATAAGGAAAATCCCTATCTTTATTTTATCTGTGCTCACTTCAGACCAAGTGTGTGAGGGTCGTTCTCAGAGTATAATCTCCTGCACTTAAGCGGCTGCAACCTGCAATATCAGAAAAATGTGCTATTAACCTCTGACTGGAAGGGGAGGTGTGAAAGTTCAGCTGTGGGGCTGGGACACCTCTCCATCTATTGGCTAGTCCAGACAAAATGAGTCTGTTAGGTGCAATGAGCAGAAGGTGTCACACGGCCTGATACAGTGCTCCTGCTGTGCAGTACGGAGGAGATATTTATCTGTTATGGTCTCAGGTGAAGTGCAGAAGATATGCTCTGCTCCAATTTTCAATTCCAAGCAGGACTAGAAGAGGTACATGGCCCTCAAATCCTCACTGGGGGGCATGGAAGCCCTGGCTCCAGCTTTGCCCATCACTAAATGGCAGCCTGAGGGGTAACAGGGCTGGGCTGGCTTTTTGGAAACTTGCTTAGCTCTGCAAAGAAGCCCACATTGGATACCACCAGTGCATTACAATCCTCCTGATTTGAAGGCAAGAGAGGGAATGCTCCTGGCACAGCTGCTATGTGCTTCAGCTAAGGAACCTGGAAACAACACTGAATTTGAGAGACTGAATTGAGAGATTACATCTATGAGAAGGGTTTGAGATGAGAAAGTGAGGAGTTTCACCAGAAGAGAAGCAAGGACTATTTCCATGCAGAAATGGAAAGCTTTACTGAATGGTGTCAGCTTTACTGACACCAAGGCCTGGGCTGCACAGCGCACTGTTTGAAGCCCTGTCAGAGAAGATTGGTTGTTTCATACCGTAATCATAACTAGCATCCTAATGGATTAAAAATATCTCTCTCACCTCCACTGTGGAATTTTTTGGATCAATGCGCCTGGCCCTGGAATAACTCAGCCCAAGGCCTCACTGTCAGACATGCAGAACTGCTCCTGCCTCTCACCTCCAGGAGTGATGAAACAGAAATAACACTGCTGTTTTTGAGAGGGAGGACTGAACCAAAAGAGCTTTTCGAAATAGCTGCCAACAGTTCAGATGCTGGCTCTCCAGACAAATGGCTACGAATGAGTGAGTGTGACTACATACTGTGATAGCTGGGCCAATTTCCATGAGTGATGCTCATCAGGAATATAATATTTTGAGAGTAGACAGGGTGCTGATTTACTGGAGGCCGAGGTTAAAGAGATGCCACCCCCACCCATCTCATAACTCCTCAGAGTCAGCAGTTTTTTCTGATAGATATATCTAATGGTGTGGTAATACGGGAGACTTAGCAAAAAGAAAGAAAAAAAAACAAAACTTGAAATGGAGATTCAAGCTAGGCTAATAATGTAGTGACCCAGACCTTATCAGTAGCACTGCATTGCAGTTATAGCTATGCTGCGCTGGATGGTCTATCAGAGCCACAAAGGAACAAAATTTCCCCTTTTTACCCAGGGAAGCTCTTACAAGACCTGTAGAGTTGTCCTGCTTGTAGAAAGCAGTACCATGTCTCCTCCAGGTTGCTGGTGGCACACTGGGTTCACAAATGCAGACCTCCAAAATCACAGCAGTGACTGTGCTACAAAGGCCTTGTGGAGGGACCTGTGTGTCACTGTAGCTTGTGTCTGGTTTATCAGCTCAGGTGCTGGCACAGACCAGACAGGCTCTTTGGCTCAGCAAGGCTGCTGGAAGGCAGGATCCCACTGCACGCAGCAACCAGAGCCCAGCTCTCCTGCCTTGCCATGTGCCGAGCTGCACTGATTGCTCTGATGGGAGCAGGGGAAATGTTGTTCCTGCACGAGTAAAGTGTGTAAGCATGTATTTCTAAACAGCATTCTGCTTTATTCATATTTCAGTCTCCACTTCTCCCTCATGCACTGCTTGTTATGTTTTCCAATGTACAGTGATTACTTTTGGAGCAGCCCTCATAGTGTACTGCCCTCTCATGCCAGGTTTCCAAATGCATTCAATAGGTTTTGTAGTTCTGTGCAGGGAGCTGCAATATAGCTGCTTTCCAGGACAAAGCATCCTACAATAGATTTACTCCTCTGCAGGCTGCACTCCTCAGTGGCTGGCCAGAGGGTTCTCCATCAGCTGCATGCCAACTTCTGGGAGGGACCTGGCAAGATTTGTGCTCAGAGCACACTCAGGAAAGCAGAGCTCAGCTCAGGGGAGAAGTCACACACACCAGCTTCAGTGCCTCCAGGCTGGCTTGCTGAATAGGAACCTGCTTCATTTTTCAGCTGCTGACATCCACGACAACTGTTTTCTGTCCAAAAATGCTTTCAGGTGTCCCTCTCTAAGAAGCAGATTGCTATATATAATGTGTAAGGTCTTCAGAGGTAACACACGAAAGTGTTCCTGTTATCATTTCCTGCACCTGGCTGCTCTTTGTCTCGTGTTAAACAAGGGTAGTAATGCAACATGAAGCTTAAAGATGGATCTTGAGTCACCAGAGAGAATGTGAAGGCTCTGGTGCAGATTTTGACAGAGTAACTCTGTCTTTGGGGTGGGTTTGTGCTTTTGTGGGTACACAGAATTCATGGCTGTAAGTCTCATAATGTTTAAAACATGCTACTGGTACAACAATGTCCCAGGCTTATGGCTGACAGTCTGCAAATATGGATGAGCTCTGTGAATTAACTTCATTCCCCATTCTCAGTGCATGTGAGGAGCTGCTCTAGCAGCAAGTAGCGCTCTTTAGGCCAGAAAATGGGCTTAGAGCTGCACAGTTTAGCTTCACAAATGCAGATTTGTCACTTACATGTTCCACCATTTGACTCTTGCTATACAAGTCCCCAGCATAAGCTGCCTTGAAATGTGTCCCTGGCAGTCAGCTGGGTATTTCTAATCAGGCCTGATTCTGAAGCTACTTCCACACCCCAAAGGGGTTATTACATTACAAATCACCAGGTACCACTTCCAAATGGGAGAACTGCTGCATGGCTTCCTCATTTATAAAGATTGAAAAGTCATTTGTTTGAGTGAGAATTAGCTTTTTATCATCTGGAAATAAACAAAGTAATACATGGCAATCTAAATATGTCAGTAAAGCATCGTGCTGACATGAAGCAAGGCAGAAAATGCCAGGAATCTGGGAAGAGTTGTGTGTTGTCTTCAGCTTTGTACAGTTTCTCCTGTGAGTCCTGGAAAACTGGCCCATTTTGCCAGGTATAAGATGCCTGTGATGTAGTTTTACCTCCTTCTGAAATCTGCTGGAAGGCTTTTATCCTTCAGTGTTTCCAAAATACTTTTGGATTCCCAATGGAATATGTTCCATAAATGTAAAATATGCATTATTCATTCCCTTTTTAAAATAGATTTCTGACTTAAGGATCAAAAGATAATCTTGCAGTAAAATACAATTGAAACAAACAAGCTAATATTTATGCTTTCCACAAAACCAAACCTGAGGGACCTCATTCTTTTCAGATTTTGCTGATTTTTTACTTTATTTAATGTCCAGCTAATGCAGACTTCTCAGAAATCAGCCTGCAATCAACTCCTGATGAGATAGTTACACCATATATAGATCCACCAGCTCTCTGCCTGATCAGTTTGCTATCTGGCTTATCTGGAAGCACATTAAACCATATTAGTGCCTTCAGCTGCCTGCAAACAGCTCCTGGCAGGGCCAGACAGGGTGTCTGCACAGTAATCCCAGTGTGCTCTGGCAACTGGCTGGGCAGGGTATCAGCTTGGGTCTGGAAGGGCTGATTCACCATAGCTGAGCCTTGGCTCTGTGAGCTCCACACTAGCTGCAGATCCTTCCTGCAAATAGCCCAGATGTGTGCAGTGGGAACAAGGAATGTGGGTTTGTGCCTAAAGAACCAAGTCACTCCAGAGCTTACTTGGGCATGGGAATAGACAGCTTCTTTCTCTCCTATGGACCTTTTTCTCCCAGCACCTAATCCTGATTTCTATCCAACCTCTAGGCAACCTGCTCCTTTCTGAAGTACTTGCAGTAGATTCTTTGCTGGTAACTCCATGTAAAAATGCTTTTAGCTATAACTGAAGGTAGAATTGCAAGCATGGAGGCAGGTTCATTAGTAGTAGTAGGAGTTCATTAGGACTCTTTTCCAGTTCTCCAGTGAAGCACTGGAGCAGGTTGCCCAGACAGGTGGTGGAAGCCCTGTCCTTGGAGACATTCAAGGTAAGGCTAGGTGGGGGCTCTGAGCAACCTGGTCTAGCTGTAGGTGTCCCTGTGCATGGAAGGAGAGTTGGGCTAGATGACCTTTAAATGTCTCTTCCAACTCAATGATTCAATGATTCTATGATTCTAATACTCAGCAAGGAGCTGAAGTGTGCAACAGAGAGCATCAAGAATCATAGAATTGTTAAGCTTGGAAGTCCATCCATCAGCCCATCCTCACCATGCCCACTAAACTATGTCCATCAGTATAATTTCCATGTTTCTTGAACACCTCCAGGGATGATGACTACAACACCTTCCTGGGCAGCCTGTGCCAGTGCCTCACCACTGCTTCTGAGAAGAAATATCTCTTAATATCCAACCTGAATGAAGCAAGCAATTAAAACATACGAGTCTTCACTAATTGTGTTCTGAGAACTAATAAAACCAAGGTCAGAGAAAAGAGGAAATACGCAGGTCTAAACATTAAAGAATAATCTTAGCTAAATCAGCTGTTCTCTGATGGTCTACGACTGGCAATGTTCTCCTCTGAGCACCCGGGGGCTGGAGGAGGCTGGAGTGTTGAAGCTGCCCAGGGGCAGTATCTATTAGCTGCTCATTTCTGCTTCATGAGACGGCTAATATACCTTGAGTTAAAATAATCCTTCACAAGTGAAAGGGCAGAGGGCTATTTTTTAAATGCAGAATCGCACTGACTCAGTTTACAGGCTGGTCTCAGCAACAACTGTATGTACACAAATTGGAGGGGCCTAAGAGTGACTGGAGAGCAGGGGAAAGAAACAGTGTGGAGAGCTAGAAGGAGGCAGGAGATGCCACAGGATGGGGAGGCAATAATTTCTTATGCCACTGCAAGCCCAAACCAATATGGTGAGGTGCAAGCTGGTTCAAAGCCACTAACAGGTACCACTGAAAAGTTGAGGAGGACAGATTAGATTGTTGAAGCTGGAAAACAACACACTTATTTTATGCATTTTAAAAGTGGAAAGGAAAACTGGGAAAGCCATAGATCTATCAGCCCAAAGTTAATTTCTGGGGCAAACAGAGAAACAAGCTATCTATAAACACCAAGAGCCACAATCAGTATGGATTTCTCAAGAACAAAACATGTCAGAGTGACCTTATTTTCTTCCCAAACCATGTCAGAAGCTTGATGAAAAAAAAACAGAAAAGCAAAAGATGTTAAATACCATAAGAATAGTAGGAGTTTTGACTCCATTTTTCCCCTGGTATTTTTAAAAGCAGACTACAGTAACACATTCTTTAGCCACTGTAAGGTTGTTGCTCAACCTGCACTCAATAAATAATTATTAGAGGTTTAGTGTCAAGCCAGAAGAGTGTAACAAATGAGGATTCAGAGGTCTGTCCAAGGACCAGGGCATGCTGGTATTTTCTATAGTGATTGAAATGCTGCAAGCCTGAGAAAGTATGCAAATGGCCAGCTGGTATGTGGCCAGGAGGGGATGTGAGCACTTTCCTTCAAAGCCCTGGCCTTCAGTGTAAGCGTGACAAATCAGAGAAATGGTGGGTAGGAAGGAATTCTATAAGAAACACAAAGTCAGATGTGCCAGCAATGGTTTGTGCAGAGGTGAGCCACCTTGCGCCTGCAGGGGTGGCCTCTGGTGATATGCATGGAGCCTGCATGGGGCCATGCATATCTGGAGCACCCAGTCCTTCAGTGCTGTCCTTCCTTGCAGACGTTGTCTGATATCCTACATTTACTTAGCTTAATTTCAGGTTGGAGAATTAAAAACCACTAAAGAATTACACTGTCAAAGCTGGCTGAGAAGAAATGAATCTTTCCAGCCTCATTCAGTTAATCAAAAATAAATAACGTGATATTTTTCAGTCTGTTGCACAAGGAACAGACTATGCCAGCTGATTTCTTCTCCATAATTGAGAAGAAATAGCCAGTTGATGCAGCAGCAAGGGAAATGGAGAGGTCTCACACTGCTGGTGCACCAGAGGAAAGTCTTTGAAAACTCTGTTTTTGGTGATGCATCTGAAAGCATCCTCCTCCCTTTTAAGTATATCAAAAATGGTGCATTTCTAAGCAGACATTACAGATTTCATGTGTTACACTGATTGACTGCGGTGAAGAGAAGCAGCCTAGGTGTCAAAGTGAACCAGTTAATCATTGGGGTTAATTAGTGCCCCACAGCTGTGAATGGCCACAGGTGGCACATTACTCTTCTCACTGCTCTGAGAAACAAATTGCACACATCACCTGCAGAAAAATATAACTGCTTTTTATTTTCCTTTACCACTGACTGCAATATAAAAGAAAAATACAGCCTGGTGACAAGTGCCCATGGGGCTGGATGTGTTGTCTGCCTTGAGTGGCTCATTCTGCCTGCTAAATAACTGCTCATTTCCTGACTGCTGGTGGCGATCAGTGCTTTCAAAATGGATTTATTTCTCAGGGTCCAGTTACAGGAGCCGTCTGTGCTTAGGTCAACTTACAGGAGCTGTCTGCACTGCCTCCTCTTCCTCTTGATGACTGGAGACAGGCATCAGGAGAGCTGCTGGCACTGCTGCCACAGGGAGGATGCAGTGCAGGAGGGTGTCCCTGAAACCACCATCCAATGTGGAACCCAGCAGAGGGGACAAGCAAGATGGGCACGGACACATCCTTCTGGCATGGTCTGCAGCTGCCTGTTCTCATGACATGCACGCTGCACAGTTCCCAGCATTGAGCTTGCTGTGCTCTTACATAGCTTCCCCATAGCTTCTAATGTAGGACCATTGCACCACCCCTTTATTTTCAAGGTGAGGACTATATACTATGTCTTCTCTGCAGCTGTTTTTGTCCTGTAGCTTGCTGCAGAGCAAACAAATGTTGCCTTCAGATTACAGGTGGAGCCTTTACAAGAGAAATGGCATTGCCAGGGTGTTATTCCACAGTTCTCCTGAATCAGAAATGGTTCTGTGATAGAAATCAGATCTATGGCCTTCACTTTCTCAGTGTTTACCAGGTTAGAAACGCCATAAGTCCAGGATAATTTCTCTGTGGCCCTGTAATTTGAAGAAATAAAAGATGAAGAATAACGTGGCTGAAACATACACATTTTCAGTGGACTGGACTCTTGATGAAGATGAACCCGTGAAGAGCTTTTAGCTGCTGCTAGAGATAAACCTCTGTGGGAAGGAGCTTTATAAATGTACAGTGTGGGTGCATTGGAGGCAGAAACAGAAACATGGAATAAATACTGTGCTGATATTTTGCTCATCAGCAGTTTAATATCCCAGTGTGCTCAGTGCTGGTGCTTACACACCCAGCAAAAGCACACTGGAAGCCATCAGTTCTGAAGGAATGTGAATCTGTAGGTATCACTCATATGTGCTTGTGGTCGGCCCTGTTCTTGGGGTCTGGGTTTTGCTGAGCTGCAATTCACACTAGGCCAAAGAGAGAAGGAGACTTTGAGACCCTCCATGTTACCAGAATTTGGGCTGATCTCATCATCGTCTTAATAATAACCCATAGCCATCTCCTGTTGTTTCAAGGACCTGCTCTGGAAGGAGGCTCATCAGGGCTAGCGATGAAGCTTTTCTCTCCCAAGGCACAGTCTCAGTGTTCATCACAAGAGCACAGAAACAGCAAATGTTAGCGCTTTCATCAGTCAGTAATGCAAGCATGGCCATGACAGTGAGATCAGTAAAAATAAAGAACAGGCTTAGACAAAAACGGCCTATCACTCTCTTGGCTGCTCCACTCTTTGCATACTTTCTGAAGGTGTACACTGAGTGATGTACAGCCTTTATGTAGGGTCTATGTGCTTCAGCTGTGTGGCTGCACAGTGCATCTGCCTGCCGAGCAGCAGGCATTGAACATCAGCAGGGCTGCGGTGTTCACGGCATGGGATTGGCACCAGGCTCTGCCCATCCAAAATAAATTCCTTGACTTTAGCACACACACAGATAAATGATTCAGGTTTGGCATTTCTGTCGGAAGAGGAAGACTGGCCCATATCAGCTTTTAATGCTACCAATATTATGTCTTAGTTTTACTGAATCTGAGCCCATCAGTCTTTATTCATTCTCTCTCCAAACCTATGATGATCTTAGTTGTCTTTTCCAACCTTAATGATTCTATGATTTTTCTGTTCTGTCCATCCACTGCCCATATCCATCTCCACAAAGCTTTGCCCTGCGGGGTGGATATGGGCTCTGAGCACAGAATAGCACCCAGCCAGGAAAATGGGTTTTGACACAAGTGTTCTGTATTGTTTTATGTGCAACATCACCACAATCTTGAAAAGATTCCTGATGGCGGTGGTGTTGTTTTTGAAATAAAAAATGATTAAATAAATTAAAAAATATTTTTTCAAAGCATTTGTATGTTGCTGTGGTATCTCACATTGCAGCCAAACACAAGGCTTTGCATATTATTTATTTTTGCTACTTCTATATTGTTTTGTGATTATTACTGGTGCATAATGTAAAATTCTGTTGTGATATAATATCTATAGTAGTTAACATATAAGAAAAAAAAAACAACTGGTTAATTACAGCTGACTTTTAATATTTAAAAATCATTTAAATCAGCTGATGCTTAGAATTAATTAACATTTTAATTTCCATAGCATATTTTCCAATACATAGAGACACCTGGCTGGATGGCCGCTCTGGGAACATGCCTCAGCTTGGCACTACTGTGAAGTTGCCAGAGTGCACCTGGCTTCTGGGTCTTTCCCAGTGCCCAACAGCATCTTTCCTCTGTAGTTATTTACTTGCATTTCAGGCTGAATACTGCTACCAGCACAAGTTTAGAGAATGGGGAGGGCTCAGCAGGTGCATCCAAGGGAGGTGTGAAGTGCTTTCACAGAATTCAGCACAGCTCTCGGGTCTATTTGAATAATGAACATAAACAGTAGATGAAGGCAGAAGAGAAAGTGAATGCTAGACACCTGTTCTTGGCAGGAAGAACAGATCCAGCAAAAAGCATGAGTGTAGTTCATGCTTATCTTTGAAAGTCTGATATCTTGAAAAAAAACACATCCGATCAAAACCTTGCTATAAAGTTCTGCTCTCTCCCTTAAAAGCTGTGTTTTTCAACCAATTATAATAAAACATAACTGTGGCCAACTTTGAGAATTTCACTCACAGCTGTAATTAAGAATTATATTGTTCTAACTCAACACTTGTCCATGTGCAAGCATATATTTGTTTACATGGCTTCAACACAAAGAGTTAAAGTAGAGGAATGGAACACACAGCCCACAAGGTTTGTTATATTGTGTGCATCATCACCCATGAAAATGTAAATAGAGACAAACTGGGTCATACCTAAATAAGCAAATAGGGAAGGATTGAAGAAAACTGGTCATAAACCTGAGTTCAGAACACAAAACAGCAAAGATCACCGAAGGAAAGGTTTGCAGTGATGCTAGGTCAAGGACTGCGCCTTTTGGCTCATGAGGGAAATGTGTTCTAGGAAAAGGCAGGGGAGATAGATAAATTATTTAGTGATCTTTCTTGTTACATGAGAGAAAATGAAGAAAATTTTAGCATTATTTGCGAGACATTAAATTTTTAAGGTACAACTGTGAACCCCGGGAAAATGAAAGACGCAGCCACTTTGGTAAAGACCAGAATATATTTTCAGTTTCTATAAAGCAACCAATCAGCCTGGGATTTTTTTAATGCAGCTGTTAGATCATTTATGACATGGAAATAAAATATCTGAATCTCACACTGGATGGCTGGAAGTATGTTGAGCTCTCACATATTTTTTACTATACATGGAACTATATATTTGACATTTTTTTATATTATATATAAAGAAACATGGAAATGTGGCACTGAGGGATGTGGTCTAGAGCAGTCATGGGCATGGGTTGATGGCTGGACTAGATGATCTTATTGGCCTTTCCAATTTTGATACTTCTACGATTCTATGACCAGCAGCTCCCAGTGACCCCAGTGTATGTAAGGAAGCATGTAAGAAATGGGAGGGGAGAGGGATACGGATTCCCCCATATATCCAGCTATCCCCCCTTGGTACCAGTGACTCCAGCCATCCTTACTGATCTTGCTGTGGCCTCGATGATTGTTATTCTTTGGCTTCAGCCAAACACCTTGTGGCAATGAGTTCCTGTGCCCTATGCTCAATATTAAACTAATTTTATTGGCCTATCTACTTGGAGTAGCACATGGAATGTTTCTCAACTTCCACAATAATAAAATAAATGAAATACCAAGTTGTAGGATATTTTGTCTCAAAATAGCTTTTCCAGACAGAGAGTACAAGGAAAGCTTTCCTCAAAGGTCCTTTGCAGCCATCCCTGCAACAGTAATACCGTACTGAGTGCTCACTCTGCCATAACTCAATGGATTTTCGCCAGTTTGAGCTTTCTGTTTTACTTCAGGTGAAACATTTTGTATGTCTTACCTCTTCAGCTAAAGTTCTTGGCACACAATAACACCGCACAACCAGTAGTGGAGCTTAACACTCATTAACTGGCTGACTGGGGGAAATGTTTTGCATATTCCCGATGATTATAAATTACAGCAAAACTGAAAGCAGAAGAATTGAAACAACTAATATGTGAAAGCTGTGCAAAGCTGTGAAGGGTAAAAGGGTTTATAAGGCCTAATTTATTTTGAGAGGTCTGTGATGCTTTGGAAAAATCCTGTCAGTGATTCAGTGGGGTTAGCTGAGGGAAATGCCCATTCCAAGGAGAGGTGTCTTCTTCAGGGTGTTACAGCTTATCTCCCACCTGTCTCTGCTCTTCACTTTAATCCAGGTAAACACATACAAAAAGGACAGACAAAGACATTAAGCAAATGTTTTTAAAGGACCCTCTGTAGCCAGAAGACCAGAAGAGGTCTAACCATGTGAATATTCCCTTGGCTTTCTTCCTGAGGTGGAACATGCATGCAGAGGCCTAACGTCCTTTCAGTGGGATCAAAATTCAAACTGGGACGTTTCACTTTTGCCTACAGCCTAACCCCATCCCTCAGGCACTATCCAATGTGGAGAAAAGGCACCACTAGTATCAGACAAAACACAACCAACAATTTTCACATTTTACTGCTTTTATCATTGCCACTGTTATCTCCCCTTTGGCTGCAGGCCTTGGTGTCTCACTTGTGTTTGGCATGGAGATATTCTCCACAGAGGAGCTCACTGCAGAGCTGATCTACAGGCAGCAGCACACCCTACTCACACTGTGTGTGGTCTGGCAGAAATAACAGCCTATGCCCAAGGAGCCAGGAGCTGTGGAGCTGCAGGTACGACTGTGCCAAGTGAAGGGGTTTGGTGATGTTACAGAAGGGTTTGTGTAAAGTCTTTCCACCTCACACCTGGAACCTGAGACCAAAGATCTTGTGCTGGATTTCATCTGTGAAATTTGGGATTTAAAGACAGATGCCTACAGATGTGCTCTATGGAGGAACCATCTGTATCAAGTGCTCAATCACAGCAAAGAGGTAGAAAAGTTCAGCTGAACTGAAGAGCGCTGCCTCTCTCACACTTGCTTTGACCAGACAGAATCATAGAATCACTGAGGTTGGAAAAGATGAGTTCAACCCTCAGCCTGTGTCCTAGTTTCAGGTAGGATGGAATTGTTTTTTTCAGTGTCTGGTATGGTGCACTGTTTTGGTTCTAGGAGAAAAAACAATGGCGATGACACACCACTGTTTATAGTTGCTGCTCAGCAGTGTTTTACAGAGCCCAGGCCATTCTCAACAGAGGGCCCAAGGAGTTGAGAGGGAACAGAATTAGGACAGCTGACTTACACAGGCTAACCGGGATATTCCATACTGTATGACATCAAGTGGAAAGCATTTTAAAGGGGGTGGGAGTTCGTCTGGCTCTCTTCTGCTGCTCATGAAGGCTAGTCAGACTTCAGTGGGAGGGGGTGAGCAATTCCTTTGGCATCACTTGTTATACACATTCATACATATATATATATATACTCATAATTATTACCATTTTCTCTATCTCAGTAAATAGTTTTATCTCAACCCATGAGTTCTACTTTTTTTTTTTTTCTGGTTCTCTCTCTCATCCCACTGGGAAGTGGAGGGAGTGAGTGCATGACTGTGTGGTGCTCAGCCACCTGCTGGGTTAAGCTACAACAATCCATCACCACCATGCACACTAAACCATATCAATCAGTGCCACATCTGCACATTTCTTGAACACCTCCAGAGACGGTGACTCCACCACCTCCATGGGCAGCCTGTGCCAATGCCTCAGTGCTCCTTCTGAGAAGTTTTTCCTGATATCCAACCTAAACCTTCCCTGGCATAACTTAAGGCTATTTGTCCTGTTGTTGCTACCTGGGAGAAGCTGACCCTCACTTCACCACAACCACCTTTCAGGTAGTTGAAAAAGTAATAAGGTCTTCCTTAGTAAGTTGACTTTTGTGGATCATGTTAATTAAATGGGCTGTCACAGAGAGGCAGGTAAATTCTGGCATGCTTTATGGCAGGTAGGGTGTAATGCCAGGACAAAGACAATTCTAAAAGTGTGAGCAGGCCATGGGACACCAGGGCCCAGTGCTGTAACAAGATGGGGTGAGCAATCTGCAGGTGAGAGGTTAATGCCAGCTCTGTCTGTCCTTAGGAGAGGCTGGCCTTTAAAATCTGAATGTACACACTTCTCAAGCTGCAGAAATCTGCCAGTCAAGCTGCAGCCAAGCAGCTTTAGGTTGTAGACGCTGCAGTGCTAGTTCCTGGGTGATCCCACAGGATGATCTGCACCATATACAGTTCCAAATCCCAGACAGCATCTTTATCTTCAAACTGCAGTGTGTGCCAAGCCACTCACCCCCCAGGAGGCTGATTGGGTCATTTTCCACACAAGGAAAAATGTGTGTGTGTGTTTCTATAGGCATATACAGTCATGTATGTACATGCACTCACATCCTTACATCTCTGCAGGACAATTTGATACTGTCTGAAAGTGCAGCCAAAGGTATTAAGAAGCAAAGAGCATAACGTATGGAGAGGAATGCAGTACCCTGCTAAAAATGTTATATGTCTGATCTGGGAATACTTATAGTTTAAGTGGGCTATAAATGAACACTTAACTGCTTTAGAGCTGTGAAGTGATGACCCTCAGGTGGCCTTGGGACATGCCACATGGTCTCCTCCGGCTGCCACTCTTTTGGACATAATGGGGCTGAGCACAGCAGCAGCAGCCTGGAGCGCAGGGCTGCCTCCAGGAGCATCCAGCCTGTCTTCCGCCTGGCTAAATGCTCTGCTGTTTCCAAAATAACATCATTCTGCTATTCTAAATGCTACCTATGAATGCCAAATCAAAAGCACATGGAAGCTGTGCCCCACATTTAAGTACCTGGAATTGCATGGTTGTTGTGCTACAAATCATAAATCATTCTCATGAGAAAGAGATAAGCACTGATCGCTTAGTACATAAGCCGTTTGAGGATATTAAGGTTGCATGGCAGAAGAAATATTTAATACAGATTTTTAACAAATAAAAGAGCAGGATTCAGCTTATTTCAATTCATGGTATTTCTTATGGGAAACTATTTGAACAATTGCTGCACATTTGTTATGTCCTTCTGAGTATTGCTAATTTTAGCATGAGTGATCATTCATCTAAGAACTCATGCCTGAAATGAAATGCTTCTCTGTTTATTATTCTCTTCTCATAAATGTTTGCTGCCCAGTCATGAGAGGGAAAGCAGGGAGTGACAGCTCAGCTCCTGCACAACACAAATTATGAGCCATAGAAAGAAGCATTTGGCTGGTTTTGGAGGCCAACTGTGTCAACCCAAGGTAATATTAGACATAAAGCCCTCTTCATTCCTTTCATGCTCCACCAGAGGAACAATGCCAAACTAGCACTGCTCTGCTCTTCCCAGACAGCCCTGCAGCTCCATCACTGAGATCACTGGGTTCACTGGTGGCTGGGGCAGACAAGGCGGGGTGTCTGCCCATGGGCTATGGGGCAGCAGAGCCTGGAAAGAGGGTGTCAGGGTGAACTGAAACAGAGCACTGTAGTCAGGTTTCTGTGCTCTATAGCAGTATCCACATTCACATGCACCCATGCTTCAGCATCATTTTCTGTCATAGTGCAGCCCTGGGAATAGCACCTGGACTGACACTTGTCTATTATTTTCCCTTCAGCAAATCTGACACCAACTGCAGCCCTTTATCACGAGAAGATATGGAAATCTGGTTTCTCAGCAGAATGCATGATGTATTATATTGCTGAACAACCTCACCAGTACAAGAACAAGTGCAAAGTAGTGGTTGGTCTGCAGTCATCAAACAGGAGCAGTTGGGAAAAATGTTTTTTAATAAATTGTGCTCAATTGAACTCATAAGCATAAGTGTAACCAGCATAATGCAACTAATTTCTATAGATGATCTTAAGAATGCCGGTGATTTCCCCCCCTATATTTAATAACAGTTTAATTCCACTTCCTGACGCATCCTTTCCTCATCTTCTAGTATTTATTTTCAGTCCTTGTGATGTCCTCTTTCATCTAATGGGGTTTCTGTTATTAATGAAGCTGAAACAGTGCCTGCTCATAATCTTTCTGCAGCTGAGCTCAGAACTCTGATTCCTACAACGTTTGCTATGAAGGACATTTTGTTTATCTGATAGACTGAGGCTTTTTCTACTCCAGCATAAAATAATCTGGCTGCATCTGGTTGAGCCAATTTTCCTGTGTATATCTAGACTATCACCTGGCTTAATATATTCATAAAAAGTCAAAACAAAGTTCTTTCAAAAAAGGTCTTTTTTTTTCAGAGAAAAAAAGTCCTGCATTTCAAAGTCCCTCTGTTTTGAGAAAAGGCATATCCGTCTGCTGAATAAGAAATAAACAACTTTAGGAATGAATGATTCAGGATTTAACTGCAGCAGAATTATTGGTAATTCTGCTACCCAAGAGATAAACCTGTAATTACAGGTGAATGCAAATCACTGCCATCATTTTCCATGCCAAGCAACTGGGAACGAAGGAATTTCAGAGATGTGGTTGAAGTTGTGGCAGCCCAATCGTCCGGTCTTGGCAGGAACCTCCCATGTAGTGTAAATAATAATATACTTAAGCAGGCTTTGTGACTGGAGCTGTAAAGGTGCCTGTGGTAACTGGAGTTATTTTCAAAATGGCTGGTTCTGTTCCTCCACAGCAGTCGTGGGAGCGACTGCTGACCTTCATGTTCCTCTGCTGCCATGCAGTGCCATGTCAGTGTTCCCTCGTGGTGCTGCTGCCAAGCAAGGAAGTGATGCTCAGATTGCACATTCCTGGTTCCTCTCATTGCTGGTGCTCCCTGTACCACTATGATGTTTTCCACCTCCCTCTCCATTACCTGCATGAAAAAGAAGAAAAAAAACAACAAAAACAGGCTAATAAACTAGCATAAAAGCAATCAGCAACCTGTTTCATATTAATGTGAAATAATTGTCCCATAATTGGCCTTTAAAGCAGCTTGCAAAAGGCAGAAAGCACCCAAAGACTGCCAACCAAGTTCCACTAGTTTTGGACTTTGCTTTGTTAGTGATTTCCTGGACTTGTGCATCCCATAAGCAGATCAATTCTGCTCAGCCAGTTGGTACTTCCAGCTCAGTTCATTGGCTCATGACTTACACCTGCATCGATTCCTCCGTGGGCTCATCATTAGCCTTTCCTGGCAAAGGTGTATTTTTCCTAAATCCCGCTCACCTTCTCTTTTTAACACTGCACTTCCAATTACATCTCCTGCCAAAGGTGGCACAGATCTGTGTGCCACACAGGACCATCTTGGAGAGAACAGCTGAGTGTGGAGTGGATCATCCTACGTGACATACACTGCCTGATGTTTCAATCACTGCATTAGTTCTGTTACTTCATAATTGTACATTTGAAAACAGTAAAAGATTTTCCTTCTGAAGTGCCTTTTGCCTTAGTGGGAACAACCTCATTTCAAAACAAAGACAGCAAGTAACAGGCTCAATTGTTTGGAAACAGCAATTTGTTAAGCAGAGCAGAACACTCGCATTGCTTTTGGTCCATCTTTATTGCTTCCAGAAGGCAACGCTCTCAGGAAAGCTTGCATGGCCAGATGTTCAGCTTTTACAGCTGCTGAAATATTTTTGGAAGAACCATCAGTCAAGATAAAATTACAGGTCATTGGGGACAGGCTCTGACCTCTGCAGGAAGATGGTTGTTGGCTCCCAGACCGGACTTCCCGGCCAGGAGTCTGCTGGGAGGTGGGTGCTGTGACATCTCTAATTGGGCACATTATTCAAGATAATGACTCTGCTCAAGTCAGGGAGTGCAGGACAGTAGGACTGGCCCAATAAGGCCTGGTGTTTTTAACCGCAGGAAAGAAGCAACTGATTTATGGGCTGGCCACTAGTGTGTGATTAGCATCATCTACTTATCATAATTTTCTAATAAATGGATTGAAGTGCGCTGCCTTTGCACCAGTAAGCATCTCACACCACAGATGCCATGGGAGGGGTCACTGAATACAGGCCATAATGACAAAGTCCAGCCCAGGATGCTATGTTCTGTGAGCAAAGGACATACCAGCAAATTCTTGGGAGTCTCAGGAGACTCTTGAATGGCACCAGGTACTTATGTGTGGGCAATTGAACCAAGCACCTTGTGGCAAAAGCAAGTTTCTTCATCTGGAGACAAATCTCAGCCCCAGCTTTCCAGAGGCAAGATGCAGTCAGTGTTTCCCAGCAGTAAGGGCTTTTATCTCCTTCTCATATTGAGCCAAATTATCATGGGACTCAATAAGTACTGTTAAGGACCAGTGAATTTAGATAGCTGCACATTTAGTTATCCATTGTTAAATATATCGGTACATGATAGAAAATTGCAACCCTATGGGGACAATGTACAAAATTCTACTTGCCTGATTATAAAATCATTAACTATTTTATTGTTCTTTGCCATTTTTCCCTAGCCAGGCATTTTTCCAGTCGGAAGAAATCACAAATTATATTTATACTGAAACAGCACATTTGGTAATTGATTAAAATTGTCACTGCTCTTAGCAACTCTTTCATTCAGTTGTAATGCTAAGGTGAAGAAAGCATCCAGCACAGCGAGATTACAATCTCATTATCAGTATAAACTGGCCTGAATGGAGGCTCACCCCAAAAGACCCGATTCCAGCTGCTTGTTCCCTCTTGTTCCAGCAGCACTGTCACTGCAGCTGCAGGATGAGTCAAGTCAGGGAATTATCAGCTGAAAAGGAGTTTTATGGGTCCTTATACCTGGCTGGTACTCAGCCAGATGTGGCTCAGCCAGGGACTTGATGTCCCCAACGCTGGTACATGCGAGGCATGGAAACAAGGGAACGTTGGTTGTCTTAAGCCTATTAGGAACCCTCCATCTTGAAAAATATCCATCAAACTCTGAATTTATAGCTTGGGGTGAAAGAAAAAAAAACAGTCTGCAAGACTTAAACTACGCAAAAATTATTGATAGCTAAAATGCTAAAGCCTTTGTTTTTTCTGCAAGAGAGCTTTGGAGCAGTCATCTTGGTGAGCTGATCTTGGTCTTTTCCTCACTGCCGAGTGAGCCCCAGATGGCTCACACATCTATTTCTCCTACATGCTCATAAGGAGTCGTATCTGGAGAGCTGACTTGTGCAGCAAAAGATTTGCCAATCCGGCACAGTTTCTCTCTCGGTTCTCAGTGCAATGATATTCAGGTGTATGCATTCTAATTTATATTTTTATATGTTTGTTTTTTATTGTGGAGTTGCTCCTGTGAAAAAGCCTGTGGGGGGCAGAAAAAAAAGAAGAAAAAAAGAGTAACTTTAATGCCGTGACCAGAATACTGTGAGGATTGAGGTCATTTGCTGCTGCAGGGCCAGAAATGTTGCAGCTGAGACTGTCATAAACACAGCACCTGCCCGACTGTTGGCTGCTTACGTTGCAATGTTAAACTCATCTAAAAGGCAGGTTGCGGGCCTGATGACGGTGAGGCAGAGTGAGGGAGGCCGCAGGAAAAGATCTTGCTTGAGCTGAGGAAAAGGTAGCGCTTTTTATTCCGTACTTCTTCCTCAAGCAGTGCTGCAGCCCCTCCAGGAGCGGCGGGCGGATCGGCGGCTGTGCCCAGGGCTCGCCCTGCGCCCCACATCGAACCCGCGGGCGCAGCGCCACCTGGCGGCCGCACAGTGCCGCACCGCGCAGCCGCAGCTGCGGGTCGGGGCCGCCATGACGGGTGTGAGTTACGCGCCCTGCAGGGCTGCTGCAGGCTGGGCATGGCAAGGCCGGGGATGTGACGGTATCCCACGGAAGAATGGCCCGGATACGTATGAAGGCAGCTATTCAGCTTCCTGCTGCGACCGGCCCACACGTCTGGCTTGGCTGGAGAGGGTTGCAGGTGCGTCTGCAAGCAGGGCATCCGTGGACTGCCTGCCATATGTCGTATTACTGTCCAGTGCGTGTGTAGCACCTGCAGCAAAGCAGTAGCACAAACTGTAGTTATCAGCCTCCGTGTAGGATAAATGAACAAGGTGGCACTGCTGAAATACGGCCACTCGCTGTGCTGCACTGCACTGAGCAGAGCTGTTCTCACCTTGGCACAGGGGTGTTCAGTTGTTGTTTGGAAATACAGCACCACTGTTTTTCACTGCCTGAATCACAGAAGCCCACACGACCCTACGCAGATGTTTAGAAGTAGGCACCGTGACCCCTCTACATGGCCATAACTCATGGGCACACCCAGCATGGCCATAGCACATGGGCAAGAATACTGTAAGGAGAAGACATCATCTCAGCAGGTGGCACAGAGACTTAGCAATGGGGTTTTCTCTGCCTTATTGGAGTATTTCACTGTCTGCTGAACTTTATCCTGGCTCTCAGAGTACTGTCAGGCTTTCTGGCTTGGCATGCCTTTGGATTATACAGGAATTCTGAACTCCCTCTCAAATCCATTTAAACCTCCTATTAGCATGGTGCTTCTACTTAGACCAGTTTAAAAAAAAAACAAAACAAAACAAAAAAAAACACACAGAAACACAGAGGCATCAATGAATGTTGAAAATTTGCTTTGCCACAGACCCAGCAGCTCCACAGTCACATGGCATCTGCCTTCATAAATCAGCTTACAGTCTAGCCTAGATGAGCTTCTTTAAAATACCCTTTTATTGCTTCACAGGGTATTAGCTTTTTGCCATTGCGGACTCAAAAAAGCCTGCATTCCCTGGAACTTGTTGGACTGAATCCCCTCTTCTACTTCCAAAACAGAGACTTGTGTGCTGGTTCAGACTGTGCCACTACCAGGTGTGGGCAGCTGATAGAGGAGAAAAGGCATGGAGCAGCTGAGCGAGAATAAAGGTGACAAAGGTACTTAGTCTAATTCCTAAGAAGGAAGAACAACAGAATGTCCACAGATCCTAGGCTAAGGGGAGGAAGTAGTCCTCCAGAGAATACCGTAATGATTGCCAGTAATTGCTCATTTTGGTAAAAAAAAAAAAAAAAAAGAAAAAAAAGAAAATATTGCTGCTACCACAGAAATTCCAGCAAGATTGGTTGTGTTGGTGTGCATAGAACTTACATAGAACAAAATGTGCTTCTAGAAACAAGGTGCCGAGACAGTCCCAGACTGGCTTTGCAGACTGTCAGGCGCTTCCTTAGCATCAGCACCAGAGGTGGATTAAGAGCAGTACAGAGCCCCTCTGTAATACACTCAGATTGCTGGCTGAGCCTGGGCCGTGTTGGAAGAGAACTGCAGAACTCAGAATGAATCTTTTGCCCAACTCCTCTTGCAAAGCTTGGTGCATACCAGAAAAAAAGCTGTTTCAGCAAGTACTGTGGGATCTAGGTTAAGGAGACCACCCAAATCAAATATTTGTGGATGTCTTTTAAATAATAAGTTATTTTTGCTGAATTTATTCCCTTGATTTTATTTAGTAAGAATCTGCCTATGAGAGACAACAGAGACAATAGCAGTGTTAGGGAACTTCAGAATGCTTTTGGTCCTGCAGCCTAAGAAGTTGCTTCTGGCAATAGCTTGACTCAAGCTGGCAGAGTACTTTTGGCATGCAGATATTTTGCTTTCTCACTTTTCATGATAATGCAAGAGCTAGAAGGCTAAAATATCTACATTTAGGCATTTATACATGAGGTGAGTGCTTAAGATCCCTGTAAATACGGCCAGCAGCTGTCTGCCCCATTATAGTCTACTTCCAAACAAACCAGATTATTTTCTAGACTTCAGTGACTGTGTGGGGAAATTAAACACTCTCCATCTGCTACAATGGGAGGTCCTGTGCTGCATATGACAGCTAGCTGTCAACGTCTTGTGTTCCCCGTAGCTTCTTAAGCAACGTGAGAAGTCTTTGTGGAGACAGTTGTATCACCCTCTGAGTTCATGTTTTAACATCTCTGTGCCATCACCTCAATGTAGTTATTCCAGTGTAGAACTAAACTTATCTAATGCAGCAACTTGGTGTTCAACATCTCCCTGTACTTGTGTGTGACAGGACAGCCATGCTCAGCTTGCAGCTCAGGGTTTCCATCTATGTGTTCTTCCTGCTCAAGAGGAGTGTTCTCACTCTTTTGCTTTGTGCAAGGGACTTGTTCATGTACTTCTGAGCCTTGCTGGTGATCTAGGTAAGTGGGTTCTGCTTTAGATTGTCCCAAATGAGCACTGTGCATCAGGCTGATTTTGTCATTACGGGTGTTTGTGTCAGTGACACCATTAAGTATCGAGACCTCTGGTAGGAAATGGAAATTTTTTTTCCTGTAGTTGACAATGGTCTTGCTGCTGATATTGCAACTCAGTGTTGTGACTATTTTACCAAAAGTGCCCTGGGCCCCTACCGCATTCCCCTGAGTCCCTCCCTCCTTCCTGCAGCTCTACAGGAGTGCTGACAGCATTTTCTGAAAGTGTCTGCACCCAACATCCCTCCAAAAGGGGAATTTCCCAAGTCACAGGGGAAACCACAGTGAGAGGATATGCTGAGGGCTTGTAAGAAGTCAGTAAATGTAATTCTTGGGATGTCCTCTTCCTAATCCTACTGATGGACACAGTTGTGTGCTGTTTCATTGAAATATTAGGAAAAATGTGTCCCAATCATAATTTTTGATACCAAAAAAAATGAGTAAGGATATGACCCATTCTGAATAAGCAAGATGTTCAATGATAACATTCCTGAAAGATTTCAGCTAAGTGTTAGTTAGAAGGAACTTCAGCAGATATAAACATGAATCTGATCCTGAATGTAATTTGTGACTTTCAGTCGAGCTACCATTTTTAGCACTTTTACAGAAGTGAGGAGTTAATGGACAGCCGTTGCATCTCCAGGTTATTGCCAGCCACCACAGCAGTTTTTGGTTTTTTTTCCTAGTTCAGGAAACATGATTGCAAGTCATGCTTAAACATGCATATCGGGTTTACCTGGCAAGGTTTTGGTAGCTGGAGCCTGCAGGGGTAGTCTCTGTGAGCAGAGCTCAACACTGCGCCATGTCAGATCAGAGCAGCTCCAGCTGCACTAGCTTGGCCCCATCGAGGCCAGAGCTGAGCCCTGAGCAGTGCTGGATTTTGGAATTTATGGAAGGGAAAATGTGCTGCACAGCAGCAGCTGGGAGAGAAGTGTGAGAGATAGGAGAGAAACACCTGCATGAGTCACATCACACTTATGTACTTGTACCCTCTGTGTTAAGCAACATGGACAGAAGTGCAGGAATGTCTCCTCCGTAGACACACTCAAATGCCCCACATTAACAGCACTTCATTCCACTTTTCCCCTGAGATTCTCAGAAAATTCTCTGTTTGGTTTTATTTCATCAGTATAAAATTCAAAGAGAGGAAAGCAAAGTAGATTTTTGTTGCCCAACCTTTCAGATAAAGGGAAAACAAAAACAAAAACCAAACTATGGCTTGTTGTTCAAAATGATAAACATATAAAATGTGTAATTACTGTCACATGCAACTGTTTTTCTTAACTTCATTAAAATGAGAGAGGAAATAAAATGCTTGCTTCATTGTTTCTTTCTGATTCACTGCCTACAAACCTGTAGTGCTTGAAGAGGATGTCAAAACAAGAGCTTGATGGGAACTTTTCAATTAAATGTTTTTCACCAGAAAATGCAGTTCCATTGAAACAAAAACGTTTCAAGGAAATCTATAACTGTAGTTGAAACTTTTTTTAGAAGGGTTTAGGGGTTCAGCATAATTTTTCTGATTAAGAGGAAAAAAAGACAAACAGGTAAATGATCCTAATGCACAAGACCAGGCGTTGCCAAAATTCGGTTCCCTTCACCAGGTGAATGAATGAATCACTGCCTTATCAAATGTTTTCTGTTTTCAGCCATTTGTTTTTATGACAAACTTCAACAGCTTTTTTGATCACTGATCTTGCTAAAATTACTGCTGAAACTCAAACAATTCTGCAAGTTAGAACTCTCATTTCTAGGTAGTCCAACCAATAGCCAAATATACAAGTATTCCTAGTACTTCTGTTCAACTTCAAGTCTGGAAGGCTTTAAACCTAAGAAAGATTAACAGAAAATAAAAAACAGAAATTTCCAAGAGTTCATCGGATGTAAGTCCCAACAACAGGTCTGCGTGAACCTAAGAGTCATTGAGCACTTTTATCCTTCATTTTGGAAACGTACAAAACTAACCTTTGTCAGTTAGTTACTCAGCACTGATTTATGGGCAGGTAACATAACGCAATATCTTAAAGGTGCTCAAGGATGAGGAATACCAGACTTTGGAACCAAAAACTAGCTATTGTAGCAAAAAAGTTTCTAGGAAGCAAACTCATGGGGATCTTCCGGAACCCAGGAAGAAAGCATCACTGATGGGAGCCTGTTATTGCACATCTCTAGCAGTGAAAACCATCCTGCCACCACTTCATTCATTTTGTAAGTACTTGGGCTTGCACTTGTCTGTGCACCTTGCTTGGTGAGTTTTGCAGATTGTGCTTCCTGTATTCTCTTTTCTTAAAAATAAAGAACACAGGACAAAGGCTTCCACACACAACAAAAGCAAGACTGTTTAAGACATCAGAGACCTGTGTAAGATTTAAGCCTGTTACCTGTAGTTTCATTACCTGACAAATCTCTTTTCTCATACTGGGAACCCAGCGTAGTAAATGCTGTGACTGTAGCAATACAGACATTGAAAAGCACCGGAGAACAAGTATGAACTTTACATACACTGATATTTTCAGGAAATTCAGCAGCCTTGCCCATTATCAAAAGTACAAGAGTTTTCCTAAGCTGTGGCTGAGTTTCTCCAATTGCATTTGCAAGGGAGTTGCATTTTCGTGAGCGTGATGAAACTTGACCCAACATGTCTATATTGCCTCACTGTCTTCCTCGCCTTTTGCCAGCTCTCACACAGGGCAAACAGAGTGATGTACCTCTGCAGGCCTCCACTGATGAAGGGTCTACTCCAGCAAATGAACAATTTAATGCAATAAATATAAAATAAAAATTCCCTCTACCATTTTCCAGTGGCAGTGGGCAGGTAAATGGAATATCATGATCTATGGCTGCAAAGGCTGGTGATAGACTGGGGAGACCTAACACTGATATCTGACATCAGGCCGTTATCCATCATGGCTCCAGTGGCTGTTTTCTTCTCACAAGGGGTCTGAATTATTGAGCGGACCTAATTCATGGCAAGCTGCCACTTGCGTTTCTGGGAAGGACAAATGTAATAAGAAACAAATGCTGCTAGAATTTTGTATTATCTCCGAGTCTCTCCCATTGTGCTTCCCTGCTGGGTGAAAAAGATGAGGGGAAGACGCTGGGGGAAGGTTTACAGTATGCTGAATGGCTTTGCTTGCGGTGAGAGGTATTCGGAGGCAGTTAGACTGTCTGTCTCCAAAAAGCCAGCTCCAAAAAAATGTTAAGCCAGTGGGAATGCAGCACCTTTGAAAAGGAAAAAACTCACTTAAAATTTTGGCAGGATCAAACCGTTGATTAAAATCTTCTCTTTCCCCAAAATACCCTCAGACAAAGAAAAGAAATTTCTGAGACTGTAAGTGAATGTAAAATATTCACAAAAAGCATGTTTGTGTTGCTTAGTTTATTGGGGTGCACTTCAGTTCTAGAAGCTGGTACTTGCCTCCTATACAACCATAGTCCAACTCCTTTGCCACAGAGGGTCAGTGTCTGTGATTTTCAGTCCAAGTGCATTTCTGACATGTCAACATTGTTTTCACTGCAAAACAAAAAAGAGAAGTTCAGGTTTTCAAGGCTTCTCTTCTTTTCTTCTTTTCAAGGCACTGCATGATGGATACAGGATGGACAGTTGGTACTGGCTCTGGGGGAGCAGCTCTGGGGGAGCCACCATTACCTCCAGCTAAAGGCCACAGTTTAGGTGCTGCCACCATACTGGGGATCACTAAGCAGGAGTGACTGGAAATTCAGTGACAAGGAAGCATGTTCCAGGACTGCACAGCCCTGCTGCACCCTTCCATAGCCAGGCCCTTCAGCTTCTGGGGTCTTTTTTAGTTCACTGGATTAAATGATCAGGAGTAAATGTGTTCAAATAACTGTAGCATTAAATGTTCATGTGATCATTCAGAAGTCAAACTCTGTCTATCATATTCATGAAAGTTAACCTCCAGCGAGGAAACAGCATCTCTGAGGCAGCACCAGAAGAAACAATTATCTCTGTTATTTCTTCCTATAATAGACTACATTCTTGTTTCTCTTTATGAAAAGTGCCTATAAATTTGCTTAGCGTAAAAAAGAAAGCAATATGAAAATCAACTGCATGCTATCGAGTAATATTTTATATAATGACAGAAAAATTCCTAATGGAAAATCCTTTGTCCTTCTATTCTGAGATGTTTTCAATTATCTTCAAAAATGAGATCTCTGAATGGCACACAACTTTGCCCTCAGCGATGCTGATACAGTACCATTAAAGTCAATGAGATTAGCTGTGTTTGAATGATGGTAGAATACAGTCCTGCATGTTTATTGCAACTGCATTTATAAAATGTATTCCAAAGGATTAAAAGTGCATAAATAAATGTAGCCTCTATAAATATTCTTAGTGAATGCTTGTATGTATTTCTAAAAATAAATTCATGCAAACAGAAGTGGGTTTCTGGACCTTCAAGTCCAACTGACCTTCAGTGCTTTGTGGATTTGCCTGGACAGGCATCATCTCCCAGTCCCACTTCAAAAAATAGGTGAAGATCACTCCTGCAAAATTTCAGTAATACCCACCGCCAAGTTAAATGTGTATACATTTCTATTTTGAGAAGAAAAAGCTTTTTGTATGTTGATTAATTGTCTTTGACAGACTAATCTAAGAGCATGAATAGGTTGCATTATAGACCATTAACTCCCTGGCAGTCCCAGTGCTGGGAACGTTTCTGGGGAGGCAGGTCTCTTTTTGATCGTACCAGACCTTAATGATACTGTTCATATGTATATTAACAATGGCATTTTAAAAAATTCATTATTAATTGAATCCTGATTTCTTCATTATTTTCCACATATTGTGCTTTTCCAGAAGAACCACAACTTATGCCAACAAATGCCTAGAGAAATATCTTCATCTTGTAAGCCACAGAACACATTCTACCCTCCAGTTAATTTATGGCATCAATTTGGAATTTTGCTGAGCTGGACACAGCTGGCTGGCAACGAGTACATTGCTATTAAATATGTGATATTAATCTCAAATTAATTTTTGTAAGAAAATGCATACAATTTGCTTTGCAACTACATATAATAAAGAGGTAAAAGAAAATAGTGCAATGTGTTTTTACAAAAATTCTATTCTGTTTATGCACATTAAGTGGTTATTGAGGAAAAGAAAACAAAAAAACCTGTAGAGATCTGGCTTTTGGATGTACTGAGGCTGAGGTCTTGGCCTGATGAGGAGGGGGGCATTTGGCCAGCTGCAGAACAGCATTGGAGCAGCTGAAGCGGTTTGTTGAAATTGCAGGTGTCATGTTATGGAATGGCTGCTGATGCAAAAACCACAGTCAGGTCTGCTCTACAGCTTTACCTTGAATCATCTCGTGGAAAGACTGTACCCCTGTGGAGCCCAGGCTGGCATTTCCTAAAGCACTCTCCTGAGTGGGGGATCATGCTGGATTGGAAAGTGAGAGTTTCTGCAGAAGGTTTTGGCAGTAAAATGAATGTTGTTTTCGTTAGAATTTTCCATAGGAAACATTGCCTTTTCATGAAAAACTCCCTCAATTTAAAATGCTTACAAATAATTTGTTTTTCAGCAGCTGCTGAAAATCTGGGGAGTTTCTAGCATTGCCGTTTCAATGAAAAACAACAGCGTTCAAAGAACAGATGTTTTGGTGGGGTTTTTTTTGAAAGATTTCATTTAAATAGAGTTCCAATTTATCATCAAAATAAGAACACTCTGGATGGAAATTGTTTGGGCTGTCCTTCTACAGAGAACAAATCTAACTGGAAGGTGATAAAGGAAATCCTGCCAAGTCATTCATGTCTAAACCCAGATTCCTTTAGGAAACAGAAATATCACTAAAATCACTGCAAGACAGCATCTACGTATTTGTAAGGCTCTCTGCATGACATGTTTTTGCAAACCCTGACCAGCACACATCAACATTTTAAAGGAGGCACACACCTGACAGATCAAGCCTAAGCAACCAGAAGCATGAAGATGCACTTTAAAACTTGTCTATATGAGAAGCCATGAGGATGGGCTGTAGGATGAAGTTTCCTTAGATGCTGGCTGTAGAAGACTGAGTGGTTTGCAAGGGAGATGGTATTTGATTTACAGAAATTCACAGCATATCTGAGTAGGAGAGGTTTCTGAAAATGTGCTAAACGATCATGGATAAAGAAAAGGACAAGAAAACTCAGTTTGCTCCATCTGGTTGGTTGAGAAAATGCTGTGGTTGCCTAAGATGTGCCAGTACATAGATCCACAGAGAAGACTTTGCTTATGGAATTAATAACAAAAAATTATTTATCATTACCATTACTTATTGACTAAATATAATGTGACTATCTCTGTAGGCTGGTCTTTAGCTATACATACCCCACTCTGATCACAGGCATAGGTAAGTCACACTGCTTGAGTGTCACCTGAGTACATTTTGCCCATTAAGTTTCTCCCCGACTCTTCACTCCTGATCAGCCCTTACTTTGCCAGGAGCTAACTTCCTCCTGATCTGCATACAATAGCAAGTGATGACCTCTTCACACAAAGCCTGCATCCACCCCTCCTCTGCCCGACACCTTGCTCTGATGAGATGGCATCAAGAATATTCAAGTCAGGTGATTTGTAGAAGCACAAAGCACAGAACAAAGTGCTGGCATATCTTGTTCCCAGATGAGGAAATATCAGTTACAGAGTGCCATATTTTTGTCAGTCTTGTCATTTTAAAATTAAAAATTGCCTGCCATCATTACATGTGGCAGAGTCCTAATGAAATAGTGAGAGCTTGAAAGGGAGGGAAAACCAATCAGACCCACACCAAGACAGGACTTCCACTGCTCTGTGTTCAGTACCAGACAGAAGGAAGTTAGACACCAGGCTTTGTGAGCATCACTGCTGCTGGATGGCCCAGGGCATTTTCTATCCGACATTCAGTTTCACAGGCAGGTACCCATCCAGCATCTGAACAGGGAGCTCCAGGCTTCTCCCAGACCAGAACACATCACAGTGAGACAGGAAGAAGCTTCTGTTTCATCTTCTTCAGTAGATTCCTTTTGGTGCTGGTGGTGGTTGTAGATCAAAGCCAGCTCTGCAATATGCTATGGATAATGAATCATCCTTTGAAATACACTTGCTCAAGGTGAGTACGGTTGGACACGTGGCCACTTGATTCCTTTCAGATGCTTTAGAAACTCTGTATTAATAACAGTGATAATGTTTTCCTAGACTTTACTACAGTTGCCTCCCAAAATGAGGGAATGGGGAGGAAAAAAAGCAACGAGGCAGCCCACAGCACTCCAGCTGTGCCCTGAAACCACAGAGCAGGGTCTCTGCACACATCTTCTGCTCTTGGCACTTGCTTTCACCAGTCTCTTCCAGTCCTGCTGTGGAGATGCCACAAGCCAGCAACCATTTGTTTTTTCCCAATCCCAGAATGGTACATCTTGCTGCTTGGAGGCTGTAGCACATAAATGCCAGAGCCAACAACACAGCAAGCAGGTGGTGCTTTTGCCCAGTTTATTCTATATGTATGATTTTCTCAGTAATTCAGAAATTTTTCTTGCATGAACACAGGCTCAGAGAGAATAAAATCCATATGGATAGGAGGACAAAGTTGCCTGAAGAAAACCTCTCAGCTCTAACCTGAGAGTTTGGCACTAAGAAGAGCTGGGCATCCAGGACCTCACGGCTACTGCAGCAACTGCCAGAGTTCAGCCCCAGTGCTGCATCACTTGCTCCTTTTCAGCACCCACATTAAACCCAGCTGGCTCTGCTTCTCCACATCTTGGGACACCCACCAGCCTCAGGATGCACCAAAACACAGCTGTGAGCCTCTCCTACCTTCTGCTCTTCACACATTTCCCCCCCCTCCTCTACCACACTTCCTGATCTTTTTTCAATCTTGCACTTTTCAATAGCAGTGCTGCTTTCACTTGCTTGGCCTTATAAACTTTTATATATGCTTTAGTTAACACAAGTAAAACCCACTTCTACATATCATTACTTGTAAATGATGTAATAGTAATTATACTGTATATAACATACATGACATATGTGATATATATATTAATATATATCAATATTGTCTTTTTTTACCCTATTCTAGATGTGCATACATATATAAACACACACACACGCATATATATATATCTTAAGGTCCACAACTTTACCACTTTTCCTTCCAAAAGCCTAACAGAACACTTAATATTTTCTGTTACTGGTTTAACTGGAATGGATTACCAATTATTACTGCCAGTAAAATAAACAAGAAATTGACTTAACCAGGGCAGGGCTCCCATTAGCTTTACACTTGCATTTACTCCCCTGTTAAGTACTGCAGCTGAAGTTAAATCAATCGATACCATCTGTCCAGATGCCTGTTTTCAGTAGCCTGTTGGTACAACCTCATCTCAGTCAGTGTTTCAGCTCCTACTTTTGCTTCTTGACGAGTAGCTGAAGACAGCATTTCTATCTCCTTGTTCAGAGGGAGCATAAAGGAAAACATGATCAGAGGTCTCTAGAGATAGTGACTTTTTTCCCCTGAAGGAAAGGGCAGCACCAAAGCATCCTTGCACCCTGTGCAAGTGCTCTGCCCTCCCTGAGGAACTGGACACAGTAAGAGCTGTTCATGTGCTTGTTGAGACACTGAGCTCTTGTCTTGGAATACAGTTCACAGAGGGACAGAGAACAGGAGTGAAATGGTCCTTGTTCTGAAGTAAAGGAATATTTGACATTACCTGTGAGGCAGCTGGAATTCTATGCTCATCTTGGTCTATCAGGGATATCAAGAGCTGAATCAGGGGATGTAACAGCACCGAGAACCTCAGCAAATGAGTCCCAGAGAGCATCATTACAGAGAAAGCATCTGTGCACACACTGAATGGGAATATAAACTGCAGTGAGGTTATCACCATCACTCAGTGCCGAACATCCTTCAACTCCACTCACAAGAGCCACTGGCATTTATCCCAAGATACTCTAGAAGGGATGCTTCCCATGAAGCCAGCACCAACTGTGTCCTTGTGGCTCTTACAGCCTTGATGATGAAGTGCTGCTCATGCCCCCAGCCTCCTGTTTTCATTGCAGGCACCCATGGCTAGGACATAGCCCTCCAGGTGTACCAACATCATATTAAATCAGCAGGACATCCCCATTTTTTTTGGCATTCTTCTATCCATGAGGGCACCTCTGCTTTACACTGTGCTGGAAGAATGGCCATCTGCTGGAGCAAGACTGAGGCTGCTGCTGGGGCAGCATGGGCACCTCTTGCCATCTGGCACGGTTCCCTCTCACATCTCCTCTCCTACAGACCCCAGAGCAGAGCACAGCTGCTTCTGTCCTTACACAGCACACAGCATGGGGGACGAGTGCAGTCCTAGGACTCCTCTGTCTATTGCCATCACGCAAATAATGTTTCTAAAACATGCACTTACAATTTAACTGATTCAAGAAAACAAATTGGGCATAAGCTATTATGCAACATCTTGCTGATCATCAGTGCCTCACTCAGTTGTGAGGATCTGGTGAGATGAGCAACAGCAGAGCAGCAGCTTAAAGGCATTTCCTGTTTTTTATACAGACTTCCCACCACGTTTTGCAGAGCAAGTCTGCTCTTCACAGAATGAGAGGCAAGCAGGTGTTACGAACTCAAAGTGCAAGTCTTCATTTTTACGGGGATCTTCCTCAGCAACAGGCCAGCACTCAATCAAAAAGAAAAGAAAAAAAAAATAACAAAACTCCAAAACTTCTCCCTGTCTCTGAGAACAGGGAATAGAGATCACCAGTCCATGCCAAAAGATAGCAAAATTGATTTGCACCCAGAAGAAACCGCTTATCTGTGCACAAAAGGCCTGTACCTGCAGTGCTGACTCAGGCAAAGCTGCTGCTTCAGCATTCAACCCAACACTTCAAATTAGTTATTTTTGTAATGCTCAAGCTCTCTGTTCAAAAACAGAGCAACATCTCTGCACTTTGCATTTACCAGTGCATGTGTGTGCACATCTCTGCACGTTTCCATGGCTGGAGCAAAAGCGGGCTTCTCCTGGCCTCAGGTTGGCTGCAGGTCATAGAATCATAAAATCACAGAACAGCTTAGGTTGGAGGGGACCTTAAAGATTGTCTCATCCCAGACCCCCTTCCATGGGCAGTGCTGCCAACCATGAGATCATGTCACTCAGGGCCTCCTCCAACCTGGCCTTGAATGCCTCCAGAGATGAGGCATCCACAATCTCTCAAGGCAACCTCATCCAGTACCTCAACACCCTCTAAGTACAAAATTTCTTCCTAGCATCTAACCTAAATCTCTCCTTTTTTAGTTTAAAGCCATTCCTCCATTTTCTGTCACTATCAGACCATGTGAAAATTCAGTCCCCATCTTGGTTGTAAGCTCTCTCTAAATACCGGAAGGCTGCAGTGAGGTCTCCCCAGATCCTTCCCTTTTCCAAGCTAAAAAAGCCTAGCTCCTCAACCTTCCATCATAGGAGAGGTGGTCCAGCCCTTTGATCACACTGTTTATGGAATGCAGAATGATATGGAAGTAGTGAGGGAATAGTGAGTGGCAAAAGTTGCAGGTGACACCAAATCATTCGGGATACTCAGGCTGGAAGCTCATTTTGGAGACGTGCAAAAATATCACAGAATCATAGAATATCCTGAGTTGAAAGGGACCCATAAAGATCAAGTTCAGCTCATGGATCCACACAACACCTCCCAAAAATCAGACTTTATGTCTATGAGCATTGTCCAAACTCTCCTTGAACTCCGGCAGCCTGGGGCTGTGCCCACTGTCCTGGGGAGCCTGTTCCATGCCCACCGTCCTCTGGTGAAGAACCAACCTGCCCCTCCCCTGACACAGCTCCATGCCAATCCCTCAGGCCCTGTCACCATCGCAGAGAGCAGAGCTCAGTGCTGCCCTCCGCTCCCTGTGAGGAGCTGCAGCCGCCATCAGGCCTCCCCTCAGCTCCTCTGCTCTGGGCTGAGCGCGCAGGGACCTCAGCTGCTTCTTATACCTTTCACCCTCCAGACTCTTCACCATCTTCACAGCTCTCTTTTGGACACTCTGTAGTAGTTTTATGTCCTTTCTGTACTCTGGTGCCCAACGTATCTCATGGTGCTGAGTGACAAGGCAATAAGCAAAAGAGCTGATAAGCTGATAAGCAACAAGAAAAGCTGATAAGCACTGAGAAATGCACTTGTAGGACAAAAACCATATACAAGATGACCTTAAACACTGCTGCTCATGAAAGTGGTTTAGACATCATTGTGGAAAATTCTCTGAAAAATTCTGTTGAAGCTGTTAAGAGCTGTTAAGAGTCAAACTGAATTCTGAGATTTCTTAAGAAAAGCGTGGGGCACAAAATGGCATACTCCAAATTGCCAGCACGTGAACGCACAATAAGCACGCATCTTAAATATTTCATGCAGCTCTGGCAACACTCCTCAAAATAAATTTAAACAAATGGCAAGATGATGGCTGAAGCATTATACAGGGGTACAGGGTGGCCTGGGTGGAAGCTACCAGGATGTCTTCAAGTTGGAAAAGCAGCAGTAACAGCAAAGCCTACGAACGTGAGCCATATGTAGCAAGGGATGGGGTTAAGTGCAGTTATTTTGTGTGTTCTCCGTTTCTGTAACCTGGGTCAGGTTTGTGCCAATCACCACTTCCACAGGTGTAACACTCCGCAGGCAGACCATCTAGGTGACCTCAGCTGCCTATTCCTCTACTGTCCTTTCTTGTGCAAAGTGTGTTTGGACAGGGAAAGTTATCAAGATTTAAAGAGGTAACTTAATACATTCTAAGCAAACTAAGGACAAATCCTGCTTTTAGTCTCTTAACCTAAATGTATCCACTGAAGATAATCCTGTTTCCTTAGGGATTCATCATGCATCTCACAGATCCGTAGTGATTTATTGGCCATGGTTTATTCATGACCCAGAAAGTATTTGATCTAGTCACTGTTTGCAAAACCATTAGAGAAGCCTTACTCTGATAGCTTCTTTCTGGACAAAATTCAAGTTAAAATTGAATATAAATTATTATATTGTGCTCCAAAGGCTTTCTATTCTGATTCTTTTTCTTTCTCCTTTCACAGTCTGCAGAGACTACAAGACTGCAGGACTGTGTGAGTGAGTGGTGCAGTCTTTGATGACTTACATATGTAGTCTCAGCAGAATACTTCCAACCATTTTCACTAAAATTGCAGCTGTTACTACACTGCTTTATTTAAAAGTTCGTGGAAACCTACCCTTACTCCTCCAGCCTATGGCAGCAGGTGTCTTTATTGAGAACCGAAGAAGCATGGGACACTGAGCCAACACTGGAAGTACTTCACTTCAGCACATAGGGCAGATTTTGCCCCAATTCACGGCAATGCAAAAGCCAGGTTCTCAGCTTTAGCTGTTACTCACCTACATTGTACTCTGTTGGCAGGTAAAACGGTTGTCTAATTATTTAGCTAGCCTATTGGTTTGTGGGTTTTTTTTGTTTTGTTTTGGTTTTGTTTGTTTATTTGGTTGGTTGGTTTGGGCTTTTTTTTTTTTTTTTCCTGTCTGCTTGTTTAAAATTTATTTAGCTTATCTGAAATAACACCGTGGACTCCTGTAAGATCGCTTCTCTTTTGCGTTTGAAAAGTACATCACTTTTTATTTTTCCCCTAATGCATCAGGGCAACATTTGTAATGCTGCAGCTTTCAATAAAACGTAATCTAGCTGACAACTAAACAGCTCTGTTTATTCCACTTTTTATTAACAGTGCCAATTTATCCCTATGGATAGAGGCAGGGCTGCTCATCATTCTTACACAACAGCATAGAGTGAAAAAACGAGCCTGGGGAAACACCACTGTCCTCCATGCACAATCCCCATAGCACCCACAAAATCAGTATCAGGGTTGATTTTACTCCCTAAGCACATCTGCAGGGGGAAACATAATGACCCTCTGTGTTTTAGCACATACTCCTAGCTACTACAAGTACTGTCACCTTAACAGAAGAAAAAAAATAGCGATTTGTTTTTCAAGTTCTGCAGCCCGTATCTCTCTGTTTCCCCTGGGCGGTGTTGCACTGAGTTGCATCAACAAAGCAAACAGCAGAGTTGAGCACAGTAGAAGCTCCCCTGTGCGAAAACTGTGCTTTTGGGACAATATACTGTGTAAAAACCGTGCCACATTAAAAGTGATTAATGAGTAGAAGAGTTGGAGGGATTGGGTAAGCTCAACTCATAATTGGAGATGTGGGTTTATGCTAATAAAGCAGCAAGTGTGGCGTAGGATTCCTGCCAGCAGGCCAGGACTGAGGCTGCCAGAGGTTTCTCACCTTAACCCCTTGCTTTGGATATACAAAGTATCTGCATACTCAGCCACTACAACTTTTAGATGCTCTCTCTCACACCTTTCCACCACCGTACCCACTTGTTACCAAAAGCCTCAACGCCCCTTTCCTGCTCTAGGCCCAAGCCTTGAGCAGAAAACATGTCGGGTCTGTGCGGTCACAGCTTAGTCATAGGAAAATGCTGACAAGCCCAGGAAGCTCATGCAATGTTTAAAGAACAGAAAGGTGCCCAGAGAGACATGTACAAAGCCCCACATCACTCCACCCCTTCTTACCAGGGGAGGAGGAAAATGCTGTGGAGAGGGTTATTGCTTCCAGAATTTATTGCAAAGACTTATTGCAAAGAGTAGGATGCTCCAGAAAATCTCATCCACCCTGTGTAGTGGGGACAGCAGAGCCTGGGGAAATGCTGCTGCAGTGCCACGATGCTGATACCCCACAGGGCTACCATGTGTACTCAGTCCTTGCTCACAAATCCCAAGGCAGGGGTCAGGCAGAAAATCCCCAGCAGCTGTGAAAGTCATCATCCCTCCAACCACACAAAACTTTTGCCAGAAACTCCTACTGTGACTCACCCTACACACGCATATTGCCCTGGGGCACTTATCTGCATGCTGGTGGGTGTAAGGGAGCTCATGATGGTTGCACAGAAACACTTGTTCATCCTGACAGTGGTGGGCTGGGATGGCAGATGAAGATGGGAGCAAGCTTAGGAGAGGACCAACCTGTGCAGATGTTGGGAGGAAGATGACCATCCACTCCTTGAGCAGCTGAGCTGGTACCAGGGGTCCCAGGGCTTGTGCAGCTCATAGCCTGGCCAGCAAAAGTGCCCAGTAGCCGCATGGAGCCACCAGCCCCATCAGCTCCTAGTGACTCCTCCCCAGGCTTGTCACAGCGGTGCTGCTGGAAACCAAAGGCTGAAACAGAATTGAAGCCAGGATGCTGTTATTTTACCCTCCCCTGACACAGCTCCATGCCAATCCCTCAGGCCCTGTCACCATCGCAGAGAGCAGAGCTCAGCGCTGCCCCTCCGCTCCCTATGAGGAGCTGCAGCCGCCACCAGGCCTCCTTTCAGCTCCTCTGCTCTGGGTGAGCGCAGAGGGCCCTCAGCTGTTCCTCATATATCCTGCCCTCCAGACCCTCCTCCATCTTTGTAGGCCTTCTTTGAACAGTCTCTAATGACTATTCTAACTTACTCAAAAAAAGGATTCTTTAGAGACTTACAAGCCATATTTTTCTCAGATTCTACTTTATTTACTTTTTTTCCATCACCCCAAACAAACAAAAAACCATTAATCTCTAATTTTATTGGCCAGGAAAGTCCGGAGTGCAAGTTATAGTGATACGAACTTGCTGAGTTCTGTATACATCTGTCACTTGCACAGGGTTTATCTTGATTGCCAGTAGTGGCTAACCCTACTTTATGCAATAGCATACCTTCATCTTAACTGAGATCCTTGTTCCCATTTACAAGCATATCTAGCCCCAGAAAATCAGAGACTTGAGGGGCCAGGCCTTCAAGGTTCATTTTAAGTGTCCTCCTCAGGAGAATGAGGATGCTCTGGTCCTGAATAATCTCTTTGTTAGTAGCTAGTAGGAAGGACAGAAAAATGTAGGCCAGGCATGTCCAACCCGCAGCCCATGAGCAGCCTGACACAGCTGGCAACGTGGCCTGCTCCCTGCCCCACTCTATAAAGGCTGTGGCTCTTCACTGTGGAGTGATCGCTGGCACGCTCAGCCGCAACCAGCTTGCTGTTAACACTGTCGACTGAAACCAGGGCATAGGGAGGGCAGTGCTGCGCAGAACTGACTCACATGATGGCAAATAATTGCTCTCCATTTTGATAAAGGAATATGCAGCCTCGCTTTCTGTTTTGATAAAGGAATTTGAGAATACATTTCAAGATTGCAAAAAAATAATCAATTTTCAAATGGAATGTATAAAGTTGCAGTCAGATATTCATCTCAAAAATCTGATCATGTCGCTTTGCCAGACTTTCATAATCCCTATCTTAGCAGAAAAAAATTTAATTCTTCACGTCACAGTCACACTTTATTTATGCCATCGTTTCTTGGCAGTATGCACGTTTGTGAACAATTGTCAAGGATAGAGTACAGGAGCAGTAACATTTCATAAAAAATCTCTGATGAACACCTTGAGACCTCATTAAGAACTGCAGCCACTTCCATTGAACTAGGCAGATGCATTAGTGAACGTGAGCAGGTCAAATATCCCATTAGTTTCATAATTTTGTTGCCCTCTTTCTTTAAAATAAAATATATATGAACAAAATAAGTTTTATTACTTACATACATTAACTATATTGTAGATTTTATGAGGGCTGCTCTGAAAGTAATGCCTCCTGTTTTATTATGTTGACCCACAACATCAGAGATGAATGTTGGTGGTACAGCGCTAGAGGCTGAATCATTGCATCAATATCCCATTACATGTTTTTGCTGTGTGACAGATGGCAGCAGAGGGGCAATCTGACAGAATGATGTCTGACATGGAAGTACATATGGAGGAAAGATGTGGCGCTGATTTCCCCCATGAAGAAAAAATGGCATCCACTGACATTCACTGATGCTTGCTGATTGTTTATGGAGACCAAATATATTTAATATGAGCACAGTAAAGCAGTGCATGGTACATTTCAGTGTTGAGCACTGTGTTCAGCAGTGATGATTGTGGGTCACCTCTACTGGTGCAGATTTTGACAAATGCAGCACAAAGGCTCTTGTTCATTGCTGTTGAAAATGTACAGCCAGTAGTGGTCTATGTTGAGAAATTGCGTTCTGTAGCTGAGAATTTGCTCTATCGAATAGCATTATTGCACCCTCTGTATCTGTTGTAGTTTACGTGGAAATAAATAGGAGGCATTACTTTCAGAGCAACTTATGCAGCCCAAGACAATTTCTCTTTATTCACTGCAGCCCGAGCGAGCTAAAACACTGGACACCAATGATTTAGGCTATAGGTTTTGACAAGCTTGAGTCCTGGCTGTGTAGGTCTTCTCCCTGTTTTCCTTACTTCTTTTGACCAGGAGCTTCCAAGTGCACACGCAAGTGACTCTTGTCAAGAGGCTCTTACCCTAGAAAGAGCAGAGAGGAGGAAGGAGATATATCTCAGTGAAAAGGAAGCCTACTGAAGTACTGCATAAGCTGAAGAGCAGTTCAGTGCTATGCATGGCCATTTTCCTAACAGTTTGTGTCCCCTTGCCCAGTCCTGAGCCCAGCAGGCTGATTGCAAGGGCACATCTGGGACAGATGGCACCCAGGTGCTGTAGGTTTCCACTTCCTTTACTTTCTATGCTCCCTGGCACTGATTGTCTGTTCTGAACTGTGAGACATCTAGAGGAATGAGCAGCACAATAACATTAATTTGACTTTGGTGAGGTTGGGTTAAACTAAGCATTCAAATGAATCCCCTGCAAACATGGCCACATGCAGGTTATCACTGAATGCTTTACTTATTCTTCATGATAGACAGCTGGACCTCCATTTGTGACAGCTTCTCTATGGAGAATCACTGTTTCAGTTTCTACAAGTTTTGCCACGTGGGATGCTTGCTTTGGGAATGTGTTTTTGGATGATTTGGCTAATGCAATTTATTCATATGAAAAAATAGGTCAGGAAAAATAATCCCTAATTTGCCATTAGAAAATAAAAATCAGTTCTTCTCTGATGAGTTCTGTTGTTCTGTGATTTGGAGTGGAGACAGAAAATTAGACTTGTGACTTAAGCTTTCAAAATCTCAACCTAGGGAAGTCAATACAGTTTCTATTTATTAATTTTTCTTATATGTAGGGTGGCATTGCAATAATATATCCCAACAAAATAATATATCCCAACAAACAAACAAACAAAACAAAAACAAAACCCAGAAAGGTTGTAAAATCCATCAGTCAGAAGATAGAGAAGACCAAGATCAGGTTTCTGTCAGCTTTATGGTTTTATTGTTTTTTTTTTGAATTCTCTTCTCTATTCAGCACATCAGGAATGCTGTGGCCTTTAATTAAAAGCTCACATACTATTTTTCATGGAAAAATTGAAGCAAGTACTGCAAAAGCTTTGATTCTGAAATTCTTGGCATCCAACTTTGTACCGTCAATCATAAAACTTCAGTTGAAAATTGTCTCAGAGAAAATTGTCTCAGAAAATTGTCCCCAGAGCTCAGAAGCGTGGTAGGCTGTTTAGAAGGTGCTTGGTCTTTCAGTGGCAACCACAGCATTGATCTGTTAAATATGAAAAACACAAAGAAATGGAAATACTAGAGCAAAGCAAACCAAACTCCTCCCTAACTGGATGATGTTTATAGAGCCATCTATGTTAGCAAAGTAATCAGTTATGCAACTGATTGCAGGAATTAGAATCCACAAATCCATTTCTGTCTGTGTAGCTAAGACAACACAGTCAAAAGGGAGAAATCACTCATGTACTCTGTGCATTATTTCCATTCAGAGAACAAGCAGACTATGGTGAGATACATCTGATGCACACTGCCCAAAACATGAAAGAATGTGGTCCTTTTCCAGACAGAACTTAAGATAAAAGGTCCCTCTGTCTTTCCTCCAAGTCCCCATCTCTTCTGCTGCGGTGGTGTGTTACCCTGCCTGGATTTCTCCTCTTCCTTTCCATCTCAGGCAGCAATGGCTTTCCATCCACCATGTTCCAGCAAGGAGAGACTTTGCCTGGCTATGCCTAGCTTTTAGAGGTGACTTCTGCCCGTGTTTATCACAACAATAATAAGCAGCTCTCTGTTTCGGTAGCCTGAAGATTTGGACTTGTTCTCTGAGCTGTTTTGATGGTGATTACGCAGATAAGCACATTGCTGCATACTGATCCTCCAAAGTGATATTTTTCCTCAAACATTGCCTTTTCAACAAGCCAATAAGTATTATTGGCTCAGTACTATCCTCATCCTTTAAAGTCCACATTTTATTCTGGAGTAATTGCTGTCTACGTATCCGATTTCTATATTTCAGCAAAACAATCTGAGAAGCAATTTAAAAGAGTATAGCTGTGTAAAAGAGTGAAATATTCAATAAGAATATTTTGATCACACTTTTTTCTGCCTTTCTTTCATCCTTTCAATTGTAAAAAGAACCATTTCTGCCTCAGGAAAGAAAAAAGCCTTAACACAAGGCTGGAGGTAGGCAGATGAACCCAAACCAGGAACCCAGGAAAATATAGAAAGGAAAAACAGAAAGGGATCTTCTAGAGAGAATTGAAAACTTATTTTATCACAAGAGGGCAGTGCATATTAACAAGTCAAGCAATAAAGTCCATGTTTCACAGAGTCTAATAACTTTCTTTTCAAAAATTTTCAGAGAGTTTTGATTGCAGAGATTAAAAAAGAATATAAGGAAGAAAAGCATTAGCCCATGATAACACTGCAACATATAAGCTTCACGGGGACTGCTGGAGTCTGTGACTTGTACCAGGTGTTGTGATTCTGTAAAAGAAGTCAGAAAGCTCTCAGTAGCACAGGACCTGCGGGTTGTCCTTGTTTTATTGTTTTGCTGACAGGCAGCAGTGCCACCTGGTGAATAGTCATTTTGCTTGTTCTGCCTAGTTTAGCTTATCCTGTTGTATCATATCTCAGCCAGAATAAGCTCTCCCACACTAGACATATTTATCCCGGCAGTGAAGAAGGAAATGTAATTCCCCTGTCAGAAAGAGGGATTTCGAGCACAGGTATACAGCGGCAAGTTGCCTCTTTCTCAGGTGGACATGCTGTGTTTTAATTCCACATAGTTGTTTACTCTAGGGGAAAATGAAGCTGTTTCTTTTTCCCCCGAAAGAAAACATAACACATGCCATGAAGGTTATGATGTCAGGAGGCTGGGACTTCTACTACTAGCAAGTTTTTTTCCAAGACATTCCAGCCACCATGGACACAAACCATTAACCCTGAAAACTGAAAATTTGTCTGAGAGAAGAAAGTGCCCAAGTTTCTGCCCCACCTTGTATTTCCAGACATCTCCAGCCAAAGACAGATCCTATCTCCACCATGGGATGAGGAGATTTAGGAAGTATTTTTGGCCTCCCACTCTTCAGGAGGGATGCACTGCAAGTGCTATAATGTGGGGCTATGCTACAATGGGCTCCACAGGTCAGCAGGAAGAATAGCTGAAGCTGTGTCTTTCCCTGGTTGCTCCTATGGGTCTGCACTCGTTCCAACATACAGACAGCCTCTAGAAGCCAGCAGCAGTCCATCCAACACAAAGCCTGCATGAGTGTTTGCATTCCACCAGCCAAAACCCTTCCTCCCTGATGGAGCAGGCTTTGAGGGGAAAGTCATGTTCTCCCCAGAGCTCATAATGGTAAGCCTCCCACAGATAAATTGTTGGAGACAAACCAGAGGAAACATCCGAGTCTTACAGTCCTGACTGTAAGTTGGGACTCATTGTTAATGCCTGCTCAACATAGGTGGAGATGGTGTAATATAACTGTACTACAATTAGGGCAAGTTAAATTTGCACTTCAGTTTCTCAGAGCCCTCTTGTCACGCAGTCAATATGTAATGCAAAGAATTATCTAGATTCTCCTAGAGATATGGGGCCTCTTCTTTGCCAGACTGTATCTCTGTGTAAGCAAGCCAAGTGGTCCTGGCTCTGAAGTCCTCTTTTTAAGTTTGAGAGAACTCGTACACCATATGTGGGAAGAGAAGAACACATTTCAAGGAACTATAGAAAAGCTCACCACTACTTTACTAACATCTCTGATGCTCCACAGATACCTGCAGAAGCAGCAAAATTTCACAGTGACAAAAAAAGTGTTTGGGAATGGGTTTACTGTAAAAACTGCCATTTTCTCCCACTTGTGCGGGTGGCATCCATCATGAATAGACATGCACCCAGCACTGTGATCTGAGGGCCTGGAGCTCTGGGGAACACAAGATGCCCCACTTAAACCCTTCCATACTTGTATGTCGAATCTTTTATTAGATCGTGAAATGAGCTGGGTGTAATGTGTATTGATATGCTTAGGCCAGTGTGGAACAGACACAGACACTGATTTGCCTCAAGCAACTTGGTTTGTTTCCTGATGTGTTTCCTGACAACAAAGACAGATTTAAAGCTTAAAAAGCTTTCTTAAGAGAAGTACAGTGTCTCCATTAAAGAAAATTGTGAGTGAAATCTCAGATGCAAAAGACTGTATATCCATCCATTTGGAGGCTTGTGATGGTGTGTTCCCCTTCACCTCAGCTTCTTCCTGCAACCTGGCCATGGCACACTAGGCATTGCTCAGACAGATAATGGGCTGCATAACAGGATCTCCACGAGAAGGCTGTTCTCTTACTGAGATGCAATGAATTGCAGCACTAAGACTTTAATATGTCTGTGTGACATGGGACTGGGCAATGCTGCCAACCTCTGCCTGATGATGCATTGTCTTCCTCTTCTGGAGAACAAATGCATGCATCAGCTCTTGCTGCCAGATGAAAGGTCCTAATGGTTTCTGATTCACTTGAAGAGTTTTTACTATTCTTTCATTGAAAAGTGACATTCATGAAAATGTCATTTATGTCAAAATCATGCCTCAAAACATTTTCAAATATTTATTAGGTTTATTGTCGTAATGATGCACCTGTAAGGAACAATTTTACACACACACACACACACACATGCATATATATATGTTTGCCAAGCAGGGAAAGGAAGGATGCCAGACAGTAATCTATACAGATTAAGGCCATTACAATTTAGAGAATAAGGAAGCAGGAAGTCTAACAGACTCCATACAGCAAAGGATATAATTATTAACATGAAAGAAGGTAATTTAATTGATGGAGATAGTAAAATGCTTAGGAATGGTGCAGAAAAATGTTTCTGTCATGTTTCCTCAGAGAGGGGATGATACACTTGTCTGCATGAGGATAATGAGGCATTTTCTAACCTATAAATATCTAAGGAAGCGAAAGGGAGTTGCCTGGACAAACCTCTGTGCCACAGACAATTTTTGAGAAATAATATAATACTCCTGTGGATTATAGTGAGACACTGTCTGGTAAATTGTCAATACTGCACTTATACTGAAAAGATGCAAAGAAGGATGTCTGAGGTAACCAGAAGCTAAACCTGTTCCTGGCCCAAATGAAAAGTTCAGAAGAGAGTCAAGAACAAAGAATTTAAATAAAAGAATGCAAATAATTCCAGTCAGTTTATGGAAAATGGAGTCTACTGAGCAAACCTTAGTGTTTGACTTTAATATAATTTGATATCTTAGATAAAATACAGATTATAAAATGCTATTAGTTTGCACTGAATGGAAAGGGAACTGGCTTAAAGTAGGGGCGTCCACCAAGGAATTATCTTCTGATGGAGATGCTGAAGTCATCCTATGCCCATACTCTAAATCAGGCTAAATAATCCAGATGACTACATATGAATCTGGCTTTAATAATGGAGGTATACCTAAGTTAAATGCATTATAATACAACCAGTGTAAATCTGTATGTGCAAACTAAGACATTCAGACCTACAGAAAAATGACTGCATCTTGGAAAGTGATGACTAAATCCAACTAAATTTGCAGAGTGAGTGTAAGTTTTCAGTGAGCTAATACGATGGTCCTCAGATTTTTTAAGTCAAAAATTATCAAGAAAAGAAAGGGAAGTGGTTTAACTTCCAGATTAAATGTTGATAAGAATGAATATTTTGCCCACACTTCTTTAGGGTATTAATAAGCAGAAAATAACCATGACGGAGAATAACTTTGAGAGAATCAGTAAAAATCTTCGTTAGTTTATCAAAAGGAAATTGAGAAGTGACTCTGTTAAGATAACTAAGAACCTTATCTGGGGGAAGAATGGGCAATTGAGATTTTTCTCACATAGAAGAACGTCAAAAGAGATCATCTGGTCCAACGGCTCATCTGGCTTTACTGGCTTTTAACATATAATTTTCCAAATTTGGTGGATCTGTTTATGTTACTGTGTCTATTGTTTGTTGTTTAAGAATTATGCATCTAGTTCAAGTTCTTTAAATTGCTGTACAATTAGTGGAAAGAGATGAATATCCCTTAAATAATACTAATTTATCCATTTAGACATCTGTTATCTAAGTGTACATTCCTGTACAGCGTAGAGAAGACTGCACTCCTTGTAGATGCATTACAGATGAAAATTTTGATGCATATTTATCTACACTACGAAAAGCAACACCACATGTAACTGTGAATCATGGTTTCATGCACCATTAGTGGCACTTCAGGACAGCCACTGCACAGAGCAGGACAGTTTCATAAAGATGACACAGGTTTTGAAGTATTCCTCTAAAGAGTCTAAAGAGTCAAAACCGAAGAGACCAACCAGCCCCTAAAGGCAGAGCATCCAGATAATACCTGTGAACCACAGAAGCATTTTGGCCCCTCTGAGATGATTATCCATTGCCTGAGGACATCTGAGAGTAAAAGCAGGAAGAGCATAATTAAAAGTATGAACAAAATACAGTGGGAACAAACCATTTAGATGTCACAGGCAACATCTCTGAAAATTACTATAATTCCAGATGTCTTGGCCTTAAAGTCAAATCATAGAATCATAGACCGGTTTGGGTTGGATGGGACCTTTAAGATCATCTAGTTTCAACCCCCCTGCTACCCTGCCTACTTTGGGAACCAAAAAATATCTATTAATATTTGGTTCTGGTTCTTTTTCAACATTAATTCAAGTAAAAAAAGGATTGTTTTCCTGATTATTGCCGTAATGATTAGAGGATATCAGCATGCTATCTGGATTTGATAGTTTGCTTATGCTGTAGGTGTCAATAATTCTAATCCTGGCACCAGCAAAAGTCTTCAGTCCACAAACTGTTCTATGTTGTATTTTCACGTAAAACAAGTGTTTGTTTTAGAAACCCTACTCTTCCCATGTGTGCATGCTCAGTGTTCCCTCTAGCAATCTGTTCATAAGCAGAAAAAAGTTCTTTCTGTAGACTTTCTAATATTGTTTGTAGACTTAATTACTACAGAAGCTCTTTCCAAGGGTGGAAGAGGAAACAGGCTTTCTGCATCTCTCAACATTAAAGGTTGCTGCATTTCAAATACTGAGCTTACTTAACTGCTTCTTCTCCTCAAAGATCTCAAAGGAATTAATAATAATTGTTTGATCACTCTGTTGGGAGAAACTATGATTTCTTTTTAAAATAAGATGAGAGGTACTTAACATTTACACAAGATCTAACATAAAGCAATTGGAAGAAATTTGAATAATATTACGGATTTTGAAACACACTCATCTGTTCAAATCATTGAACATCTTTATCTCCTGAGTAATCAGCGTGTATGTTTAGCTGATTAATCCTTTCTTTCTAGGAACATACTGCAAGTCCAAAACTGTTGCTCTTAGGTTCTTTTTCTGCCCAAGGAAAGATCTCAAATTACGTTACTAAGCATTCAGCCCTTGCAGACTGGCACCTGACAGGGATAAAGATAGACTAAATGTTAAAAGGGTTTGTTGTTTATTTGAACTTCAAGACAGCACAAAAGTCCAGGGATAAGTGCCCAAAAGCTGTGGAAGAAGCATTTTTTAATCAAAACATACAGAGATAATAGGATGAAATACATCTATACACATGTGAAAGAATGGTTTTGGCATCATTTATAAACAAATTACTGAGGAAAACAAAACAAAGCAAGTACTTTAAAATGCTTGGGGTGTGGGAGGATGGGGCAACGCAAGAAAAAATTAAAATATGCAGATATTTTTTCATACACACAAGCACGCGTGCAGGTATGCATATGCACACATATATCTCCTGAACTGAACTTTCCCTATAAGAAGCTGCAGAGCATCCAGGAGACCTCTCCATGCAGTACTTGTCCAGGACTTTGCTACTGCTGCTACATGGTTTTGCTCTGAAGGTGTTTAGATACCATCATGACTGATTAAACGATAAAACCCTGAGAGATGAGAGAAATACTGTACTTACACAGGACATGGTTTGCTGAAGTGAAGCGTGGTTATTTGCCACTTCATTTGTAGTCTAAAAAAAATGATACTTGACCCAGTTTAATTAACTGTGGGTTGTGGTTCAACATTTGAAAATGGTTACTAAGAAATAATATAGCTTTAAAAAACCACTATAAACCAATCCTTTTTGCGGTCTGTACTCAAAGCAGCTGCATAGATTAAGCCACTCAAATGTGTGTACTGTATTTCCTTAAAGGTATCAGTGCTGAATATGCAGGTAGTTTGATTCTACAGTTTTAACTAGAAGGTGTTAAAAGTGTCACGCCAATAAAGTAAACGTGTCTATGAAGCAAGAAGCTTTCGAGCACAGTTTGTTTATTCTTCATGGGTAGACTCTCCTTTTATGTCTATATGAGTGCCTACTGTAGCTGGTGAAAGGAAGTGACTACCCAGGTCTGTATTTTATGAAACTCAACTTCGAAGTTATGCTTAAGTACAACATTCAGTAGCTGACAGCTTTAGATAACACAGTGTTTTAGGAATACATCCTTATAAATACAAGTGACTCCACAATGATATCTGTGTGTGTCTGGTCACAGGACACAACTATGAAAAAGAAGCAACAGCTTCTGATCGTTACTGATGTGGGTCAGGTGTTAATGTTAACTAATGACAGGATTATAGCTGTGAGCTACATTGATGATGTTCAGAAGCTGTAACCAGCAAAAGATTGTTCTGGTGGTTTTTGTCAAGGACAGTAAAGAGGGAATCACTTCAAATTTAACTTCAAAATCCTTCCCTGTAAGAGGTCACAGGAGCTGCCAGTTTAGCCCTGAGGAGTGGGTAGCTATGGAAGGGGCCTTGGAACGGCTCCACTGTTTCTGTGACATTTACAGTCACACTGGCTGGCTGCAAGTTAGCTGTTTTTTTTTTCTTTTACACCTATTATCAGATAAAGGCCGTGTTTCGTAGCATCGGCTCCATTTCTTAGTCTCTAAGTCACAGAATCCTCATTTCACACACTGTTCATCACAGACTTAAGACCACAATGCAGACAAGGAATCCATTTGGGAAAAATAAATGAGGCTAACTGGGTAAGAGAAGAACAACTGTATCCAAAGCCTGACAGCAATGTTATCAGCACTGAGGTCTTTTTTGCCTGAAGGGATTTCTATTCTTAAATAACAAAAAAGATGTGTTTGTACAACTAAGGCTGGCCCTGACAACTTCTGTGAATATTAGTTTAGTGCATTTTTAAAACGTCACAGCACCCCAAGTCCATTTACCTGTGGACTCTGACTCAAGAATTCATTATTCATGTGAAGGCAACAAGTTCTGCCCACGTATCTATGGAGTTTAGAGCTTTGATTTCTTTTTGGAGCAATCTTGTATTGACAATGCTCCCTAAATACACCCTGTTCTGATTACCTGAATGGATTGATTGGATAGTAAATTAAGTATTCCCCGTGTAGTTGTAATTTCTACCATGACTTGGCACTGAATTTTAAAATCAGAGTTGCTAAATATTTTCTTTTTTTCCAAGAGCTTGGAAAGTACTAAGTGTTTACAGAACCTTCTGTTGATGCTAAACACCCACATGAGGAATGGAAGGTGGGAGGCAAATGGATGAGGCCAGGCTCTTCTCAGTGATGTGCAGTGATAGGACGAAGAGTAAAGGCCTATAAGTTGAACATAGGAAGTTCCATACAAATGTGCAGAAGAACTTCTTTATGGTAAGGGTGATGGAGCACTGGAACAGGTTGCCCAGAGAGGTTCTGGAGTCTCCTTCTCTGGAGATATTCAAGACCTGTCTGGACACCTACCTGAGTGACTTCTTGTAGGGTACCTGCTTTAGCTGAGGGGTTGGGCTCAATGATCTGTTGAGGTCCCTTCCAACCCCTGCAATTCTGTGATTCTATAAAAAGCATCTGAATCAGACTTGAAGAAAAGAGCTATTGATGGGGCACTCTGCCACACACTGAGATGGAAAACTGCTTAGCTTACAGACAATTAAAATCACTGAAATACTTTGGACATATATAATGGTAAACTTGAAAAGTAAATATTTTAAATACTTTTGAGAACTCAGTTTTTGACAGGTACACCTAAACATATCTTATAAAAAATAATGGAGTCCTAAAGGTATATAGTATTTATTGTAATGTGGCCATTGCCAAAACATCAAAGCCTCATCCTTCTCATGTTGGTCTGATGGAACTTTGTGAGATAGTTCTTATGAACTAGACTTGCTCTGAGAATTTAGCTCCATCATTGTGGAGTTCTGGTCCCAACTTTAATTACAAACTCACCTAAGAAAATTCAGTGAGGAATCTCAGAGGATGTACTTTGAGGATGAGATTTACTTCCCAGAGCATAAAACTCTCTTTGTATTGTGTCTCCTTTAGATTTACTCCTGATATCTTTAAGGAAGAGTTTGTGACAGAAATAGGGCCTGCTTGTTGATCATAGCCATATCCATATATGAAAGTAGCAGAAAGACCCTTTTGAACACATCAAACACCTCTAGAAAAATAAAACAGTTACTACCTGATACTCATCACTTTTTCTAGATAGTGTCATGTGTCACTTAACTCTGAACCTTTATATTTAGAAGAGTTGGATAGTTACTTCCATGGTGTTATTGTTTTACAATTATAGATTAACCCTGTACCCTCTATTTAATCCACAAGTTTTCTTAGCTCCATCTGTATTTACTTTCTGCAGCTACTATCATTATGAGCAAGAATGTCTCTTATCTACCACTGCAAATGCAATTTGAAAACCTACTTTAAATGTGGCTGGAATGAGTTATTTTGCAAGCCTGCAGTAGACTAATAAAGCTTAGGGAAAAAGCTTGTTTAAGATAAGATCCAAATGTGTTGCAAGATATGAATCTCCTAAGTGAGATAAGGCTGCAACCAAATACATACTGGCATTAGATCAAAAGTAATTGCTCACTCATTTCTAAAAGCTTGATTCTAATCAGAGATGCATAAGCCACTTTCCTATGTCTCTCAACTGAAACAACAAAGGTTGAGGTGTGTTTGTAATCAGCAGGTTTTGGAAGATGTAGAATGGTATACATTGCTGAATCATCTGATGTGAATAATTATTTTTGGCCATGTTATATACACTCTAATTCATAATAACTTGACTTCATGGCAACACTTTAATGTCCTCTCCATTTTCATGGTATGTTGGCAAAGCTATGCTAACATGAAGCTCTCTGCATTTGTATTTGTTTCTATTTCTATGCCTGTTCTGTTTTTTAATTTTTACCTCTACTAGGTGCGATTAACTATGATGCTATTTCGAAACTTTCATATGGTTTAGGATCCCAAAATAGAAGTGATCTTTCTTATCGCATAAGAGCAATGCTTTGCAAAATGCGAAGATGGTAACTCTGCAATTGTGGCTTTGGTGTGCAGGGCTTCTGGATATGTAACTCATCTTCAAATGGGACCAGTCTTAAGATACTGAGAAGAGTTTCTATTAAAGCTCTGGGGGCCCATCCAGAAAATGCAGCACCTCAAGGTTCTTTAATGATAAGGGTTCAGAGGGATCATTCACTGACCTTTTACTGGGAGACCCCACTGACTTTCCTTCACAGGTTCATGTCTCCTCCATATCCTCACTACTACCTCTTTCTTCTCCCCATGTCTCTGCCATGTCATTCCCCAGGTTCAGCCTCCTCTCAGACCAGCTTATCTGTTCTACTCATAGGAAAAAAGCAGACATTTTTCAGTCCTCAACTTCACTGAGTTGCTCACATATGCTACAGCCACACAGTGGACACCATTTGAGTATTGTGTCATCATGAACAGGAGTTGTCAGTCAGATGCAAGCCCTGGTGACAAAAGAGGTAGGTAGAATGAGGGTACGAGGGAGGCAACTTGGCCTTGCTAAGAAGCAGAGAAATAGAGGGACTACTGTGTTAAATGGATTTCTTGTTAAATTTCTTTTTAAAATATGCTTCAAATGCTGTGTGGTTCTTACTGCAGGTGTGTATGCATATGCATGCATATGTATATGCATGTATACATACTCACGTATCTATAACAACTTTACTGCCAACTGTTCTAATTTGATTTTGTTAATAACACTGAGATTTGCCTTTTTACAAAAGCTTCATCTTCTGGCAGCTGCTTACAAAAACAAGGTGGGCACTGAGCAGGAGTTGTAGGCTTAGTTCTTTCCAATTGGTTGTAGGACTGTCAGAGGGCAAAAGATTGAAATATTCCCATTGCCCAAAGAATTTATGTCAAAAGAAAAAGAATTTCTCATCACCTTCTCTTGATCTTACGTGAATTTAGCTTGAAAAACATCATCCACAACACAGAGTATTTTTCACTTCTTTTTTTTTTTCTCTCCTTTTCCCTAAGTGCTTTCACTCAGCTCACATTTCTTTTGGTACCATACCTCCATAGCAATGACATTTCACTTCTGACACTGTTGGCCAGTGTTGTCACACTTTCTTTTACCAATATAATCACAGCAAATGATTTAACACTTCTGCTAGCTAATCCTAAAACCAAAACATCTGTGTGCCATAGATGGCTTAACCCGGACAATTTCCACCTGACTGACCGACTCTTTCATTGGAAGAAGAATTTTAACCATTTTCCCCCCTTCTCACTCCAAATACCTCTTGTGGGATTTTCTGTCCTCTCTCTCTCAGTGCACCCAAGAAGGCTGCAAATAGCTGATTCATTTTTGTCTGCCAAAATACCAGGTAATGCACACCTGATTCTTTCACACTTCAGCTCTGTTTAGCTCAGGGGCCTCTCCTTTGGGGATGCCATAGTGCCAGAGGGACAGAAAGCCTACCACACCCCACCAGAGCAATGATCAGTCTCATTTCTCCCCAGCCTTTATGTATGCACATCCTGCTGAACTTGTGCTTTGGAGCT
>JAPSGF010000006.1:10361844-10455461 GCA_035772895.1 Perdix hodgsoniae | reverse complement strand
TTAGGGCTACTGGCTTGGGTACCACTGTGCTGGGCCTGGAGAGAGCCTACGTTCTGGCGAAGAAACTTCCTCACAACGGAGGATGCATGTCCTTAGTCCCTAGTATGATTTTCCTTGGCAGAAATGGCAAGAAACTCTTGAACTCTGAATGAATTAATCGTTTTTTTCATTAACTTTAATAACAGTAATTTCTTATAAAGCATTATAACAAATTCTAAGAATTTGTCTGAGCCAGTGTCTGAAAATCCCATTCTCTATATCTGAACAGAAAATCAATAATAAGATTTTAGTTAACTAAATCCTGGGAGCATTTGCTGTGACAAGAGGACATGTCTGAAAAATGTTTTATATCATAGACAGAAGAACCTCATCAGTTCCTTGAAAATAGAATTGTAAAAAATTGGCTCAATAGCAAAGCCACAGCTTTGCTTTCATACTTTGTTGTGACTTCTACATTTCATTCAGCAGCAATCACAGCTCTGACCAATATTTCAGCCAGGGGGCAACAGCCACAAATTTTTAATCAGAAGAAACTGCTCCACAGTAGGCAGCATTTGGGTTTTATTGAGGCATTTTTATTTTCAAAGTATTATACATTAACCCCCCCCCAGCACTTTAGATAACTGACTGCACATCTTGGCTCATCAAAGATTTTTGCAGTACTGTTCTTATGGCAAGTATATCCTGACATACTGACATAGTGAAGTTCTGAAGAATATGCAAACTGTTAAGCACTGAACTTTAAATTTTGACCAAATAATTTTGATTATTTATATCCTGTTTAAAACATGCTGAAATTTTGAGAAGAATGGGTTAGTATTAAAATATGTAGCCACCTGTTGCATATACCCTCCAGATATTTCATAGTGGCCAAGAAGATTACTGAAACACACGCTAAGAAGAGAGCTGTGTTTACACCTTGTTGGTGCGTAGTGAACATCACTCAGTATTTCTTAAAAGTTTTCCACTGAAGTATGATAGAGTAAAAAATTTTAAGGCAGCTAATCTCTGGTTTTATTTGGGGCAGGAGTGTGTGTTTGACTGTAAGAAACCTCTGTTTACAAACCATTTGGAGACATATGTAGCCATGGTTCTTGCAGCAGACAGATCATCTTTCACACCACACTGACTTCTAGACACTTGATATTAATAATAAACTTCTGGATTGTTTTCCTCCTTTTATTTCAGTAATTCTGGCACTCTTCTGCCAACTGCCCCACCAGATAAAAGCCATCACAAAACTTGACATCAAGTTGGGAAGCCACATGGCTTGTATTTCTAGTCTGATATGTTTATTTTTATTATTTTTATTGCAATATTTTTATTTTATCATTTGCTATTTTAGCCATCAACATTACTTCTCAGCCATGTTGCAATGGAGTTGAAGCATTTTAAACTATGAATTACTTCATCAAGTACTTTAAACTTGAATTACTCTGCTAGTCTTGGGCAACCTGCTCTAGGTGTTCCTTTTCAAGCAGGGAGGTTGGAGCAGAAAACCTCAAGAGGTACCCTCCAACCCATACCATTCTGTAACACCTTTTCCTTTCTTATTTTCTTTCCTCTGGAAGTATTTCAATGTGCTATTTATTATTCTTCTCATGAGAGTGGTTACAAAATGGTTGGATCATTGATAAAATCTTGGTTGCAGGGCATAAAAAGTCTGGTTTCCATTCCTTAGCTAAGACAAAGCTGATTTCCCATCATTTGTCCCATCATCAGGTTTTTGTGAAAAGGAATTGGTGTCTGCTGTAAACAATGAGCACTGATTCATGTGGCAAACGTGTGAGTAATGATCCAAAGACTGTAATTCTGCTTAGCCTCATTCTTTAGAGCTTTTGAGACTTTGGAAGAACTACTCTTGGCTTTAGGATTTCTTTAAATAAATTTCATTTCTTAAAAACATAGGAAGTTAAAAATACCAAAGTAAAAAATAATGTTAACTTTTAATAAAGTCAAGCTTTCACAAATAGGAAATGCTACTGCTCAGGATAACCATAAAGCAGACATTTTTGTCTCTTCTGCCTATATATCTGTTCTGCAATAATCTTGAAATAGACCATGGCACCACTTTAATCTTCTCACCTAGAGCCTTTCAGGTCATGTAAGATGATGTGCAGAGGAAGGCTCTGAGTTGCATAGCAGAGAGTCCTGCTTGTAAGAGCTCTCCTTTCCTTGTGATTAAAGCTGGAAAAAGCGAAATAAACAGAGAAAAAGGATTTCAGAAAGAGAAAGAGCCTCTTTTAGGCCATTGTACATTGCTCTTAGAAACTAGCCCCACTAGAGAGGTCATTTAGATGGCAGGAAAGCAGTAGAGAGCTCAACAGATAGCAGCAAGCTCCAGGCTGTTCCTTTTGCAGGTCTTTCTGTTTTACTGTCCATAAAGAGCATTCACAAATAACAACGCAGTGGAGGAACACTGATTTCACAGATTCACAGAAGATAAAGCTTTATAGGCTCCAAGTAACACAGAAACACCTAGAAAGCCACAAGTTACTATTAAAAAGATAGTAGGAGGTAAATTACAAATAATAGCTGTAACCACAGATATTAGATAATTACACTTAAACAAAGGTATTCTAGAATGTGTGTCAGATGTACCAAGTAAAATCAATTTCATTTTCTGTTTTGATTGAAACATAATATGAATTAGAAAATCATGAATCAATGGAGTTCTACATTCCCAAATTATTTTTTAGGTTGTAAGGCTCATAACAGCAATAAGAATTTTCCCTGTAATACTTTTAACTCATCTCCATACTCATTTGCCATTAGCAGCATTAATAATAATTGTTTTTTCCTGCATGGGTATAGGTTCATGCAGTATATAATCCACACAATCTGGGTAATCTGTGTGTAAACTGTATAGTTTAATTTGTATATTAATCTAAAACAAATAAGGAAATTTTTCAAATTAAAGAAAAATCAGCACACTTCCTTCTCATAGCGTTCTTTGTTCAGTCAAATGATTGTGTTATTTCACTGTTTTGAGGACAGGAAATCTTTCCTCCCAAAGGATGTGTTCTCCATGTAGTATACAGTTTATACCATAGGGAGGTGGTGGATTCACCATCCTTGGAGGATCTGTTAAAAAATACTAGCTAAGTTGGAAGGTCAGACATCAAAAACCTAGGGAATTGCCCGCATTAAGCTTGCCTGTGTAAACCAATCATGCTGGATAGTCAATATAGGGTAATAATCATGGTTATGTAACACTTGCCCCATTTATGTCACTGGAATTGTGGTGCTCATCTGAAAAGTACTCAATAGTCTGTTTGGTGTTTAAAATAACCTTAAGCCACTTGCTTGGCACATTGCTCAACTCTTGCTCTGAAAACACCATTCCTAACTTCTTTGTGGTATTTTACTTCCCAATCAGAAAAGGAGATTATATTAACCTGATATTAAAATGATAACGAAATGAAGAGATTTTACCTCCAGCAGTAATAGACCTCTACCTTTGCACTGGGCACAAAGCAGACATCTTGTTCACAGGTTTCACAACTAGATCCATTTGGTTCACTGAATGAAGTCTAACAAGATGTGAAAGACTACAAGCCAAAAAATTTTATGGCAGTGTTGTGGGGTCATCCTTAATGTAATGTAATGTGGGGTCGTAATGTAAGCATCATTAATTGTATTGCATAATATGTGAATACAATCAAATTGCCATGCATGATGGAATGGTAAAAAAAGCTACAGTACCTAGAGGCCAGGCCTTTTATCTCTGCAAAGGATGCTGACTTCCAACGATATCTCTATGCCAACTGCTTAACGTAGACCTACTTCCAAAGTATGTTTCTCCCATGGAAGCCAAGCTTTTGGAAGTTACAGGAACAAGGACTGGCATTTAGCGGTGCTTTCTTGTGACTGTAGTGATCAGCATGATATTAATGTCTGACTGAGCGCAGTATATGAAGATAGCTGCCTGATACTATATCTCAGATTCGTAGAGCTAATATTTTATGAGGGAAACTGTTCCAGGAAATGTTTTGCTTTGGTTTTATCTTGCTGCCTTTGAAAGTATATTAGTATTATGTCAAGGTTATTTTGATTTCCTCGGAACACAGAAATGAGTGGAGGAAGTCATACTTTTTCCACATCTCATGTAATCATTGAGTGCTGTACTCCATAACCTATGATGAGCAAGGAAGAAATGCAAGACCTTGACTTCCACCTAGGTCAAGGCATTTGCAGGTATGAAAGCCAGTACCTACCCCTGGCCCCATCCAGTTCATGGAATTCAACATAACCAGCAGAATTAGACAGTGCTGAAGAGTTCAAGATATTTAGGCAGATCACTGAGATGTTTCTCTCCAAGTGAGAGAGATTCTGTCTTTCCACTGCGAAAACAGCAGATGTGACTCACACTTTTAATGTCTCTCTTAGGCAGATTCAGTTTGTGGATGCAACCCCTGCAATGAGAGGCTGCGCAGGTGAGTGTGGTACCAGCTCCTGCTGGCCTGGGCCAAATTAAGAACTGACTCCAGGTAAGCCCAAGTAAGGTAACAGGAATGTTCCTCCAGAGGAAATGTTTGGGAATTGTCTTTATCAACACAGCAGAGTCTATTTGTTAGATCAGCAATGTGATAGGTCGTTTTGGCTCATTACATCTCCGTTTGCTTGCCCCAGAAAAAAGTGCCCTTCTCACTGGTGATACAGGTTTCCTGGTCTTTGAATGAACCGGAATCAGATAGCAGTACAAGCCATCTCGACATAGGCAGGAACAGGCCATAGTCATTTTCTGCCTGAGGTTCCCGTGAGTCGTGTATTGCTTATAAACCATTTGAACAGAAAATAAATAGAAGCTTCTTTTTAAGATATTAAATGCAATACAAGTTGCCTAAGCAGTGTGATATTCATGATTTATTTCTTATTTGAGAAAGAGAGATATTTTTTCACTGTTCCCTTCAAGGGGTAGCTGCAAACAATGTCTAGCACTTAGACAAACTTTGTAATTGGCCAACAAACTGCCAGGAAGAAAGACATCATAAAAGAGGAATGTACTGAAAATGACAGCACAGGGAAAGACCATACACGCAAAATGGAAAATGAAAATGAGTGTTGGGAAATAGCGTGCTATGCTTCATATAACAGTTATCATCTCGGGATCTAATATTTCCCATTTAAGTAATCATTTTCTTCCTAAGTACTGCCAAATCTGTGGAATTTATGTTTTAGAGGGCTTCAACAAAGCATGCATCTACCGATTGACGAAGCTTGACTTTAACATGGTATTTTTTAATCTGAGATAGTTTATTTCAAATTTCTAAATGAATTTCACAACTTTTACATCAACATCATCATGTTGTTTTTCACTTAGTTACACACAAATACCAATAGCAACCTGAGTATTCAAAAAATCCCCAGCTTTCAGAAACTGTACATGAAGCAGAACATAGGCAAAGGCTAGAAATCTTCATTTATTCGAAAATCAAGAACAGCCAATGCTATCTAGGCTTGTACTTCGTTTCTCACTTGTACCTGTAAATATAATGATGACAGCTTCTGGATAATTATTTTTTATTTCAACAACAACAAAAAAATCAGTTTGTTGCCAAGTAAGTTCATTGCTGTGAAGTTCTAATTCCCAGTGAAATAATATATTTCACATATTAAATCCTTTTTACAATTTTCCATTTGAAAGTGCAGGAATCACTTGTGTGACAAAAGTGCTACATTTGGGGCAGAGTAGATCATGCTATCTAACATCTACACTGCTGAACTCTTCCCCGTGGAAGGATTTTTAATGGTTTATAGCCCTGTTAGACACATAGAGCCACTACAGAGTACTTTGTAACACAGAAGACAAGGTCATTGTTAACTGGGCATAACAAATCATCGCAATATATTTTGACTTTGGATTCCAGTCTGTAAAAACGAGGAGGGAGGGAGTAGAAATCACATTTGTCTACATTGCAGAGCATCTGTGAGGATTTATTAGCTTCTTACTGTGTTTGTATGATATGACCTCAGTGATGCAGCAGCAAACAACAATTGAAAGCAGTACACTGGCTCCCTCTCTCCTTCCTAGGACCTTGCATTTGCATAGCACAGGATAATGCCTTCTAAATCAGTTTCTCCTAACCTTTGTACCCTTGTCTTGGCAACTTCAAAAATATTCTTTACAAATCATGGATGGATAATTTGACTCACTCCATGAGTGAACAAGCCTGCTGGGACTAGCCTTGCCTCAGAGGCTGTTCTGTTTGACTGACCTTTATTCCTGCCGGAGAGATACAGTCTGTGCAAAAACATGCTTAAAATAGGCCTTATGGGAACTATGTAGTGCCAAGGGAGCTCCCATTCATTCCTATCCAGTAAGAAGCCTGGCTTAAGCAGATTTTATCGTGGGCTTCCTGCAAAGGAGGATTTCTTCGCAAGAAAGCAGAGGCTCGAGGCACACCTGATAATCAAGACTTTGGAAGCAGGCATTGCAGAACCAGCAGTGCCTCCTGCCCAGTCCTCTCTGTCCCAGTCCTGCCCTGAGATGTAGGAGGAGAGGAGAGCTGCACCTCTGGACCCATGCCTCAGCAAGGGGGTTTTGATGAAAAACTGAAAACCAGCAACTAAACACTCTCCTTTTCATCTTATTCAGAAACAGATAATGATGATTTGAGTCATATGTTCCAGATATGGGAAAGCACATCTGCATCTCACTTTTAACAGCTCGAAGTTGAGTTTGCAATGCTTTTGCTATCTTCACCTCTAAAATAACTGGCGTAGTGCTTGAGAGTTCATTTAAAAATCCAAAGTTGGTCAGAAAGGCACTCTCCAATGAAAAGTGGCTTCTGTTTGCTAACATTAGCTTTTTTCCAAGATTATACATTAGTGCTGGAATGAATATCAGCAATTTACTGTGCTGAAGTCACAATCTAATCACTATCTATCAGTCAGCATTTCTGTCTCTTACAGAATCATAGAATCACAGAATAGTTTGGGTTGTAAGGGACGTCAAGTATCATCTGCTTTCATTCCCCCAACAAAAGAGGGTTACCATCCACCAGTTCAGGCTGCCAAGGGCCCCATCCAACCTGGTCTTGAACACCTTCAGGGATGGAGCATCCATTACCTCCCCAGGCAGCCTGTGCCAGTGCCTCACCACTCTCTCAGTGAAAAATTTTCTGCAACATCTTATCTAGATCTCCTGTCTTTTAGTTTAAAAATCATTCCCCCTTGTCCTATCACTATCCATGTAAAAAGTTTATTTCCTTCTGCTTATAAGCTCCCTTTGCGTACTGAAAGGCCACAATGTGGTCTTCCTGTAACCTTCTATTTTCCAAGCTAAATAAGCCCATCTATTTCAGCCTGTCTTCATGGGAAAGGTGCTTCAACCCTCTGATCATCCTTGTGGCCCTGCTCAAGACCTATTCCAACAGCTCCGTGTGTTTATTGTGCTGGGGTTCCCAGGCCTGGACACAATACTCCATATGGGATTTTATAAGAGCAGAGTAGAGAGAGACAATCACCTCCCTCTCCCTGTTGGCCGCCCCTCTTCTGATGCTGCCCTGGATATTGTTGGCCTTCTGGGCTGCAAGTGTGCACTGTTGGTTCATGTTAAGTTTTTTCATCTACCAGGACAGCTAAGTCTTCTCAGCAGGGTTGCTCTCAATCAGTTCTTCTCCTGGTCTGTAGATATACCCAGGATTGCCCTGAACCAAGTGCAACACCTTGCACTTGGCCTCACTGAACCTCCCTAGGTTCACATTTGCCCACTTTTCAAGGCTGTCCAGGTACCTTTGGATGGCATCCCTTCCTTCTGCCATATCGGTTGCACCACTCAACTTGGTGTCACCTGCAGACCATTAATCACTAGCCTCCACATGCGCATAGAGTCATTGACCGCAAACCCTCTGGCTGTTAGCTTCCAAGCAATTTCTTATTCGCTGAATGGTCCACCCTTGGAACTCTTATTCCTCCAATTTGGAGATAAGAATGTGATGTGGGACCATGTCAAAGGCCTTGCACAAGTCCAGTAGATGACTGTCCTCACACCAATTTTGCTAGCAAATACAATGAAGGATTAACAACTCTCCCTTCTTGTCCAAACTTATTTTCCATGGGTCTGGTTATACCTTATCCTGCCCTACACAGCAGTCCATTATTTCTTGAAGATGTAAGGATTCTTACACTAAATGGGAATATTTAAGAAATATTTATTGATTCTGATTTTTTTGTAACAGACAGCTTTAGTGCATCAAATCATGTTGCTTCTAAATTAGGTTCAAACCAGAGACTTCCATGAGTTGATACAGCAAGGAATTAGTGCAGTCTCCAGAATCAGCACTTCCACAGCTGTTTTCCCATTACTCTGAAATCCTTGTTATGGGAAAACAGAAAATATGCTTGATGTATAAAGATGAGAATTTATTCTAAGTGGAAAGACTCTTTCTCTTGGAAAGAACCCAGTCGAGGGTCACAGAGATGGTGAAGAGCCTGGAGCATCTCCGCTGTGAAGAAAGGCTAAGTGAACTGGGTCTGTTTAGCCTTGAGAAGAGAAAACTGAGAGGAGACCTGATCCAGGTCTATAAATATCTAAGGCGTGGGGGGCAGAGTGGCGAGGCCAGGCTCTTTTCAGCAGTGTGTGGAGACAGGACAATGGGGAACGGCCAGAAACTGCAGCATAGGAAGTTCCTCACAAATGTGCACAAGAATTTTATGGTGAGGGTGACAGAGCACTGGAACAGGCTGCCCAGGGAGGTTGTGGAGTCTCTCTGGAGGTATTCAAGACCCGCCTGGACACCTACTTGTGTGACCTGGTGTGGGGAACCTGCTTTGGCAGGGAGGGTTGGACTCAATGATCTCTGTAGGTCCCTTCCAACCACTATGATTCTGTGATTCTGTAACTGAAACCTTAAGAGTGCATTCAAGGAATGGATATTAGCACTGATCTAATTATAGAAAAGGAGGGGAAAAAAAAAGTAAGAAGAATGCTGTTACAGAGGAAATGTTTCATTAATAACTACACATTTTAAATTGCTATATACACACCTTCCAGCTTTACCCCTTTATTTGGTGTTGTGCTCAGCTTTCCACTCCCTTCAGAGTCCTGATGTTGATGGCTTCAATCTGGGGCTGGGTGGGTATTTCAAGACACTCAGAGACCAAATCCTTCACAGGGAGAAATGTGGCATGGGTGTCAATGGCTTATTCTTCTATGGAGTCACATGAAATGTGGGGTCATTTTCACATGCTGCATGTTGTTCTTTCTTCACTAATCCACAAATCCACTTTAAATCTTACTTTACTACACACGGTGTGTTTCACATGTGTTAGATGATTCTGTTGGGTCCTTGCTCTCCTGGTTGTCTCCAATGCCAGTGCAGCCCATGTCCAGGTATGTATTTCTTTACCTGGACATTGGTGAGTTCACTGCAACTGTAGGGTGTCCATGCTCAGCCTGTGTCCCTTACTGTCCCATCCTGAATGCCTCAGCATCGCATCCCATGTCTCCACTTTCCAGTACCTCTGCTATCGTAACTGATAACTAATTACTCTTTTATCATAACATAATCACAACTAATGGAGTTCTCCAGGGGTTTGTACTAGGTCCCATCTTGTTCAACTTCTGCATCAATGACCTGAGTGGAGGGACAGAGTGCACCTTGAGCATGTTTTCTGATAATACAAAGCTAAGAAGAGTAGCTGACACACCAGAAGGCTGTGCTGTCATTCAGTGATATCTGGACAAACTGGAAGGTTTGGGAATAACCTGTTGGGAAGTAGCTCTGCAGAGAAGGGCCTGGGTGTCCTTAACAACAGGTTGGTCACAAGCCAGCAGTGTGCCCTTGTGGCCAAGATAGCCAGTGGTATCCCGGGAAGCACTAAAAAATGCATGGCCAGCGGGTTGAGGAAGGTGATCTTTCACCTCTACTCTGTCCTGGTGAGGCCACATCTGGAGTTATGTGTCCAGTTCTGTGGTCCTCAGTTCAAGAAATACAGGGAACTTCTAGAGAGAGTTCAGCAGAGAATGACAAAGATGACTGGGGCCTGGTGCATCTCCCTTATGAGGAAAGGCTGAGAGAGCTGGGACTGTTCAGCCAGGAGAAGACTGAGAGGGGATCTCAGCACTGTTCATGAATATCTGAAGTGTGGGAATCAAGCAGATGGGGCCGGGCTCTTTTCAGTGATGTGCAGTGACAGAACAAGGGACAACAGGCAAAAACCGGAACATAGGAAGTTCCATAAAAACACAAGGAAGAATTTCTCTACTGTGAGAGTGACAGAGCATTGGAAAAGGCTGCCCAGAGAGGCTGCAGACTCTCCTCTGGAGAAATTCAAAAACTTTCCTGTGCGACCTACCATAAGGAGCCTGTTTTAGCAGGGGATTGGACTTGGTGATCTCCAGAGTTCCATTCCAATCTCTGTGATTCTATAATTCTATGATTTTATATCAGACTTGTATTTCTCCACAAGTCATTATGGTTAAGTCATACTCAGTGCCTGTCTAAAGCTATCATCACATCATCTGAAAACGAGCAAATTAAAACAAATTTAGGTATAAATACCTGAAAAAATTAGAAAAAAAAATGTTGTTAGGGTGAAAGCAGGTGAAAATGAAGCTTCCAGCATGTCATGGCATGTTCAGGTAAAGTAAGTTCTGAGACTCTGCAGCAGTACAGAGCCTGTGGCCTGTCCCTGGGGGTGATAGTGCTGCACTGACATGGCTGCAGAGCTACTCTGAGATGACGGTCAAACCAATATTATTTCCTTGTGCAACCACAAATACCCAGAAATCCTTTTTCCTGTGGTTGCATTTCCTGAGACGATCCAATTGTCACCCACTCACTCAGTAGGAAAACAGCCATTAATTTCAGCTGGCTTTGTACAGCTTTTGGTGCAGTAAAGCCAATGAAGTGAGAAGTGAATCTTTAGGGTACAAATGTACATCTGTGCTTCCCTGCATCTACAGATAAGAAGTTGTGCAAGAGGTTGGAAAGCTGTGCTGCTCGTAGGGCATCGTTATCCTGCTCCAATAAATGCAAAGCAGGAGAATTCAGATCCAGTCATTTAAACATCAATAACGGTGGTGGTGATGACAGCAGCAAGTACCACAGTATTTTCATTTTGCAGTAAACTGCTATCTTTCTGCAAAGATGAATTCTGCAGTTGCAAACCTGTGGGCTGCTTTAGTCCAAAGCCTTTGAATTTATGGTGAGTAATTTTATTATGATGATGAGGCAGGAACTCGTTTTCAGTGAAACAGATGATGAGTAAGCTGAAACAAGGCAATTTTCAAGGAAACACCTCAGTCATACATGACCTGGTACAGCCACGAAGGTATAAATGACTGCTGGGCTTCTCAACAAAGAGGAATGTGTAACCACAGGAAGTGAGCGCCCCATTTCATGTTAAGAGTTTATTCTTGCTGTACCTGAGTTCTTCTACAAATAAGGGACAAAGGATTAAATAGATGTTGCCTTCTTCACAGTGGGTCTTGTTTTACAGTAAAGAAGGAAAAGAAGTCTCAGCTCAGCAGAATCCCTATGGAAAGCACAAACCCTGTCTGTGAATTCAGCTGCTGTTAAAGTTACACCTCATGCATATTCCTCAGCTTTTGCTTCAGCAGAAGTGAAAGCATTTGACAATACATGAAGTAGCGACTTGGGAAAGTTGCAGAAGCAAATAATGTTTTCATCCCCTCATTTCTGCTACAAATGTTGTTTTTTAGGAAAAAGAAGAATTATGTCTATTAAAAGCCTGTGATACAGATTTCTATTTGCATGCTTATAGCACAGAGCTTCCAAAATAATTTCCTCAAATCAAGGCATCTCAATTACCATATAAAATCTTTAGGTCCTTTTCCCATAGTGGGAACATAATGTACCAGCAGAGGCCATTTCAGAGGGGTTGCTCCACATTCTGCTCAGATCACCCATCCACCTTCCCATCCCCACCTGTCATCCATCCATCAATCCATCCACCTGGAACAGCACTGGAACAGTGTGAGAAGCTGTGAGTGCCTCATTTCTGGAGGCATTCAAGGCTAGTCTGGCTGGGGACCTGGGCATCTTCATTTGGTGTGTGGCAACCTTGTCCATATCAGGGGAATGGAAATGGGTGGTGGACTCTAAGGTTCCTTCCAACCTAAACAAAGCGTATATATAAATAAAAGAATTTATTTAGAGAACTCTTTTAATCCATATTCTCTTTTTCTAAGGAACCCTCTATAAAAATCATCCCAAGAGTTCTCACAAATTCTGCAGAGGGAAATAAATTACAACTGGCAGCTGGAAGACTTCTTTTCACTCGTTTTCATTCCAGAGAGCCTGAAATGAAATTAAATGCTGCAGATAAGATACATTTCCAGCTTTCACTTTCTGTCCTAAAGAGGGAGCTAGAAAACTGTTTGGTTCGGTCTAATTGCTTTTTGGTGGTTTCCTTGCTGTCGTTGTTGTTGTTGCTGTTTTCAGCTAACTTCATGACCCCTGCATTCCAGTCAATTAATTTTCTTCTATTTCTTTAACATTATGAGGAAGGAAATAATTTTACTTGCATTCACTGGCTCTGTTAATCATGTTCTAGGCTGTAAAAAAAAGAGAGCCGAGTGGAGAGATTCAATGCTAAGCTGGAATTAAATGTGGTGTCTGTGCCTTACTGAACCTATTTTTTGTGGTTTTTACATTTTAAAAATAGTAAGTATAAACAAGGGCCAAGATGACCTAAGTACCATGCCAAATTTCCATACTGCTATTGAGGCCCAGATGTATTTTCTCCAGTAGTTTCCCTGCTCCTCAATACCTCAATGACTCCCAGTCTACAGTGTCAACTTACTGCCAGAAGAATGAAAGTAGTGGTGCCTTGTCTTAAACAGTATACATGGTTCAGATCATGCAGTTTCAAGGGAGTTTCAAGGCCTGCTCTGAATGTAATAGCCAATGGTGGTTACTGTGTTGAAAAAATAGTGTTTTGTATCTGATAACTTGCTCTATCAAATAGGTAGTATTATTGTGTATCTCTTCTAGTTTCCACAGAAATGACAGCATTTCTTTCAGAGCAACTTACTTATACCAAAATTGGAATATGTTAATAGCATATGAAATATGGAATATGTTCAGAGAATAGCAGTCTGTATACACTGCTCATTGTATGTGAGCACAGAATCACAGAATCACCAAGACTGGAAAAGACCTTCAAGATCATCCAGTTCAGTCATCCACCTATCACTAAACCATGTCCCTCAACACAAAATTCAAAAATTCCTTGAACACCTCCAGGGTTGATGGCTCCACCACCTCCTAGGCAGCCCATTCCAGCACAGAGGAGGGAAAAGTATTAATTAATAGAATATATATATATTATATAATATATATTATATATATATATTATATATATATTATATAAAATATATATGGAATATTTATGGTATTATTTAAACCATATAAACTCCTGGTAGAAGTGCAAATGGATATCAGCTGTCTTTATATGTGTGGTTATATCTTTAGAGCAATCAGATTCTACATCAGCCTTCAGGTGATAAGAGGCAGGAATGTCATCACTTACTAAATCGGAAATATATGGATTTGAGGGGTGGACTTTGCAAGATCTTACCCATAGAGTGGTGGTCAATGGCTCAGTGTCTGGTTGGAGATCAGTGACAAGTGGTATTTCTCACTGGACCAATGCTCATTAATATCTTCATCAATTACATCGACAGTGGAATCAAGTACACTCAGCACGTTTATGGATGCCACCGAGCTGTGTGGTGCAGTTAACACTCTTATGGGACAGAATGCCATTCAGAGAGACAAGTCTGAGAAGTGAGTGCAAGTGACCTCATGAGGTTGCAAAGTGCAAGTGCAAGTGCAAGGTCTTGCACCTGGGCTGTGGCATCCCCCATTATCAGTACTAGTTGGGGGATGTAAGTATGGAGCGCAGCCTTGCCAAAAGGACCTCGGGGTACTCGTGGGTGGCAAGCTGGACATGAGCCAGCAATGTGCCCTTGCAGCCCAGGAAGCCAACTGTATCCTGGGCTGCCTCAAAAGAAGCATGGCAAGCAGGTCGAGGGAGGCGATCCTGCTCCTCTGCTCTATGCTGGTGAGACCTCACCTGGAATACTGCATTCAGATGTGGAGTTCTCAGTACTGGAGAGATGTGGACCTGTTGGAGTGTGTCCAGAGGAGGGCCACAAAAATGATCCAAGGGATGGAATACCTCTCCAGTGAGGACAGACTGAGAGAGCTGGGGCTGTTCAGCCTGGGAAGAGGAAGACTTGAAAGCAGCCTTGCAGTATCTAAAGGGGGGCTGTAAGAAGGAAAGGGACAGACTCTTTATCAGGGTCTGTTGTGGTAGGACAAGGGGAAATGGTTTCAAAGGAGAGATTTAGCTTGGACATAAGAATAACGTTTTTTACAAAAAAACTTGGTGGTGAGGCACTGGAACAGGTTGCCCTACCCTCCACAGGGAGGTGGTGGAAGTACACTCAAGCCCAGGCTGGACAGGGCTGTGAGCTACCTGATGTAGCTGTAGATGTCCCTGTTCATTGTAGGAAGTCAAATTAGGTGACTTTTAAAGGTTCCTTCCAGTTCAAACAAATCTATGATTCTTATTCTATAAAATCAAACATCACCATATGTCAACATTTAGGAAGAAAATGGGTGTAGTTTCCAGTAAAACAAGCACTAGATTTAGTTACATCAGAAATACTTTTTAACTCTTATTCCTCAAAATAAAGATTTTTAAATAAGACTAACACGGGGATAAAAAAAAACAAAAACAAAAACAAAAAAAAAACCCTGTCATTTCCAGGAACTTTGAGAATTGATATATTCAGATGCATTTTAACCCTTTATGCAGAAGACTGGTAATGACAGTATATGCCAAAGGTGAGCCCACCTTAACCTTCTGAGTTGGGCTATTACTTCTGCATGGGAACTTTTTCCCTCAACTTGATATGAGCTTATTAAGAAATAGTATGAAGTCACTTTGTTTATCAGTTTTATATACCTATATCCTGGGTAATTTAAGTGCTGAGTTTTCTTCTATGTCTTTTATCAATTATCATACCCTTTTTTTATTTCCACTTCTCTTTCTAAAAACGGGAGCAATAATCCCTACCATATCCTGTAAAATGATGTAAAACCTGACAAAGAAACCTGCTGAGTCTGAACGTCAAGTTTCTGTTTCCTAAAGCCTGTCTGCTTAAAGAGAACCCCATCTCTAAGGTGTTGTAGATTTAGTGTGTGATAAAGAATGGTCAAATGTCTTTGGAATTTTAATGTGGTTCACCTTGAAAGAAATGAAGTATTTGCAAAACCAACCACATTTTTGGGTTTCTTGAATAAGAAAGTCAGTGCATTATGAACTACTACTTCTCTCAGTGAGAATCTTCACACCTTCATCTAAAGAAGAATGTGTTAAATAAGTGTATCATGTTTATCTTTTTTACTGAAATTGCCTGACTTACACAAGCATTGATCTAGCCTATAACCATCCACAATCACATGTAGATGATTTCTTATGGTCTGTGGTGGATTTTGCAAGCTGCAGAATCAGCTGGGGACTTTTAAAATAGCTTTGAAAGAAGGCTAAGGGTGTTGAATGCCTGAATGAATCACAGTGGGATATGGATACTTTATGCACTCCTCTGTAATTAAGGTATTATGGAGTATTACTGAAAAATGATTACAAAACACTGGAATAATCCAAGAAAAATACCTGAAGTCTTCCTACAACTATTTTAGCTTCTATACTGATACGTCTGACAGGCTTTGTTCACTGCAAAACCATGGCTTGTCCTGTCAAATTTTCTTCAAGAAAAGCAATATCCTAACATGAAAACAGCACACTGCCAAAAAGAAATTGCTTCACTTGACTGGAGAGAATCAATTCATAAGCCTAGGCATATAATTAATTATAACCCGATACCTATGACACAAATAAAGCACCTTTAATTCTAAAAATAAGAAGACAAATTCTTTTCCGTTTTAATGTCCCTGTTGCATCATCATCCTGGGCCTGATTCAAAGTTTACAGAATTAAATGGATCGCTTTCCAGTATAATCAGTTGATTTAACTGAGATACAAGCCTTTTTAATAACATTCAGCAAACCTAAGTTGCTACTGTGTGTGCCCTTTTGCAGTTAGTTGGTACACACTCATGCTGCCACAAAGGTTACTTGAGACAGTCTTATTTTCCTCTTTGAAAAATGAGCTCTTGTATTGTAAACTGAAACTCTACTTGAAGATACTGGGTGAGAAGTCCCTGCTGCAGTTAATTTGTCCATCTAAAGCAGCCAAAGACCATAGGAATCTTCTTCCTCTTGTTGAGAAATTATCCCAAACTTGAATATGAATTTCCAATTAGGCATGAGTAATATTTACATAATACAAAGCACTACCTCTTATTAGTAGAGAGAGAAAAAAAATATTGATTAATAGCCAGTACAACTACTTGACTACTTGAAAATTTAAATTAATCGCATTTCAATTCTTTTTCTATGCATTATCTCAAAAGGATTTTCTTTTTTCACAAATTTAGGGGGAAGTTGGATATTTACATTTAGATATATTCTTCTGTTGCAAGTGATGAGAAATTTGTACACGATGGAAGGAGATCCCCTAAAGCCATAACTGTCTTAAGTCATTCCTGGCATTTCTTATCCTATTTGGCTGGTGGAACCTCTTTCTATGATCAGCTGGTATTTATCTGTGCTTCTTCTGATATTCTCCTACAGAATATCTTGTAGTTGATCAGTCTTATCCAGACAGAAAAGTTGCCACCAGCCTTTGTGTGGTGTGCCCTTGCCTGATGTGTTCTTACCTCCTACAGGCCCTATACATCTCTGTCTGTCATGTGTGCCATATGTTGGCTCAGCTAATCATTCCTCAGGTCCAAGCATCAAGTTCACCAAATTCATTTGGTGAATTGTTTTGCTGAATTCAGGTCTGCTGTTGTTTATCTGCTTGTTAAGGCTATGCTGTTTCCACAGGGCCCGTGGAAAAAAACCTTCAGAAAAGATAGAAAGCAGGTAAGCTGGACTCCACCTGGAAGGGCAGTGTTATAATTGTCAGGAAATCCTACTTTCCACAGAGAGCAGTGTGATGGATTACCAGTACATTATGAAAGACCAAAACAGGCTACCGTTGTTGGGCTTTTTTTCTGGAGGGGTTAGTTTCATAGAAGCTGCAGTGATTTCATGAGGCAGCTGCCAGCATCCTGAGGTTCCCTTCAGATGAAGACCTCATGATTGTTCATCCCAAAATCTCCCAGTACCACATTCAGTGGTGCCATACATTTAGGTGAGGAGTTCTGGCTGACCACAAATCCAAGGTGAAACCTTCACAGCCCTCCCCTCTGCTAGGAATTGGAAGTCATTTGTTGGGGGTCATATTCTGCACATCTGTCTCCAAATTCCTTGCTCTTCTCCTTTTGTTCATTGGCTCTCAAATTCTTGCCTTGTCAAGGACTAGAGTGGAAGGAAAGTAGACTCACATGAACAACACACTGAGGAGCTCTGAGGATTATACAGGCTTTATCCTTGCTTGCATCTATGCATGTAGAATGTATAGTGTTTTTGTCACGCTAAAGGTCTTTGACTTACCTGGGCTGATTTCCTATTAAAACAGTCTCACTGAGTTGCTTTCTCATGGCACCCACAAGGTCCCAACAAGCACCTGGATGAGCATGCTGATGGGTTTTACTCACTGTGGGCTTGCTACATGTGTGGGAGAGCAGCCTAAACAGGTTGTGAAACAAGTAATAGAAGGGTAAGAAAGGGTGAGGCATGGGTTGGGTAGAAGAGGGAGAAATGATCGGGCAGAAGTGGAACCAGTAGTCATGGAGTAATTACTAACCAGCCATTTATTTCACCGTGGGGCTGGGAACAGTCATGTCTGAAAAGAGGTCGGTGACGAAAAACTGATGAAAAAAATTGATTTGAAGATACCGAGGGCTTGGTACATATAGAGACAAACCACACTAAATGTAGCAGATGAAGTAAGAAGAAAGGGGCTGCACTAAACCCAGCAGAATGGCCAACTGTGGTATAAATAGGGCTGATGCCAGGCTCTGTGCAAGAAGAGTCACAATGTCTTGGCAGCATTGTTTGCCCACTGCTGCTGGAGAGTGGGGAGTAGCAAGGCTGTAGCACGGACAGAGTACTTTCATGGCGAGAGTGTGAACTAGGACTTCAGTGTGAAGGAAAAGGATCTGGGGATGTTAGTTGACAGCTGACTAAACATGAGCCACCACCCAGGTGGATGAGATCAATGGCATCCTGACTTGTATCAGAAGCAGTGCAGTCAGCAGAACTATGGAGATGATCGTTCCCCTGAGCTTAGCACTGGTGAGGTGGCATCTCATTCACTGTGTTCAGTTTTGGGCCTCTCAGTAGAAGAAAGACATTGAGGCCCTGGAACATGTCCAGAAAATGGGAGTGAAGCTGATGTGGGGTCTGGAGCACAAGTCTCAAGGGGAGTAGCTGAGGGAACCGGGACTGTTCTCAGTCTGGAGAAGAGAACACTCAGGGAAGACCTTATTGCTCCCCACAGTTATCTGAAAGGAAGTAGTGGCAAAGTGGGTGTTGGCCTCTTCTCCCTTATAACAGCATTAGAACGAGAGGTAATGGTGTTAAGTTGTGCCAGAGGAGGTTCGGGTTGGATATCAGGAAAAATGCCTTCTCAGGAGTGGTTAGGCATTGGCATAGGCTGCCCAAGGAGGTGGTGGAGTCACCATCCCTGGAAGTATTCAAGTAACGTGGAGATGTAGCACTGAGAGATATGGTTAATGATCATGGTGGTGGTAGGTTGATGGTCGGACTAGATGACCTTAGTAGTCTTTTCCAACCTTAATGATTCTATGATTCTGTGATTCCGGGACTGTCTGGGCCATTCAAAGATTGCACCTTTTGTGGTGGCCAAGAGGAGCTCTGCATAACGTAGGCTCCTAGGTGTAGGCTTATGCTTTGGTTCTGGGCACTTGTTGCTTTCCAATGGCGTCAGGTCTTTGGTTCTCCCATGGGCAGAGAAGAGCACATTCCCATCCTGACACAGTGGAATGGGTGTCCCAGGTTCAGCTTAACAGGTTATCTCCTATGAGACCTTAGAGAGGTACACAATAAGGTTACAAAACAAGCACACCACTTTCCCAAGCAGTTTGTCTTTCTTTATCACGTAACTTTTGCTTGTGAGAATTTCATTAGAATGCATGGTGTTCTTTTGGAGTATAGTTTTGTTTGTTTGTTTGTTTGTTTTCTGAGAGTCACAAGCTTAAAAAACAGTGGTGGCATCAGGAAGGTTTGTTTCCTGTCATTTATTGCCCTGCTAGTATGAACGCTTATTTTTTCTAAAGCACTATCTTGTGGTCAGCTGCATATGGTGCTAATACACGATTACGGTAAATTTACATTTTACCAGCTGAAATTTCCTGTAAACCTTCTGTGGGCTAGCAATACAAAATGAAACTAAGCAAGCCACTCACAGATGAGAAATATTGTTTGATTTGATTATTTTTTTTTAATTGTTTTATTTTCATCACATCAGCTGGACTGGCTACTGTCTTAGTACAATTTGTACCAAGCGTGGAAAAAACCATGTGGCAAATAACCATTTTTAAGACACTTGCATTTTCCTCTGTTGCAAAAAGCATTGCTACTTTGCAGGGTGTTATGGGTGGAGATGTTTAGTGATCAGTCAGCTCCAAAAAAGCTTGCAAGCAGTTTGTTTCACTCTGTGTATCCTTCTAAGCTACAGACAAGAACGAGAACCTGATAGTGGCTTCCTACTCATTATCTTATTGTAATATGTGAGGCTCCTGGAGGCATAGGCCCCAAGGCCAAAGGGAATTCCTCCACATGACTTAAATAAAAGTGGCTGCACTTAGGTGTAGATAGTATAAGATATGAATAAGTAACAGATAGTATATGCATCTTGATCTTTATTCTGTAGGGCTTCAAGTGGGCCTGGAAATTCCCTATCATTATGCATATAATGAATAACACTGGTACAAAATGCACTTTTTTTCTCCTTTCCAAGGAAGGTGATCAGAATTCGCAGCATTTGTATCAAGAGGCCATTCCTGTGTAAAATGCTTCCATACATCCCTGTATTCACTGTCCAGATGAGAGGAAGATTCGGCTTGCTCAGTCCTTTCCTACAGTTTGACTGCAGAAGTCAGGAAATATGGAAAACTTTTTTATTGTTCTCAGGCAGCTCTTTTGTAATCCAGCAGATAAAGTCAAGCGGTAATACTGAGCTCTGCAGCCTGGGAGTAGCAGAGCACCTCTCCTGCCTGAGGGCAGCATCCTAACAGCACTGCCCAGAGGCAGCTAGTGCCCAAGATGGCTTGTATAAGGGGATATGAGGACCCAGTATGTAACCATATGCAGCACTTAGTGTGTGATATGTGCTGGTTTGATAAGCACATGTTTGGGCTTCACCTTGGTGTTGCACAGATGTTGCTCAGACATTACCTGTATGGTGCTATCAGCTATCTCTGCTGAGCAGTTTGCTTTTGCTCAGTTTTCACAATACAAAAGCATCTGGAAAATACACATTTATTTAAATGGTGTTTTGTGACCTAAAATAGCAGAGAGCCATGGTAAAGGCCCCAATGACCTTCAAAACTGGTTTACATAATGTAAGGAGCAAGTAAAATGTTCAAAGCCCATTTTTCTTGGTTCTATTTTGTTGTGTTTTAGATATCTTTCCAACTGAACATTTCAAAACCTGTCTGTTTACACATCCTCCAAACAGCTTGAAAAGCAATGCAAGGCAGCAAGGGATGGGATGAGAAATACGGACCCTGGCAGGGTATAACCATCCCCTGTGCACTGTGCAGGCCATGTTTGCCCCTGTCCAATCTCCCCAACTGGATGCTAGAGGCCATCCTGGGCCAAGGAGAGAACAGGGCTCCTGCTCCCACATGGGGCTACATGAGACAGTAGTCCAGTATTCTTCATGTCCTGGAATTTTCCTGGAGCTGTATATAGCAGCTGACTGCTTAAGAATGTGGGTTTCTTTATTTCAGTGACACAGAGAAGATACATTCAAGAGATTTTGTTTGTAGGAGCATTCTGTAGCTTTGCTATGTAGCAAAAATCCCGAGATGAAGTCATCCTTTTGCATGTATACATGCATAAGTATGAATGAGCAGCCCAGACTCATCTTGCAAGCAGTAAGATTTTTGGATGCAATTTCCAGATTCCTGACTGTGTTTAGTTCTGATAATAGCAGTGGTCTGCAGCCATTTAAAACTGTAACCAAGTATGGATAAGGATGGAGTTGCCTCCAATGCCTTCCTGAACTACAGACCCTTTGCTTTCCTTGTCATGAGATGCAATCCGGTGAAGACTGGCACATACAAGTGATTTGCATTGCATTTTGTCAGATCTGAACGGAACAAATCAATGGTTTCATACAACAGCAGCAACCTCGACTGAACACAGTTTGGTGGTTAGAGATAAAACAGAAAACACAACTCCATAGTTTGGATACTGAGCTACCAAAAAGAATGCAGTCTGAGTTCTAGCAGTGTCCTTGTGACACAGGCTAAATGTGTAATATAAGACTGACCCTCAATTGAAATGAACAAACAATAAATCTGATTTAATCAGTTTTGAATTTCAATGGCTTTATCCTTCCCTGTTAAGCTTTCACTTTCACTTACCTCAGCTGATAGTCATCATCCACTCTTAGATGTTTTTATTTGATATTTGGTTAGTCATACTCTTCACATTGTTTCATGCCACATCAGTTAAATTCATTTGAGAACTGATAAATTTGGCTTAAGATTTTTTTCAAAATGACATTTGAAGAGATTTTACAGTGTGTATATATGTCCACTAGTTTCCTTTGTAAGTGTCTACCTTTTCAAATGATAGATCCATCTTCTGTTTCCCACACTCCATTGGAGTAGCTATTCCCAGTTTTTTCCTGACCTCTCTGATCAGACTTATAGCCACTATCCTTCAAACTGTATCCCTCAAAGTCATTCAAAAGTTAGCTGCCATTTTTTGTCTTGACTTTTGTGTTGTTCCCCATCCCTATGTGCAGCTGTATCTGTTTGTGTAAAACTGGAAATCTTCCCTATCACCTGCCCCATCTTTTTGCACGGGGTTCTTAAGCCATGTTGTAGACTCCTGTTCTTTATTCCTTGTCTGTCTAGCTCTCTCACTTTTGTTTCTTCTTCATCTCATGATCTGATCTCTTCTTGATCAGGTAGGCATTCAACCACTATCTCCTCTGAGGGCTACCTGTTCCACTCCTTGAACTCATCTTTTTCTATCCAAACTTAAATCTCTTTGTGAATGATCAACACCTAGTGTGGTCAAATGAAATTATAATTTTCTACTCATCAAACACTTTTAGATCCAGGCTAGCAACTTTTCCTCAGGCCTGCAAGTCACGTGTCTCCTTCAGATCAGCATTCTTTGGGTCTTCACATCCTTATTGTCTTGCAAGTTCTATGGAGTCTACAAATATAACACCACCAAATACAGCACTTCTTCCATCCACACAGGTAAATTTAACAGCCAAGTTTTTATTTTACCTTCATATTCCGTCGTATTCAGTGCCCTTTTCCTGGGCTGGAGCAATGCAGTCTTGCCTTGACTATGCTGATTCATGATGCTTTAATCTTACTTTTTGCACTGTGTCATATTAGCCACGTGGTCATCACCACTGTTCCCTTCAACAAACTTCCCTTTTTTCTTCATGTCAAATCTACCTGCACACACTTGGTTGGCTTTTTATCCTTCCTCTCATTTCCTGCACTGCTCAAGACTCAAGAAGAATTGTAGAATCACAGAATGGCTTAGGTTGGAAGACACAGAGATCATTGAGCTCCAACATTCCTGCCATGGGATGTAGCCTTTGCTTTGGAGAAATTGGTAAGCCTTGTGTGACATACCCTGATCATATTTCCCAACAGCACAAGGCTAAGGCAAAAAACCAAAAGATTTAAGAGCTTCAAGCTGGAACATCATGAGTCAAAAAGCTGAATTTGTCTGTGTAAGTAGAGAAGACAAGGTCTGCCTGTTTCTCTCAGGAATTCAAAAAATACTACAAAAAAAAGTTGAAATTTTCTTGCCAATTGAAATAACAAATTCAGTAAACCCATTATATTTTCTGTGACTTTTTTCATCAAGAGATGATTGGAGCATGAAATGCAAATCTCCCAGGGTTCCTTTGGTACCTATGTACTTCTCTTTTGGATACTAGCCTCGTTAACCTTTCCATTAGGATACCTACCTTGCTTTTTTGAGAGAAATATGAGTGCAGTGTTAAATATTTAACCCTATTGTGTACTTTTAATAAAGAAAAGTAGGAAAAATTCAGTTTTTATTTTTCTCCTTTCAAAAATGATACAATGAAATGCTGTTATCAAGGTCTCCATCTGGGAAACTTCAAATTCTAACTTAAACAAAGGCAAATCAGTCTTGCAAGATAAGCTTTTGTGCAAAGTTTAGGCTTTACACAATGTAAATTGACAAAACTCAATATTCTGTAAGACTAATGAAATTATTCTCATGGCTTCTGCAACCCAGCTTGTCACCTCTAGGGAATCTTGTTTGCTCAGCAAACAGGTATACTCTGGATGGAAACCCAACCCTGTGGTGATAACTGCTCAAGAATATGGAAATGAGTCATTTCCAGCTGAAGTCACATGAATAACTGCTGCTCTAGCTTAAGTCTGCACAAGTAAGCCAGCTAAGAAAATACAAAATCAATTAAATTACGGGCATAAATTTCATCACAACTATCAATTATTATACATAGGTAAATCAACATAGATAGCTTTCCACTTACAAAAAATATTATCTTCCTTGGAAAAGAAGTGCTGGCAGAAAAGGAAGGGCTGAAGGAGCTAGATAGAGACATCAGTGAATTCAACCTCTTCCAAGGCAGTGGGAACTGAATGTACATGCTGCAGAGCTCCATGCACACACGCTGTCTGCCTTTGAAGCTGGGTTGGTTTGTGCTTCAGCTGTGGAGCTGATTACTCAGTTGCAGGAATAAAGGCAACAAAGCAATCAGCCTTCATCAGTCTGCCATTCTGGAACATTGGGCTGCTCTCCCTGGTTCCCCAGGAAGGGGACCCAACACCGTTCCCCCATGGATCCCTGCCCCTAGGTAGGCTCACTTAAGATGTGCTCCTCTGTTTTCTCACAGCTGCTAGGTGAATGCTCCCTTTGCAATTGCTTTGCACTTGCACCTCTGTGCAGTTCCTCCTCTTTCTTTCCAGACGTATTTTCCTTATTCTTCAGGTGGGAGAGCTCACTCTGTAATTTTAGTTTGCCTTGCCTTTCTGCATCTGCAAACGTGTCTGAGGTATGTGAGCAATTCGTAATTGCCACAGGAGATATCCATTTCAGTATAATTTTTTGAAATGGGATTTTTAGAGATTATGAACCTATACTTTTTTTCTTGTAAAGCATTATCAATTGACAGGAGATACGGCCTTCAAATAATTTAGAATTCAAAATGAAATAATGTGTTGCCCCTTTCCTCTAATAATTATCCTTGCTTTGACATTAGCAATTCATTTTCGCTGTTACTCTTTAACATCTTGGAAAAGTAACCACAAACTTTTTTTGGTGCCTGTGTTCTTTAATTACTCCATTGTCTCTTTACCTATATGAGTCAGCAAGATGACTTGTTCAATAACCCTGTGTTAGTTTAGTACCTCTTTTATACAAATAGCTACACCAAACAGCACATAAATAGGAAGGTTTTAGTACCACTTTAATGGGCTGCATTTGAACTCTTTGCTCCTTTGCTGCAGACTGTGCTCACTGCTTAGCTTTGACCACATCTGACTAAGACTAGAGTGGGATTCATTTCTTTTCTTGATAAAAGTACTTGCACCTCAAAACTGTTGCAGTTATCTCGATCTTCTCTTCCTGCAAGTGGTCCAACAACAGCAGGTATGTAATGCAGTGCATTAGGGAGGCACAGGGAATAAGTGGCTCCTTTGAGACATGTCTCTGTGAGCCATGGTAGTGGTTACCCTCCATTTCACAAAGTATATATTTAGCCTTTCTGTTGCTTTTCTGCTTGTGCAAGCTGAGGGCAGGAGGGGGTCAGAGCTGCACTGCATGCAGTGCTCCTGGAGGGGCCTTAGCTGCTCAGCCCAGCAGTGAATTTCTGTCCAGGCTGCTCAGCAGTTCTTAAAGTTCTGTGTCTGATGGAAAGAAAATGAGGCTTGTTTCTGGCACTCAGAAGCAGAAGAGGTGATACTAAACCAGGCTGAACATCAGGTGGGATTTGGTCTTGGACTTGTAGCTTTGAATTTTTTCACAATCCTCCTCACCACAACCTTCTCAAACACATGAAAGCTTGTGTTTCCTTCTCAACAATTTTATCTATGGTTAAAACTCAAATTTGTTGTCCAGATGCTTTGCATAAGTGAATTAATACTGCCACTGCAAAGACATTATTTGAACAAGTTGTGTGAGTGTGTGCATCTCTTGTAGTATCTTGTGCATCATCTGTTGTGTGGCAATTCTTTGGGGTGGCAATGCAGGACTGCAGCAAAATGGAAATTCATCTTTCTTCTTGGGCTGACAGCACATCAAGCATTTATAAACACCAAGCCACCTCTCAGTCCTCATTGGAGGTGAAAAACTGGAACTGTGTCTGGCTGGTATCTAAATATACAAAAAGCTACTTAGATGTTGAATTTATTATATATGCCTTTGCATATTCCTACAGGAGGAGAGGCATTGTACAGGATGACTCGTCTAACTCAGATACAAACTAATAATAACTTCCAGGGAGAAAAAAATAATGGTAAATAGCAGCAAAAACCACAGACTTTCCTATGAAGATAAAACCAATTAGTTACAGGGAAGGTGTAGCCAGACAAGAAGTAGAACTCCCACACGTAATTTTTAGACTCATTATTTCTTATGTGGGTGAGTAAGAGTCTCTTCGGTTAGTGGATACCATGAAAGACAGAAGGGCCAAAGCATAACAGTATCAACTCATTCAAATTGCTAATATCGTTTGTTAGGAGCTCACAACACCTTTGTCCCAACTAAAAGCTGTTATGCTGTGTTGCATAAATCCAGTGGAGAGGTGAATGCAATAAAAAGAGTAAAGAATAGGGTAAAATGAGCGTGGTCATAATATCAAGTATTTTTAAAAACTACCAAATCGTGTGGCTGAATCATGAACATTCTTCTTAAAGCATGGAGGTAGAGGGTTGAGAAAGAGTTGGCAGAGACAGTTCTAAAAACTAACGTGCGTGTATTAATATACACATGCAAACAACTGTGCAGTAGTCATCTGTTGATAGAGATTTCCTAAGTCCCCAGCCAACATTAGTGGAGTCACATCTCAGGGAAAGCAGAACAATAAACATGCAAATCTGTGGCTCTGAGGGAAGAGGTTTAGTGAGTGTGGTGATGAGGGGTTGATGGTTGTACTTGATGATCTTAGTGTTTTTTTTCCAACCTTAATTATTCTATGATTATATAGGAATCGGTGGGTTTGGGCCCTATTCATCAGCTCTGGGAGGCTGAGCTCCAGAAGTGACCAAATGAGGAGAACAATCAGGAAACTTCCCTGGAAGTGAGAGAGAACGAGAATCAGATGATCAGAGCAAAAATGTCCCACTGCTCTTCAGAGCAGAAAATGGCCTAGCAAAATTGAAAATACATGAACTGATGTCATACACAGTCTAACAAATTTCAATATATGTGAAAGATTGTTGTGTGGATGACAAGAGTGCCTAGAGCTATTGAACACTGATAGAGGGAGTGTAGAACTACTCCTCAGCTTCTCCTACAAGGGCAAATGGACCCTTCCACTCTCTCCAAGAACGTCTTTGGTTTGAGGCAGGGCTTTCGGTATATGTTACTTCTATAAAAAGTGAAAATGACAGTATATTTGGACGTCCACAGATTTTAAAGCTTTTCAGTGCTGTGGTAAATATTTATTTGGAAGCAGCCTCAATCACTGGATAGAAATACTTTGCTGAATTAACTTCTACATATCCTTTCTGAGTATAACTTATTTTAGAGACAGAGACACAAATGCCTGAGTCTTAATTCTCCTAATTGTTCATGTAGCATTTGTGTGGTTGGTCTGTACATCATTTTAGAATTCATAGGAACACTCTGAAAACAAAGAGCTAGCTTGATAAGAAGATCAGTTAGAAGTTTTAAAATGAGTAATTATTTCCATTTATATCCATGTCATTAGCCACTTGTGAAAAATATCATCTCATAAATACACGAAGGTATTTTTCTGCAGTGTTCAAGAAGCAAATAATTTTTTGCAATGTTTATGGAAAGAAAAAAAAAAAAAAGAAAAAAGAAAAAAACAGCAGCTAGGTAGATACCAGGAACTTCATCAGATGGATAATATGCATGTACCTTCAGCATTGTTTGTTTCAAATACGAAACCACAGAAATCTGTCAGTTCATAGACTATTTCTCATAAAATAATTCCCTGCTAATCTACAAACTAAGACAACATTTATATGAGCAATATAAAGCAGATGTATTTTATGTATTTTCCACAAATCTCTGTAAACTACTGTCCACATTTTTAGTTGTTTTCTGGTCCTTTATGTATTTTTGAGAATGCTGTCATTTACCACTGAAAGAGAGCTCCTCTGGAAATTCACAACCATTTTATTCCAAAGGTTCATCCGCTGTCTTTAATGAGGGAAAGGAGTTTAACACATTCATTTGTAATCAAAACCAGAACAACTTATCTTTACAGTGAGTGAACAAACCTTTCCAGCATTAGGTAAAAAGCGTTCCCTGGGTATCTGGAATGTCCATAAGAGAAACTTAACTGAAGAATCAAACTGCAAGTTTTGACCATCCAAATTAAATGCAGCCTATGACAAATAGTTGTTTTCTGATGATGTGAAGCAGCTCACGTTCTTCCTGCTTCTGAGGTGTTTATGCCAGGTGTGAATTTGGGGAGTTTTGAGATTATTTAGGAAATAGGAATATTCTCCTTTGCATTAAGTTCTTTTCCATTTGTTTATGGAAGACTAACAAGAGTCTTGAAATATAAGTAGCAAATAAAGTAAAGTCTTTTTGGTATAAAGTCACAGATGTGTAATATCTGTATTAAAGTCGCAACCTCTTCCATGCTGGTTCCTTTACCTATTTATTCAATTGTTTGGGCCCACTTCTTGAAAAAAATAAGAGCCTTATACAATATGTCTAGAACACAATTTATCTGACTTCTAAATAAATAAATAAATAAATAAATCCATTGATTTTTGTGAACTTTGAAATCAACCAACTTATAGCAGGAACCTTAAACAACAAACCTGCATGATGAACTATAGGTCAAGTGAACAATGTCGAGCTGGATTTTCACTAGAGACACTGAAGAACTGTACGCTGACATTGCAACAAATTGGTTCAGACTGAATTCTCTAGCATTTGTTTAGCCCTGTAGCCAAATTTTCAACTCTTGTTTGTATTCGTTATGTTAATTACACCACTGAACTTTGACTCAAGCTTTCTTGTGATAGTGTAGTCATCTAAATGTAGACAAACTTGGGAGGATGTTTAATAAAAAACTGAAAGTAGATTTTATGAAAATGCACTATATTTGCAGACTATTTCTATTTAATGCTCTATCTAAAGATGAAAATAAAGTGCTGAGTCTTAACCTGCTCCCATAAGAATATTAATCACCAACTTTGTGCAGACTTTGCAACAAGAAATCTATGGAGGGCAGCTCAGGGTGGTATTACAGGATCAGCAGCTAATGCATGGAGATGAGAAAGTGGATGGAGGAGAGAGCTGCACATGGCGTAGAGAAAGATGTCAGTGGGTAACGTCTGTCTTTTAACCTTCAGGACCTATAAGAAGAATGCATCTGGGGGAATTTCCTTAGAGCCTGTGACATTAACAGCCTGAGGATAACATAAAATTGTGAGTTACGGAATGACTTTCCTTCCAAGTGCCATTGATTTGGGGCTCATGACACGTGAACCTATGGGAGAGAGATGATACATTTTTTCAGGAGTATTTTCCTGTGGGAATAATTACACAAAACCTCTCAAACGGAATGTTTATCTGTAGTGCAGCATGGAGAGGAGCTGGAGTTACTTTGTGCAACAGGAAACCAAAACCTTTTTTATTTTGAGCTCCCTCAGGTATGGTATGGCCATGGTACACCTGCAGCCATTTTTGCCATGGATCAAGGAATTACTCGGCTTACACCTACAGTTAAATTTCCAGCACAAGCCTTCATTGTGCCTTCCCAGGAAGAATATGCTCACTGTGAGAGAGCACCTCAGAAAGAAAAGAAGAGGAAGCTGGAAAATTGGGAGTCATATTTCCCTATGCTGCTTTAGAACAAGCTGCACAAAGAAGTCATAGTTGCTGCTGTTGCTCAACCATTATGCTGTTCCTCACCTACTTCAGCAGCCTACGTACATCCTATGCATTGCAGAAGTTGCTGTTATCACTCCTCTGTCTCATACAGCGTAGCAGATATGTGAGAGTTTTTGTATGAGTAGCTATTTTAGGCTGAAAACCCCACTACTCTCTGCCAGGTTTGGGTTGTTTTCAACTTGCAGCCCTTTTTTGGACATTCCATTTCCCCTACCTCCCACTGGCCAAAACCAAAATAAAAGCTTGGTCACTCCTGGAAGAGTCACTCAAGAGAAGGGGGTGAGTACGACAGATCTGAAATTACAGTGCTGACCAAGGAATCCTGCAGGATTCTGGAGTGAAATGGCTGAACTACAAACTGTAGGCACAAGGTTTGTACCTACACAAAGTGGTCCTTATTGGCTATCAGTTATCTAAAATGTCTCAGGGGAATCCCAGCGATCTACAAGCCAGTAAAGGTGACACCCATACCATGCAATTTTGAGACAGAGTGGGCTCGTGGATAAATGTGGTGCACAAGAAATTAATAAATATGACGTTTATGAAAGGAAGTCACACCTCACTGTTAAGCTAGAGTCAGGGCAGAGTCAAAACATCATCTCCTTGAATATGCTAGAGTCTCCACTGACTCTCACAGTACAGGTGCCAGTGAAGCTGAGTTGTTATGTAAAACCAAAGGCCTCACATAAGCACACAAATGGTTAAAAGACAAGAAATAAAGCGCTGGGCTCAGTGTATGGGTTTTGCAGTTGAGGGAGTTTAATCATGAGAAGGCATGCCTGGGCCTGTGCTTTTTAATTTGGCCATCTGAAATTTGGGTAATGGGGTGAACTGTGGAATAATACAGTTTGCTGATGTACTGAGGTATTCAGGATAGCAAAGAGGAGGTTCAGGTGCAGAGGACACATAAAGAACTTTGAAATACTGAGTGACAAGGCAATAAATTGGCAGATTGAAATCAGTGCTGATGATTACAAAATTATACACATGAGAAAAAGCAATCTTCATTTTACACACACAATGACAGGTGCTGAATAAGCTCGTGTGTTTAAGGAACAAGATTTTAGGATTTCAGCAGCCAGCTCTGTAAAAAAATTGATTTGTTTGAATAGTAGTAAAAATGTCAAATAGAAAACTAGCAACCATTAGAAAGGAATCGTCAGAAAAAAGAAATCATTATGGCACAGCATGACTGCAGCCTGTTGTATGGCCCTGGTTCCTTATCTCAAAGAGAATACAGGAAAACATCTCAGAAACAATCAGTAGAATCAATAGAAAGGAACAAAGCGATGGCATGGCTGCTGTGTGGGAGACAACTGCATGCTGAGGACTGCTCAGCCTGCAACAGTGCAACTCAGTGGTGGAGTGAAATGTGAATGTCTAAATGCAGGAGTCACTTGGAGGGACTAGAGAGGCTCTCCTCATCCCTCCCAGCCCCAAGGTGGGGTGAGGAGAGTGAATATCAGGCTCAAAGTGAGGAGTGTGAAGAACCATATGGAGGAAAAGAGAGCAGGGACAGAATTAATGTACTGCAGAAGTGGTGCATCAAATACACAGGCTTTCTGAAACAATCAATTTTCTCCATTTTTAAAAACCATTTATTTTCTTTTCTAATTATAACTACCACAGAGTAGATGATACCATCTCACTCCTGTGCACACACATCTGTTAGCTCTCCCAGGCTGCATCGCTGGATAAAACTGTACTAACTGTACAAGTGTCCAGCATTTCCACTGTTTTTCTCTTTGCAAAGATTTAGGGCAAGCATTAAAATCCATTTTCACTTAAAAATAGTTTAGCTGGAAGTGCTTTCCTTAGTTGGATATTATGAGGAACGTTGCAGGAGATCCAGGACTCCCTTGGATATGAAAGAAGATCTGACAGGCTTTCATGTTAAATGTGTTTCCCCTCATTTGTATGGTACACAACTGAGAGGAAAAACATGCTCTTGTGAAGTCGTATTTTTATGGTGTTCTCATCTAGTGCATTTATCACATTAATGGAACAAAACTGGGAAGAGCTGGTTCAGCACATTATATTAAGCACCCTGCAGAACTGGTCTTACAGACTCACACTGGCTAGGGGCTCAGAGGAGATCCAATATGATGTTCCTGAGCAACTATCTGCCCCCAAAACCTCCAGCTATTTGAGCCAGGTTTGTTGGGGTAGCAGCAGGAATACGTCTGATGACACAGAGCAGAGAATGGCGTGTAGCATGGGTATGGGCAGCTGAGGGAGGATGGATGGGCAAATGTTATCTCTATTTGGAAAGGAGTGGAAGGAGAGAGAGATTTCAGTTTGTAGCCAAATAAAACGGGGAATTTCCCTTTGAGCTCCTAACCAGTTCTGGCTGTAAACTCCAAAAATTCATTTATGCAGGAGGGGCAGGGAGACTCATTGTCTCACTGTTAGTGCCTAATGAAACTTTGGCTTGTTCCTTCCCCTTCCTTCATACAGAAGCTGCTGCGGCTGGCTTTGCTTCCCTGGAGGACAGCTGTTTGTTCCCTTTTCAGTAACACCTCATGTACCAGTACATACACAGAAAGATGCATACACAGAAAGATGCACTGCCTATGTTAAATGTGTACTGAGGCTTCTCATGTGTAGTCCATAAACTGGAGAAATCCCACAGCATTATATCACTTGCATGTCACAAACACATGCATGGCTGTGATGAGTACAAACAAGAACAGCTGTTTCCTTCAAAATCAATTCAAGTCTCCAGGATTACTGAGTCACTTTGTTATGACTACAGAATGAAGGTGCCTTACACCAGGGGAGACAACTGGGCTCGAGGAAGTAGAAAAGGCTTTAACAATTGCAGCGAAACCCATTGGGTTTATTGCAATTAAGCTTTGGGCACAGTGACGTGTTACTGCTTCGGCTTATAGATTCAGCCAAAGTTTGGGGTGGATTGGAAGTCTCACGTTGGCAGGAATCCGAAAGAAAACCTGCCCTGTTCCCAGTCAACTCAACCAGTTGCCCCTAGATCATTTATTTGGTAGCACCCTTGATTCCTGAAAATTGGGAAGTCTCACGAACTCCCCTCCCCAAGCCCAAGCCTAAGCCTCTGGGATTATTCAAATCCATTCCCAGACCTTGGGCAGAAAGAAGGAACTGAAATATGCCTTCATCTACCTGTCTTTTGTGACAACATCAAGCAAAATTGGAATTCTACTTTTCACGGAGATTCTTGCGAATAAAAGCTCAAGAACATTTAATTATTTTCTTCTTTATTTAATATCCAAATTTTAAGAAACTTTCATTGTGAAATCCAAAGTTTTAAATAATACTCAAGTACAAAAATACAGTCCTTAAGATAAAATCTTCCATACTGCTACTTATAAATAAATAAATTGATGTCAGACACAGATGATTCAAAAAAAAATACAGAGACGTTCATACAAGTGAATTGAAGTTAAGTCAGTGCAATAGAGTTTGTCACAATTCCTGGACTTGCCAAGTAGCCTGGCCTCTCAGTTGTGTCAGTGCATAACAATAAATATCAGCAATAAATCACCCAGATCCCAGTTCAAAAAACTGCTTCAGCGTTTTCTCACCTTAACACAAGTCTATTTCCTTGATTTGGATTTACATATGCTTAGAGCCGAGCAGATATGAATGGGTTTTCCTGAGTGCAGTATCAACGTCGAGTCAGTATTTCCATGCAGAAACTTGGTAAACATCACCTCGTTCAGTATTTTCAGGTCAACAAACATATAACAGACAGGATTTTAAGACAAAATTGTTTCTTACATAGCAGTAGGAGGTATAAATACTTTCATTGTTTGTTTGTTTGTTTTTAAATATAAATAATTATTTAGAATACTTAAATATAATAAATAAATGTATAAAAGCTCAGTAAAAAAAAAAAATTAAAAATTTTGCATTGTAAAATTTAAAATAGTTGAGCACAAAAGGTCATAAGATGCCATTAGCAATTGCATCTCCTCTGAGACTGGCTCCTTTTCCTTTTGGAACTCGGAGGATCCACCAGCTTCTGTAAGACGCTGAACAGCTCATTTGCAGCCTTGCGCTGGATTCTCAAGTCATTCATCTGTTTTGAGCAAGAAACAGACAGAACAAAGGTCACACCAAAAGCTGTATTTATTTACAGATTGCATCCTTCAAGCTAAACTGCTAATGACACAGAACAGAAACTGGAAGCTTTCAGTTATTCTACCGCCTGGTTCCTGAAACTAAGAACCGCTTTTTCACAGATTTCTGTTTTCTGCCTTCTCTGTTACTTTGCAGTGTGACAGACCGAGCACATGCTGTGCAATGGAGGTACTCTGTGATCATTACTGGTTTGTGATGTGCCTGTGGTACCCACCAGCAGCCAGCTCCTTCAGAGCACAGGGATCAGCAGAAGTTGGTGGCTCACACCACAAGCACTCATCCAACAAGCTGGGTGACCCAGAGCCTACAGAGATGTGCTGTAGCCAGATATGACTTTCCAACCCAATTTCTAATCACCAGGAGCAGCTGCCAGTGCCTCTGTGCCAGGCTCTGGCAAGGCTCAGGGTGAGCAGGCCCATGCGATTCCCCACACACAGTGGAAACATCACACTTTCCAGCCCAAGTGGAGCCTCCAGCTGGGGGTTACCAGGTGCGTTACCAAACCAACACTGTCCTGTGTCAGGACTTTAAAGTGGAAAACAACGTCACAAGTGCCTTGGAGGCATACAAAGAGCCTTACCTGAAGCTTTGCCAGGTCCATGATATCTTTCACTTTCTTCACGCCATCAGGAAGGTTGCTTTTCAGAGTATAGAGCTCCTCAGATATGTGTTTGATGTGCGGCTTTGACTTGTCAGTGTTTTCAAGCATTTCCAAGTACATTGAAACAATCTGGCTCAGTATGATCCTTTTTTCATTTTTCTGTTGAAGAATGCGGTCAGAAAGAAAGGTCGTTGAGTGACCATCAAAAGGAAAATGAAGGAAACTAAAATCCAAGGTCCTCTTTGCCTCTAGTGACAGCATGACAAAGAAGATGCTGTAAGTACTCTCTGAGGCTTGGCTGTACCTCAGGATCAGTTCATGGTGCAGCATAAAGCACAATGAACTTTAAGAGATACGTTTTAAGGGAAGCTGCTTTTTCATTTCTGAGCTACTGAAGCAGCCTCTGCTTGTGTTCTCTCTGCCCAGGCCTGTTTACACTGGCCTTGGAGCTGCTTTTTACCAAAAGTGCCCTTCAGGGCACACAAGATGTTTTCTGACTCACCTCTGTCCAGTTCTTCAGTTTCTCTACAATAATAGGTCCACCGTCAGCTACATCTGAATGACTTGAGTTCTGCAGCAGAGAACATAAGCATCTGTTATACAAATGCTATTTATTGCAAGGCAAATAGTGCTCTCCATTCAAATGAACAGTAAAAAACACAGACACGTGATTTTTGCACTGCTAATGTGTAATTATTGCATTGCTTTGGCTTCTGAGCTACTTTGCAATGAGATTATCTAAGTACTAAATCACATTAGGTGACTATATAGTAACAAAAACCCCATTAGTCTTCCTCTAAATGTAATCTTCTGATACAGCTTATGAACAGAGCCTTTCACCACTGTATTTTACTGAACGTTCTCTGTCAGTTTTGTTATTGACAGCTGAGAATTAAACTTACTAAGCCCAGCAGCTGGCTAGGCATTGTCAGATCTGGTCACACCTGCAGGCTCGAATGCACCCTGTGTCAGTAAAATCTCACATGGAACAAAGAGGAATTAGCTATAAAAATGTACTATTAAACTACCATTTGCAAAACTGGAGAATAGCCCGGTAGCCCACAGTCAGATATGGGGATATGTAAGAGTTGTGGGCTACCAAGAGGCTTGCAGGGTCAGAGTTTAACCATCAGGTGTTAGCCACACACCGTGACAGGCTCTAGGAAACAAAGAACAGTACAATTCTCCCACCAAGGAAGGGCAAACTTAATCATTTCCTTTTCTATGTTTTGTCTTTCTTTTTATATACAACAGCTGCTATTTCCTTTTTCGTCTGCTCGCTAATTTAAATACTGTGAGTGTAATGGGAAAGCTTGCAGGCTGACAGTAACCCTGCAGGCTGATAGGCTGCTGGTGCAAAGCACTTTGCCGAAGCTGACTCTGCAGCTCTGAAGGTTGGCAAGCTTCTGCTGCCCACTGCAGTTTTTAATTTCTCTGCCAGAAGCTCATCATCACTTAGGATCTCTCAGACCGAGTTCTATGTATTCTAATACGAATGTCTCTGATCTGTACTAATGACAAATTTAGGACATAAGGCCAATTTTACAGCTGGTCTCCTGGCAGTTTGGAATAATAAAGTATTAAACCCCATCTCTGAGGTGATTCACTGACTACTAAATCTCAATTTTCACATGCACAAAATCCTGAAAAATCAGAGCTGGAAATAGGAGCAGACTCCTGCCGTGGCTTTCATGTGATTAAAGAAAAAACAGAAACAAAAGCAAAGGTATATTAAGATGAAAGATCAAGATGAAGTGCTGCTACTGTAGATCTCTTATCTCTATGACTAATCCCAGCTGAAGTCAGCTGTGGACTTCTTCAGTGCCTCCTAGTTGAAGACAGGTGGATTACTATTTCAGTCATTAAGTTTCAAGATTCTGTCTGAAAAAAGAAGGTACCATCACTTAACACTTCCACACCAAACTATAGTCACAGACATGAAATCAGGATGGCTGGAGTTTGTTCAAGTGGCAGTAAATTGCATCTGAATAGAATTGAGTCAAGATTCATTCATAATAAACTGTATTAAGATTTAATTGTAATAAAATATTTCATGAATTCAAAAACAAATGGGGCTGGGAGATGCTCTTGTGAAAGTGGAATGTCCCTGAAATAAATGCAAACTGCTGCATTAACAGTCCCTGTATGAAAAACTGAAAGAACTGAATCATACAAGTGAGAGAGCAAAAGCTGAAAAACCAAAGAAACTGACCATATTATTGTAAAAAAAAAAAAAAAAAAAAAAAAGTAACAGAAAAAATAATTCTATAATCACCCTATGTTATATACTGATATACACTGAGGTCTAGGACAAGTAGTGCTCTGCAGCACTACTGCATTTATATCTACAGCACAAGAAGCAGGAGGAGAAAAATACAGTAGAAGGCAATACTTACAAAGTCAGCTTTCAGTTTGTCTATATCATCTTGAAGTTGAACAAGATTTAGACTACTTGCAGTATGTCCATAATAGATCATAATGACAGACAGAACAAACAAGTTGTAAGTCTGGCAAGTCATCTTCTTGGTGGTGGCTCAGTTCAAATACTCAGATAACTTCTGAGAGATATAAGTTCAGTGAGCTTCAGCTTCTAATAGTTATATCTTCTATTAGAAGAAAGTAGACGAATGAACTTCATCTGCCTGTCAGTGGTATTTATACCTGGTCTTGAAATTTGTTATTTCGTCATCACAGGCTGTGTATATTTAGCCAAGATAGTGTTAGATAAGATTTTGCTATGGGCTGGTTGAGGGAATCCCTCGAAAGTGTCTTAAAGCATGGTCCTGGAAAATTTTTCAGTGGTTCATCAGAGGGTAAAATTTACGTGGCAATTTCTGAAGTTTCTTTTACCCGTGGTGGGGAAAAAGAGGGAAATAATGATACTGATACCGACTGAGGAGTATCCCTTGTGGCTCAGGCATACTTTTACAAGCTATCTGAAAAATCATAGCATGTGGTTAAGGGGTCAATATAACAGTCAGCTTATTTCTGGTATTCTTTTAAAGTAACCACTGAGACTTCTGTGGCATATATCAGAATCATTTTAAATTTTAAATCTCCTTAGTGCTGTCCTTTCATGAAACACTAATTTCATTCTTTCCATAGTCTAACGTATATTCTAGCTCTTTCTCATTATTTACCCCTGAATTCAAACTAGACTTAAAGAAAAAGAGGTTCTAGCATGGATGCAATGATATATTAAATATCTCTATGATTCCCAACCATCTGCAAAAGCAGGATATTTTCTACTCAAGGTACTCATCTGTGTCAAGTGCTGCAAGTGCACTTGGAGTATTGATGCTAGACAATATCCTTATTGGCTTTAACTTGGAAAATTAAAACAGTTTAAGAAATGACTTAATTGTCGAAAGTGTTGCAATGGATGATTATAGTTCCTCATCTGCATATTAACTTGCATTTACATGTGGAAATATGAAAATAGAAGAACGTTGTTCAAAAAAGCCCACTGGAAGCAGACAAACAGAACGATCTCCAACTGTATATAGACCCCTGCAACATATCTGTTGAAGGTTGTTGGAGATGGGGTTCTTGTGTAGGCACTGAACTCTTTGAGGAATATCATTAGGTTAAAAAAAGCTCACTGTGCAGTTTTATAATGAAATCAGAGTAATTTCAGGCTGTAGTAAATGAATGCAGAATGGGTATTAGACTCATGAGAAAAAGAATCTCATAGGAGAAAAAGCAAAAGAGAGAGGATCAGTAAGGAGGAAGATGTGGGCTCAGTTCACATAGTCCTCAGCAGAGGATATCTGTAGCCCATGAGAAACAGAAGAGTTTCTTATGGGCTACAGATGGCTACCAACAACAGTGATCTTAGCTCCCCAGTACAGTCCTGGATCGGTCTTCAAATGTTCCTTACAATAAGTTGTCCCCTTCCTCTACAGCACCACCAACCTCAAGAAATGGCCATTAATTCTATTAATAGTTTTTTGTCTGCAGCTTGAAAGAAGATCTCCATGTACAGGGTAAGTCTAGGCTGCTATGACACTGCAAACAGAGAATTGTCATTTTGCTGACAGAAGCTGCAAATCCCATCAACAGTGACAGGCCAAAAATCTACACACAAAACTCCCTGGGAACCTCATCATACCAAGATGGCATGCATCTCAAAACAGAGACAGTACTGCACTGTTATGGCTGTAAGTGCACTGGGAGTACTGATGCTAGACATTATCCTTACTGGCTTTACTTGGAAAATTAAAACAGTTTAAGAAATGACTTAATTGTCAGAAGAGTTGCCATGGAGGTGAGGTGATAATGCTAATCATGACTATTCAGTGACTCCACAAAGCATAGCACAAAGATAAAGTCATCATGCTAGAAATCCAAAGTGAACTCACATGCAACACAATAGCAATACCAGACTATCAAGGCCAGACTGGATCAGGCCCTGGGCAACCTGATCTAGCTGTGTATGACTTTGTCCATTGCAGGAGAGTTGGACTAAATAATCTTAAAAGGTCTGTTCGAGCTCTAAGGGTTCTGTGATTCTATGATTTTTGATTGTATAGGTGATGTGAAAATATCTGGATTTTTTTGCACACCAAGCAAGGACAAAATGCATGTTGTGTTGCTGCTAAAGATGGGCATGGGTTTGTACAAATGGGAAAACTAAGAAAATTGTACAAGACAAGAGACACATGCTGAAGGATATCAACTGGACATGAGCCACTGGAGAGATTCTTTGGCAAGATGTTGGAACATAAATGTCAATGGCATATGGAAAGTGATTCCTGTTACATATGGTGTTCTTTAAACTGTCAAAAACATACAACTGCAAGAGGGATTGGGTCATCAAGTCCAGTTCTTTTGCCACATGTCCTAATTTTAATAATGGCTTTCTGTTGAATTACGTATATGTAAAGAAGTGCTGCTGGAAAGGTAAACAGTTTGGAACTGTTTACTCAAACAAGTTACAACATAATTGAATGCAATTAATTGCTGTAATGAACCAACTAAGCAAGAGGTAGAATTCCAGGAGATGAAAGCTGAAGTCAGTAACACTGCCTTCCTCTGCAGATAACTACTTACACTGCATCAGGTTATACTGCTGTGTTAAGCATACCAAACATGCATTTTTATCCACAGGAGAGTCACTTCCATTTGATCTCCCATTCCTGAACAGAACGGTAAGTTAACTTTTAAGAATAATAGGAGTAAGAAATACCAGAAAGGAAGGATTGTTCTAGTGCGCATTTTGTAGATGCTGGTTGGAAGTTCTGGGGATTTATATAGCTAATTTCATCACTAGATCTCATCACATTTCAGAGAAGACCGCCATCAAGCAAATATCTAATTTTCCAGGTAACAAAATGGAAGCAAAGAGCAATGGAATTTGGAATCTAGGAAATGCAAATCTAGGAACACAGAGAATATCTTCCAGTTTCAGTCTGATCTTTTGCCCACTAAGTATCACCATGAGTATTATATCCTAAACTGAGACAATAAATTGAAAAACAATATCAAAGAAGAAGAAATTCATTACACATAGTTTTGTCATGCTATCTTCTGAGTTCGGGTCTGACTTCCAGGTACCAGTCTTCTGACTATCAAAGTTATATTCCTATTTCAGTACTTCTATTCATCACCACATTTGAATGATCGGAGAAACATTTGAATATTCTGTGGTAAATGCATAATCTGGTAACAGGACAGAAAATGTATTCTAACATAAAAATTCTTTTACATTTGACTAACTTGTGCAATGTTAACATTTACGTGCTTTTGTCGTAACTTTCTTTTCTATTAGCACATGCCATCACCTCTCCAAATCACCTTGAAACTAAGCAACAACCTGAATTAGGTGGTCAGAATGTGAGGGCTCTCATGTCCCAAGGGTTTTGCTTTGCTCCCAGCTGGTTTGCTTCTTGCTCCCACACAAGATGTCCAAACAGGTCTCCATGTCTCATATATACCTTGTTGGCCAAGAGCAGCAATAAAGCTGAGAGGAAAGCTCAAGCTAGGACATTTCGTCTACACTGTGTCTCTCCATCAGTATCATTACATATATAATGGAATATCCTGTAAATAACTCCCCTCTTCTAGACAGAGACAAGGGCTTAAGACCATACAGTTCTTTAATTGTCTTCCTTGGTACATATGTACTGAGCACATGCTGGATGGGAGTGAACACTTGCTACTAGTACTGAAATCTTTACCTGAGCATTAGCTGCTATCTAGGTAAAAGAGATGCCAGAACAGTACTGAAAAGTCTTGTGCCACATGTAATTGGAATGGTCCTTGTATGCAGCTCAACAGTTACAATTGGACTGTCATCTCTTCCAAAAGCCGTAGGAAATGAAACCAAAGCATTTTCTCCTTTTGCTGCTTGGAAATCTTCTGGTTCTTCATGCAAAGTAGAGGTTTCATACCCTTTTGTTCAGGCAATGCCTTACATCACTTAGCCAATTATTTCCTTGCACAATCATGTCAGATTTCACTTTCATGTTTTATGTGAAATCTTCACTGTGCTAAGTAGTTACAAAGGAACTACACTTACTAGCCCAGATCTCTGACAGACTTTCATTTCTCTAAAACTCAGTATCTCTTTCTATTACCACTGCACAAGGAAAGCAGCCCAGGGCTGGAAAACCCATTCTGACCTGGTATAACATTTCATTCTTTGCTTTACTTTCCTATAAGGTAGAAGTAATTCTTTCTGTTTATCTTCTATAATGCTGGGGGCAGTAAGTAGTCTAAGTGTCTGAAGTTTTACGCACTTTATACCAGCACTACTTAATTTCTGAATATTATTATTCATTTTACAGCTATCTATCTGCAAAGAGGATGTCTTGGCAATAAGACTTCATGACTTTGTAACTAGCCCTTGTGAACACACTGAAAGACTAACATTTAGCTCTACCATCAAAAAGAAAGAAAGAAAAAGAAATAAAGAAAGAAAGGCTTCATAAGTTAATCTTTTTATTATTTTAGAGGGGGCGGTAAATTCTGAAATTCTCAAAATCATCTGTTTTGGCATTTTCTAATCAAAATATTATATCCTATACATTCCAATTACTTTTTAGAAATGTTGTTTGAGAAAATAAGGAAACCTGATTGTACCATCCTATAATACAGCACGAGGAAGATTCTTTAGCCTCATGCTCCTGCCTGCACACGGTTGGCTTCGAAAAAAAAATATATCATAGGTGTTTTATTTCTTTCACAAATTTTCTCACACACATTAGCTGATGAGTCTTCTGAAGAAAGAGGAGAAAACTGACACCCGGCAGCGGTAGATGTCCAGAAAGAAAGATGTCCAGTTAGATAATTAACTTGTGGTTACTATTTTAAGTGATTAGAGTGTGAGGTAAAATAAATTAGAAACCTGGTACCTTGAATAACACAAGACTTTTGCTTCATACTTCCCTTCAGAATTTCAATTTGGTAAACCCCTTGTGGGATGAAAAAAAGTTTATGAGATGGGAAAGCCTTTCCCCATGAAACATCAGTGATGACTTTCTGAAATAGTAAGAGGAAAGAACTGTCCCTCATGGTCCGTCATTCACCCCATAAGAAAAGAAAACCAAATTTCTGCCTTGCTTGAATTTTGCCTTGAGAATATGTCCCCTTTTCCCTAGGCCCAGCAATAGCAAAACTCAGAAATGGAATTAAAGTATTTTTCTATAGAAATACAAAGATGACAATAAATATAAAACAAGCACAGCATGATGTCTCCCCTCCCTTTCTTCGAAAGACTGTTGAACTGAGGTGTGTAAAGAATTCTGAGGTTAGAAAGTGGGACCTACAACAAAAGTTGTGACATTGCTGATTGCTCAAGAAAGAGCACAAATATATAATGATCACTGAATGGTCCTCCTTGTTCCTTGTGCTTTGGTAGAGGTTGATACAAACTACTTTTCAGCTCTCAAAAAAAACAGTCTGCATGTAGGCATGATTAAAACTTTCTGACTGGCCAGCAGGAAATAGCTATGAGAAAGGCAGATGCAGTCCTAAAACATGCTTTTTCTTGTAATGAAGTATAAAAAATAATAATGGCAGTATAGAAGGTAATGACAGTGAAACAGTGCAGGTTTTTACTTCATACTTCTACAGCGTGGACTATTTTCACATATCCACCTCCTAATTAAAATCTGTTATCCATAAAATAGAAGAAAATTCCAAATTTTATTCATTTTTACTTGTTGCATGAATGGAAAAGCAGCTTAGCGTTTGGCCACTGTTACTTAAAATACTTCCTGTACTATAACCTCAGAGCATCTATCGGATTTTCTGCATAAAACCTCCCGTTTTCACCAACTCATCTTCATTCTTCCAAGAAGAATAAAACAGTCCTGAAAGTTTTCTGTTTTCAGCACCATGGTATCTTTTAGAGATTCAGCCCGTTCTGAGCATGAGATGATGAATCTTACTGCATTTTTTTTTCCTTTCTAAGCCTCAATGTCTTATGTGATGTGATTTTTTGAATGTCAGGGCTTATGTTAGAGTTTTGGGGTTGGGATTTTTTTGTAAGCACTTTTTAATTGTCAAGATTGCAGGGAAAATACTGAAAGCAAGAATTTTTAAACAGAAGGAAGGCAAATAGAAAAACTTACTATTTTAATTTAATCATTTTCAGATTCCTCCTAAAGACTTTAAAACATTTCCTCCTAAGTTCTGTAAGCAGTAGCAGCACATACAACATTAATATTGTTGATTTTTGATGTTAACCATGCAATGCTGTCAATCCAATGCTATCAGTACAACCTCCTGACTTAATGCACTTTGTAACTTGCTGGATGTAAAGTTTTCTGTAAAATAAAGATGCATTTTATAAATACAGTTCTTCCCAAAATGATCTTGCAGGGTTGCCTAGTTCTTCCCTATGGCCACATTCTCTGTAAGACCAGAAGTAGAGTATTTCTATTAGCTTTTTCACAGATATTTCTGTTTGTTCTAATACAACACTTTAATTCACTTAAGGAGAATCAATTAATTAAGAAACCAATTCCATTGTAAGTTGGCCTGACTATATTATCTAATTATGACTTTCTGTTGTTTGCTTTGAATACATATATATACATACGTGCCTTTGCTGTGCATCAATATATACAAAAACATCACAATTTTCTCACAGCATCTTTCCCTACTTTCCAGTAAATGACAACTTGTTTTCCTCTATACACAATCTCCCCATCCAGAGAGATGTCTGGCATTTTCAGAGGCTACTATTCAGATTTGTTTTCTCAGAACCCGCATTCAAAAGAAGCCAAAAAGTCATATGAACTTCTGCATCCAGTGATCTGCTGTAGTACTTCACAATTCATATTCAAGATGACCATGTTGTTTTTAAAGAGAGAAGTCTAAATGATGCTAGACTCTGATCAGCTGTCTGTTAGATGCTATATACGGTGGGTAAATATCAGCCAGGGCCTCAGGACCATCAATTTCATCAGGGTCCAGTTTGCAATACCTCCTGAAAATTTGCTGTAGACTCATCTGGGGGTTATGATTTCCAATTCCGTTATTAATCCATTATTTTCCACACGTTCTCAATATGATATGCCTAAGGTGCTTTTCAGATCTTCCATTTCAGTGAGCCAGCTCCATTTATCTTCCTGCCATTTTAAGAGAAGAGGTAATGACCTTAAATTGCTCCAGGGGATGTTCAGGTTGGATATTAGGAAAAACTTCTTAGAAGGAGTGGTGATGCATTGGCACAGGCTGCCCAGGGAGGTGATGAAGTCACCATCCTTGGAGGAGTTCAAGAAATGTGGAGATGTCGAACTGAGGGACATGGTCAGTGGTTGCGGTGATGATAGGTTGACAGTTGGACTTGATGATCTTAGTGGTCTTTTCCAACCTTTATGATTCTGTGACTGTGATTACCAAATTTTCTTCACATGTTATTTTTTGTGATTTATTCCTTTTCCTTATGCTGGTTGTCTGAATTGTTGGTTTTTATTTGAGGCATCTGAGGTGGAGGCATTTGATTTAGTTTCCAATGAGAAATTCAAATGCCATTCAAGTTCTCGTTGTACCTTCACATTTGTTTTCCCGACCTAAATATCTTTATCACACAGACACAGTCATTATTGAAAAATAATTTGCATATTTAAATTTGGAGGAAAGCACTAGAGACAGCAATTATGCAATCCTTTTATTTCTTTCTAAAATACATTGAAAAATGAGCATTTTGGGGAAAAATCTGGTCATTTTCACATTATTCCTTGCATTTTAAAAAATAATTAAGTAACACGTGCATATATAAGCACAAATGTACAGATGTGAGCATATGGCAGAAGTTGGTGATCTGTTTCCAGAACCAGTAAGAAAATATCCATGAAATATTTCAAAACCGCCTACGGAGCGGGCACATATTGTCATAACCTTTTGGAAAGCTCCACAGCATGTTTCTAGCAGAAACCTTCTGTATGATGTAATCCTTTCTTCTAAAACAATCCAGGAGACAGTTTACTGGGGATTCCCCTTGCCCACTTTACTCTCTAGTGCTATTCAAAATTGCGTGACTGAGAAAACCAATCACCTCTACTCACAGGAATAAGAAAGCAAATCAGTATGGCATTTTGGTGCTACCTGTTTCTGTTCTGCCTCCCGAGCACTTATGAGCACACCAGAAATACAAGCATACAAGCAATCCATCCGTAGCTGACATTTTACTTACAAGTAGACTTCTTGAGAGAAATTTAATTGCAAAGACTTCCCAGTTAGATTCAGAATCTAAATTGAAAGGAAAAATATGCAAGATCTTTGCTCCTTGGAGTTAAAAAAAATATATATAATAAACTAAAAAAATGTTTCACACCCTAAGTACACTTCCTCTTCATCTCCACAGGAAATAAGACTGCCTCGTAAAAGAGCTACTGTGAGTTGCATGTAGATGCACTTCATTTTAAAGTCACATATCTTCTTTTTGCAAAGGCCTGAACTAGCATCTATAAAGTGATATGAATGGACACTCTCTAATCAGCCTCAGGAGATGTGAAGATTTAATTAGAAAGTGTGCTAATAATAAGCATTAGAACTATAGAGAAATGAGAGACCTAAGTTTCTGTTGCTTTTTTGAAGTTCCTAGCAAGTCCCAGAAAAAAAAAAAAGAAAAAAAAAAGAAAAAAAAAAGAAAGAAAGAAAGAAAGAAAGAAAGACATTAAAACAAAGAGATGCTGGAAAAGACCAAAATGCAAGTTTGTTTGCTAGTCTTTCTTTTCCTGAGGAAATGAAACTCGTTTCTCTAGCAGTCTAGCAGTTCCTTCCCCCTCAGTAATTTTGAACATAATAAGCAATTTCATCCTAATTTGAGAAGGAGTCAGAAGGTTCATAGCTTTCATTACAATTGACAGTTAAGCAACACCAAGGTTTTCAGCAAACCATGGACCACAGATTGGTATTTTTAAATGTCTGTATGAGTTGAATACCATAAGGAGAAGAATCGCTTTCCTTACACAAGTATTTGGTTGTTGTGAAATCATATTCATTGCATCAATTATTTAAGCATTTGTTAATACATTGGAAAGCCTAAATGATGTCTATGACAATCTTCCAAAACCCATGAAGAATTACAAAAGGAGACTTAGCCTCCCATCCTAACTAATTCTATTCTTCCATATTAATCTGTACAGGGCTCTGGACTCTTACTTAATCCTTCTTTGCCTTTACCTCTGCCTCTGCTGTGCCACATCAGTCGAATCTATGTCTACTATAGAATAGTAGAATTTTTTGAATTGGAAGGGACCCACAAGGATCACCAAGTTCACATACCAGATTCACACAAGGCTACCAAAAAATTAAATCACATGTCTGCTTGTGTGGCAAAATTAAAGAGATTTTATCACACAGTACTTAGAGTTTTATTTTATTCTGTCCAGTGTGGATATGAGTAGCAGAAGAGCTATGGTACACCAGGCATTAGCTATGGTGTAGCACCACACAGGCATCATTTCAAAGTTTTGCAAAAGCATGTATACACATTGAATTTCAATTTTGAAGGGCTCAAATTTCAAACACATAAAGTCTCATTTTCATTAGCACACTTCAAATGCTCTCTCCTTGCCATGGGAGAATTTTCCTTTGGAAAATCACTAGTTCTGATGAGATAGTTATTCCAAAAATGTCCAAAGAACTTTCAGATTACCTCCTACTTTCTTTCAGATATAATAAAATGGGAAATGATTATCAGAAACTCCTTAATAATTAATGGGAGTTCAGGCTATGGACCTGAACTCAGGCTAAATTCAGCCAGCTAAAAATAAACAAGAAACAAATGAGTTGGGTTCTTAACAGTTGGGTTTTAACATCAGGTTTCTGACTTACCAAACGGAGGGCAATTCTACTCCTTTTGCTAATGCAGATAGAATTTCTCATGCAGCAATTTCTCATGTCTTATTTGAATTTTTTAAGCACCAGCATTGAATTGGGAAAGCAGGAAACTAAAATGTTGGTGTAATAGACCCTTAACCAGAACAAGGAGATTTGTCTCAAGGGGACAAACAGGTGTACAGAAAGGTAGATAAATGTGGGGAAAGTGATTAAATATTTGAAAGTAAGCATGAATTTTCTCATACATGAACTACAGAAACCTATTTTTAAAATTTCATAATCTCTGTACTGAATTACACTCAAAAGAAACTATGGTTGGATGTCACTGCTTCCAAGGAAATCTAGGCAGGAATAGTACGACAAAGATTCAGTGATAATTAAGTATTGATTAGCTTAAGAAAGAATTTATTTATGTTGTTTTCTAGTCCTTCTGAATCACAGCATGCATTATATCTGGGTAGGATTCTCATTTAGAAAGTCCTAGTGTAAGTCTTAGAGTATCTCCAGAAATGCAGTAGAAATAACAAAAATGGAATAGTGAAGTAGCACTAATGCCAAGAACACAGACAACAAAGTTAGGGAAAAGTAGGAGTAAAAAAATGGGTAATGACAAAATGGTGTATGCTGCTGAAGGACCTAATAGTCAAAAAGTCTGAAAGAACATCATAGAAAACCTAAAATGATGGTAGGTAAAATATCACTGTAAAATGCATTCCTTTGTAGCCCTGTAGGGTGTCCACTATACAATACCACAGCTATATAAAGATAAAATACATCAAACAGAACATGAATGAGAAGGTAAATAGTATTGGGAAATGTATCATGAAAGGAGATCCTAATTCTCTGGCAGGATGTTGTTAGATGAGCTATAACTTCGTAGTTACGTAATGTGTTTTCATTTTGAAAAGAAATTTTTGAGAAAAAATTTTGAGAAAGTTTTGAGAAGTTAATGAAACTTTTTAGTGGGTCTAAAGGGAAGGAGAACATGAAGAAAAACTGGAATTTTTGCAAGCCAGGATTGCACAATTATTTGGAGTTTACCTCAAAATAAGGACGGCTCCATATAGCCTAATACATAAGCTTGCTTTCAACAGAAGACGTGACTATGTGTCTCCAGTACTCCTTTCCAATTTGGGTTTTTTTATGATCCTATTTTTATGAGAGCAGGCAACCCAACCATCTCTTAAAGAACAGCAATAATATAGAAGAGCCCTGACAGATGGAAGGAAGTACTGATGCAACTTAGAACTTTGTAAATTCACAGCAAATCAGCTCATGCAAAGGCACATATGGGAAAAAAAGCACAACATGCCTTCACCATATAAGCAACAGTGCTTCTGCAGAAAGAAGTGAGGTTAGAGTAGGGTGAAATTAAAGCTGTGATACATGATAGTATATAGCATAGCCTCAAAATTAAATAGACAGTTTATTTCAATTTTTAATACAAAACTAGTAGATCGGCAAGATAATTTGGAAAGCAGCAAACACAAGAGTATGGAAGCAAAGTTATGATGACTGGCAGTGACTAGAATTACGCTGTCTTTTCTAAAGAAAGCAGGAGCAAGAAGGTGGAGTTAAGGGTTCTTTCATCAGGAAAAAAAACTTGAATATAAGGATGTGTAACGGTGCAATTGCAGTAAGGAGAAAACTTAATAAACTTTCAAAAGAGTGATAGTAGCTGTCAGATTGGAGTACAGCAAATGAAACAAATGTCATTAAGAAAGGGAGAAATAACAAGCAAGGCAGATACAGGCGTCTTATCTGACAGCAACGGTGTGCGAGGCTTTAGAACAAATTTTGGAATAATCAGTCACTAACGACAAGGAAGACTGAATTAAAAGGGACTTAATGAACTTGTGAGTGGGATTAATAAAACAGGGAGAAATGTGATTGTACAACTGCCATGCCAAGTGTATGGATTCTAGTCTGGAGAAGCTGAGATGGTGCCCTTTGAAGGACAAGAACATCACAAAACAATCAAGGGAAAGCTGTAATGGATATGGATGCTGTGAGAGTTAATTGTACAAAGTATGGTGCAGGAGAAGGAAGAAAGGAATAATGCCAGTGTACAGTTATGGATTTGTCCTACACTGTAATAAGTTAAAAGTAGAAATTGTCCAGAAAACAAGTAGTCATCCTCTCTATTATCCAAGTCTAGAAAAGCTTGCCTTGTTCAGATACAGAAAAGCAAATGCTGAGAAAGGACATAACTGTTGTCTAACTATCTTAGCATAGGAAAACAGTGAATTCACAAAGTCATATAGGCTAAAAGAATAAATTGATACTAGAAAAAGTAGCTATAAGCTGGCCATGAGCAAATTTAGACCAAAAAAATGGAAGATTTCTGGTATTCCAAGCACGACATTCTGGAAGTCTTTCTAAAAGAACAGGGAAGGATTCATAACTATAAAACTTTTTGAGTGTCTTATCTGCATTCTTCAAAACAACTTTTTCCAGGCTTCAGCTTGGTGTCATGAATAAAGTTTATTAAAAACAGTTTCCTGTTACAGCCTTAAAAGTGATAATTTACACCAGACTGTATGGTGAGCAGTTGTCTTATTGCCAATTCCAGGCAAAATGGATTTCCCAATTTTAGTAAAAAAAGTAAATCTTTCTTGTGTTTTCTTCTGTCTGACTGGAGAATTCTGTTGTTTCTTATGAGGTCACTTACGTAGATGAACTGTAGTCTAGCTGATTTTTATTTTCCCTTTCATAGATGAGATTTAATTTATGTCTTTAATGTCTTGTTTTTAACAGAATGCACATTTACTTATAACTATTATAACTATTATAACTAATATATAACTATTCTTTAGGTCCTTTGAAATATTTCAGAATTTCAAAGAAATGAAGATTTGGTTCAGACAGAAAAATCAATGGTGAGACCACATGCAAAAGTTAGAACAAGCATGTTTCGGCATCCTCTTAGTTGTCTTCATTCATTGAGGTCACATGAATGCACTTTTTGCCATTGTACCACAAGGACAGTTTGTAACAGTTTTGAAGTATTTTTACTGTCACTGATCTGGGAAATAGACTTTACCAGATTGCAGGTCCCAGAAAATCAGTATGGCCTCTTCCCTTCCACCTATTTAACCTCCCTCAAAGATTAACTTTGTTTTCCACCCTATAAAGCAATATGCACCAGCATCTTGTTTTTCATGGCCTGAAAGCAGATTGCGCTGAATGTATCCATTAGCTGAGCATGATTCACATCACTGATATATTCTCCTCAGTCATCTCCTAGTGTCAGCAGGGCTTTTTGGGAGTACAGGAAATGCAAATGCAGGCTGTATGTCTCAGAGAGGCCAAGCTGCTGACGTTATTTGCAGCCCCCTCTTTGTAATTATTTACAATCCAAACTTTGAACAACTTTGGCTTTGCTCATTCAAGTGAAATGAGATTTTTTTCTAAAATCCCCACATTTCATAGAACAAGAAACCCTCTTCTATTTCAGTAGTTACAGAAAAGAAGCCCCAGAAGGCCAGAAATAGCTTAAAATTGAGAAGTGGGGTAATGACCCATCATCTTCCATGCTGAAGTTCTCTCCTCACACAGGGAACCTCGCAACAGCAGGGGTGAGACTGGGTACCCGCCCAAGAAACTCCAGAATTAATGCTGACGTGGGCTGCTCTTCTCCAGCCACCACTGCGGTCATCCGCTGGCTTGGAGTTCACATCTGCCAGCCATCGTGCTGAGTTTTACGTGAAGCGCTCTTTCCTCTGCTGCGGGTAGAAAAACAGGCTGCCTTTTCCACTGACAGCGTGTGGTTTCTCATTCACAAATTTTTTTTCCTCACATGCAGGAGGCTTGAGTGCAAATGCTTTATCAAGTGACTAATTTACCACGCCTGTGGTTTATCTCACTGAGCTCTCTTCATCACTTGGAAAGTGCTACTGTTATTCCCTGATTGCTGTACAGAAACGGAGAAAACATCTAAGCTGGCATGACGAAGTTTACCTAGGAGATGTCAGTGGCTTCTTCGCTTGTGGTTAGGGGCAACAGGCTGGGCTCACATGTATCATTTCTTCTTTCTTGCAGAGAGGGAAAAATCAGAAAGAATTGATGATGCTTGACTAACAACATGTGTGGGCTATTGAGCTTCACCTATGACAGTCAACCCTCTGTAATAACCTACGACCAAGTCATCAGCAGAAATGAGCAAACAAACAAAATTGCCCTGCACTTTTGTTTCTCCAAGGACATTCTGGCTTCCTTGCCATCAATTCAGTGGAAAGCATGACTGCACCATAAATACCAAAATGACTTAAAACAAGCAGTGTGGGGGGAAAGTGGAAGGAAGAGTATCAATCAGTTAATGATAACAAGAGATGCGTACTAATAGGCCAAAACAGAGGTATTAAATCACATGTCTGAAAGTCTCAGAGGCCTTAGAGATTAAAAAAAAAAAACCAAAAACCTGTTACAATTGACTAGAAGGCTGATTGAAAAGCAAAGACCGATCTGCATAACCCTTGGAGGGTAATAAAGTTTTACGTACCAAACCACTAGATCTCAGCTGTGTGTTGCATAAGCTCCAGATGCAATTTCCATACCATTCAGGTTCTGATAAACCAGAAGATGTGTAAAAAGCTGCTTGGATGGTCATGCTCAGAGAGTGGTGGTGAATATAGTTAAATCCAGCTGGTGACCAATCACAAGTGATGCTTCCCAGGGGTCAGTACTGGGTCCCCTTCTGTTTAATATATTTATTGATGATCTGGACAAGGAGATTGAGTGTGCCCTAAGTTAGTTTGCAGATGACAGCAAGATAGGGGGAAATGTCAATCTATTCTAGGATAGGAAGGCCCTACAGAGGGATCAGGACATTTTGGATCAATGAGTTGTGCCAATCGCATGAGCTTGAAGAAGACCAAGTGCCAGGTCCTGCACTTTGGTCACAACAATCCCATGCAGTGGTATATGCTTCAAGAGGAATGGCTGGAAAGCTGCAAGAAGACAAACGATCTGGGAGTATTAGATAATAGCCAGCTAAACATGAGCCAGCAATGTGTCTAGGTGGCCAAGAAGGTATAATTGTATGAGAAAAACTGAGGCTGGCCAGGTAGATGGTGGAGTTACACTCCCTGAAGGAGTTCAAGAAATGTGGAAATGTGGCACTGAGGGACATTATTAGTAGGCATGGTGGTGATGGGTTGATGGTCTTTTCCAACCTTAATGATGTTATAATGGCACTCCAATGCCATCTTCCTTGGGTGGCCTCTCCCTCTGTATATCTTCTCTCAATAAGATATGTTAAGTTCAGATTTGAGGTTTAACAAAAGCAGTAAACATTTGAGGTGTAACAAAAGCAAGCATACTCTTGTGCCTGGGAAGGAATAACTGCAAATGTCAGTACAGGTTGGGACATGACATCCTGGAGAGCTCTGCAGAGGAAGACCTGAGGGTCCTGGTGGACTACAGGTTGGCCATGAGCCAGCAGTGTGCCCTGGTGGCCAAGAAGCCCTGTGGGAACCCTGGGGTGCATTAAAAGGAGTGTGACCAGAAGGTTAAGGGAGGTGATCTTCCACCTCTACTCTGCCCTGGTCAGACCTCAGCTGAAGTACTGCATCCACTTCTGGGCTCCCAGTATAAAAAAAAAAAAAAAAAAAAACATAAAAAAACAGGTCTCTCCTGGAAAGAGGAGGACCAGTGGAGGGCCACAAAGATGAGAAAGAGCCTGGAGCACTTCTTATGAGGAAAGGCTGAGTGACCTGGGTCTGTTCAGCCTTAAGAAGAGAAGACTGAGAGGTGATCTTAATAATGTTTATAAGTATCTTAAGCGTGGGAGTCAAAGGAACATGGCCAGCCTCTTTTCAGCGGTCTGTGGGGACAGGACAAGGAGAAACAGCCATGAACTTTGGCATAAGAATTTCCACACAAATATGCGAAGGAATTTCTTCACAGTAAGGATGACATAGCACTGGCACACGCTGCCCAGGGATGTTGTGGATTCTCCTTTTCTGAAGATATTCAAGACCCGCCTGGATGCTTACCTGTGCAGTTTGCTGTAGGGGACCTGCTTTGCAGGGAGGTTGGACTTGATGGTCTCTCAAGGTCCCTTCCAACCCCTACAATTCTGTAATTCTGTGATTTTCATAGCTTAATGAGGCTCTGTATCCCTAAAAAATCACTAGGAGCTGGGGTGAGGAGGAGAGGCACAGCAGGGAGCAGGGCTGAAAGCAGATAGGAATGGGCTGGTGGTCACATCAGCATCAGTGACTATCAGCTCCAGTCAGAGAAGAGGTTAAGGCATTTTTCATAGTGTCTAACCTATGCTACAAGAATGGCCATCCTGATTGAGGGATCACCAGAAATGGCTCCTGTGTGACATGCATGGTTCAGTGACAGAAGAGCATCCCTATGGCTGTGTAGCCTCACTGTTTATTCTCAGACAGCATATCAAAGTTAGATTTCTACAGCTTCTATCAGAGGTTTTTGAAGCTCAACTGTCTAATGTTGCCGGGAAGCCTGATCTGATATCCTGGCTGGCCATGCTATGAGCAGGAGGTCAAACCAGGGGCCTCTGGAGAGCGCAGCCAGCCTGAATTACTGTGGCATTATGTTAACTGATGTCCTTCAGAGCTGCAACCCAATCCACAGGATTGAAAATCATTATCAAGAATGTTTTGCAGCTTAGCATTCAAACTTACTCCTGACATATGTTGCCAGCATTTTTATTCCATAATGGTCTCCAGCTTTAGTCAGTGGTTCCTTTTCCATCTAGCAATGCTTCTTATACACCTACTGCTTGTCTTTGCATTTCCTAATCTCTCTTCCAGTGGAGCCAATAGAATAGAAATACTGAGCAAAGTATTGATTTTAAAATGAACTCTGAACTAAAGTGAAATCTGAACTAAGGTGAGACTGTTCTCTGAACATGTGCATGGAAACCCTCCAGCTCCTGTTGGTTTTCACAAGTGAGTACCGCAGTGGCAGTCGCTATTTACAATAAAAAGAAGCTTGGGTAGAGGTTGGGGAACATTGTGAAGTGACCACAACGTGCTGTGTGAGCACTGGTGTAACCTTTCCCTTCCAGTAACAGTAACAGAGATCCTCCCCCTTCTCAGCTCTCCCCTACCTAGTGTTGTGTAGGTGTTGGTGGGGAAGCTGACATGAGCTGTATCTGGGCTCAGGGTCTGCAGGAGGCTGTTTTGGGAAGCATCTTGCTAACCGCTAGAGCACGGCTGCATCTGTTTCTTTTCCGGCCATGTCTTTGCCATGTCTTTGCCATGTCTTTGCCATGAGGAGGCTACTATGGATGTTGATGTATGTTGTGAACCTAGAGAAACAGTAATCAGATGGCAAAATTTGACACCAGTTACATCATTGTCCAAAGTCCATTCTTGTTCTGTGTTTCAGGAACAGTTACATTCCCTCCAATGCCTTCTGAGGGAAGCCATCACAACGTACGCTGAGGGCTACTTTACAATACCACCTCAGGGCTCCAGCTGGGATAAGGAACATGCTGCATATGGTTCTGGCTACAGCAGAAATTACTCATTAAGAAATGGTCTTTGGCCTGAGATTTTGCACTTCAGAGAAGTAAACCCATAAAAGTAGGGTAAATTTGTAAATGGTCTTATATGTGATAGAAATTGTTGCCTTTGCTGATTGTTGCTGTTATTTGCATGACACCAGAAGTGCAGATACAACTGCCGCTTTCCACTAGATCCATGCTTTTCAAGAAGCTACAAGCTAGAGAAAATTTTTATGCACAGCCACACATTTTTCATTTTCATAGCAGTCACAAAATATGATTTTTCCCCTTAAGAAGAGTCGCTGCTCCCAAAAAAACCAAAACAGTGTATTGCACAAGTCATGCTACGCAACCTCAACAGTTAACACTATAAATACATTAATTTCCCTCTGAGGATTTCCATACACAAAGTAAAGAAAAAGTGCAATTAATTGATTTTTTTTTTAGTTTGCCATCTAGGAATGGTGCTTTAATGAAGTGATGTACGATGCTCTCTTAAGAATTCTGCAGGAAATTCATATCTAATTTATAACCTAAATCTCTGCTTAGATGCCCATCCTTCTTCCTCCATATTTTTAATTTCAGTTTTAAGATTGTGGCAATGGAATGTTTTAAAAAATCTTCTATATATCCATCTCAGCTTTACATACAAGGAAACAACTTTTGAAACATCATCTAATACTTTCTCCATTAACTGAAGAGTCAAAGGTAAACTGGGACCGACATGAGTCTTGTTTTCTAAGAGTGACACCTAGAGTTTCATCTGAAAATTTAAAAAGGTTTTCTTTACTTGTCCAGGTTTAGAAGGCAATAGGCATTTGTCCAAGCATATTATTTTGAATTTATAGTTACATATACTTAACAGTAACTTGTTAATAAGTCTTTGTGCAGATTTCATACCAACTTGTTAAGCGGCCCACATATTGTCATTTACCGGAACTATAAGACAAAGGCCTTTATTTTGCAGACCTCATATTTAAGTATTCCCTGATAAGCATAAAATTGTTTTGAAAGTGTGATTTGCATTCCTGCATTTTGCAGACCACATATTTAAGTATTCCCTGATAAGCATAAAATTGTTTTGAAAGTGTGATTTGCATTCCTGCATGAAGGCATGCACCCTGCCCAGAGGCAGTGGTGCTCTCATTTTATAGACAAGGTGACTAAGTGCATACTGCAGTGTCCTAAGCCATGCAGAAAATGAGAGCGAGAACCCCAAGCTGCGAGTCTTGTTGCCATAAGATGATAACCTGATTTTTCCATTACACGGAGGGAGGAATCAGGGCTGACTTTTGCTCCAGCCTGATGCCAAAATGTTCTCCTTTGGAAGGACTCCTGCCTGCATCCAGGGCTAACATAACAGCACAGCATGGAGGCTGCCTCTCTCTCTCCTTACCCCACCTCTGTGGGGTACTGCCCTAATCACTGAGGAAGAGGGTGCTGCTTGTGGGTTGACAATAATTAGACAAACTGCTTAAGCTCAACTGAAACTTGTAAAAATCAGCTGTCTGACCCATTTAGACCAGATGTGTCCAATCTACGGCCTATGGGCCACATGTGGCCTGGCTCAGCACATCCTATGTCTGCCCCCTGCACAGGGAGGGCACAGTGCAATGCTAACTCAAAATGTGGCAAATACTGTTATGTATACAGCTAAACACAGTGATCAGCAGAAAATATGCAGCCCTACTTTCCATTCTGCTACAGGAATTTGAGAACTGGTGTCAAGACTGATTAAAAAAAACATCAGTTGTTTGTAATTTGTTATTTGCAACTCCATTTTCAGTTGAAATAAGTACATTATTGTGAATTTTCAAATGGAATGTACTAAGTTGAATTCAGATAGTCAACTCAAAAATCCAGTTATGTCTCTTTAGATTTTAAAAGCCCTATCTTACCCCTCACTTCACATTACTGATTATTCATGTCAATGCATTTTGGCGTACATTTGTGAACAATTATTTTCAAGAATGAAGCACAGAAAAAGTAAAATTTCATCAAAAATCTCTGACTAACACCTTGAGAACTCACAGACAATTGCAACTACTGCCACTGAACCTATCTGATGCATTAGTTTCACAAAAACAAGGTTAAATGTCTCACAAGTCTTATGGTTGTGTTACTCCCTCATTTTTTAATGCTTTAATTAAAAGTCTAAAAAATAAAAGAAGTATTGTTAGAGACGTAAGCTATATCATATATTTTGTATGTGGCCCAACACAATTCCTCTTTACTCCTTGTGGTCCAGGCAAGCCAAAAGGTTGGACACCCACAGTTTAGACTCCAAATGTTTCTATTTGTCTCTTTCTGTGTCACCTCTGTATGCCTTCAAAAAACAAAGCAGCAAAGCTCACTTTGAGAAATCATTATAAACCACTTCAAAACTTAAAAAAAAACCTGTTGTTATTTTGTTCTGGAAACACATTTTTAACACCAGTGCTGAGCATAGAACTGACGTCCATCTTCCCTTCCTATCACAGAGGAAAATACAGATAATGCACTTGCAAATCTAAAATGCAAAGTTAAGGGTGCATTTTAGCCTGTGAATATCCTAGGTGTTATCATCCCCGAATGACAAAGAAATAATAATTTTTAAAATCTGTAAGATTCAAATAACTTGGAGGTGATTCCTCAGAGCCAGGAATGATTTTGTTCACTGTTTGTTTGTCATAGAATGAAAAACACTCAGATAAAATGCAGCAGTCTGGTTACTGCAACAAAACCTGGTGTTTTGCAACTCCTTCTAGTAATAAAGATAAATTGTGGAATAATATAATATAATGTGACATAATGTACTACTAATAAATAAATAAAGCAGAAGATTAAATCTCGTTCTGATTGCTAAATACACAGGCATTCAGGTGAAGCTGGTATTCCTCTGAAGCATTTGAGAAAGTGCTCTGCAGACCTACATGGGGGATGGGAGGGGCAAAAGGCAGCATTCATGGCCTCACCTGCATGTTCTATGTAATCTCACTTATGTTCTGGATCAACAAGTACCTGTCATGTCATGCTAAAATGAGAAAATAATCAGTGAGCAGAAACAAGCTCATATGAGCGTGTATTTACATAAAAATCATAATAAAGCATCTCCAGAGTTTATCCTAAAATGCTAACAGCTCAGCTACTCTGGTTGACATGCAATGCCTGAAGTCAGCACAAGGCTACCTAGAGGCCCATGTGAAAGACATGTGCCATGTAACATGGCACCAACAGGTGAGCTCTGAGCACCAAAGTCTTCATTTTCATTGCTGTCCCAGCACCTTAAGTCAGCCAATGGTATTTCCCAAGAGCATCCGCTTTAACAGAAGAATGTTCTGTATTTCAACATGTAATGAATACAGTTGCTTGAAGTTAATTGCTAGAACACAAAGCTAGAATGCCAATGTTATGACAGTTCATTGCTTGTGCTGAAAGGCTCATGTCTTCATTGCAGAGCTCTTAATATGAAACATAAGTACAAAGTGATTTCTTTGTGTTCTCGTTGAAGATCAGCACTTGAAACCATCTGAGATCATTTGTTATAATAAAAAAACTGCTTTTAAATCTACTGTTACCATCAGAAGCCATTGCTGCTGAGATTTGCTGGCAGTTTCCCAAAGCAAATATGTACCGTTTCTTCCTTAAATGATCTATAATGTGTTAATGAGTAACTTTGCACACTGCAATTCAAAATTGCCACAAGCGATCAGCGAATAAGTGTTGCAAAGCTGTGGAAGGACCTGGAAGAAAAAGCCAGCCATGCTGCAAGACCCCAGGCCATAAGAAAGGCAAGGTCAGATAGGGTTTGTGGGCAGGGAGGGGTGAGATGGGGTTGTAAGGAGTTCTGGAGCATAGGGTAGCATGGAGCTCTGGCTCCAAAAGAAACAGTTCACTCATGGATTCATTAATGATTTCTGCCAGGATGCTGGGCAGTGACTCACAAGCGATTCTGCAGAATCTCAGCCTTATGGCAGTCTAATCATACAGATGAGGAATTCTTTCTTATCCGGATAATTTCTTCCTATAAGTCTTTAAAAATGTGGGAAAACTAGAACTCCATTTTCATCTTGTACTATGCAAAAGACCTTTCAGAAACAATCGAGTAATAATGTCCCACAAATCTCACTCATACCATTTTCAAATCCAGTAAATGGCAATCAACTAATCATGTTTTCTGTACTGTGTGATCTCAAGTAGAGGGTGTGACATGAGAAGGTCATGCATGAGTCATAGACCAAAGTTTTGTCTTTAATTGGAGTATGTTCATTAGGTATCAATTATTACTTTAAGTTAATAATAATGATAAGCAGCATATACTTATTTTTTCTTCTTTACTGTAGAATAGTTGTGCATAGTTACATATCTATAAAATATGTTTATATATATATTGTAGGGGGGAGGTTCTGAAGTGTTCCATGTTACTTTAAATTGTAATCACACAGTGCTGACACAAGGCATGGCTAGATCCTGATCCCCATTGTAGTAGACTACAAGGTGAACTCGTGCCGTGTGTCTGGGGACTGCCTGTGAGGCAACAAGCTGGTGGGCAGGACACGAAGCACATCATGCCGTAACTGTTCAAAGGGCTGCTCTTGCACTGAGGGTAGGCATAGCTGCCAAGACAACTCTGAAAGATCTTGAAAGTCCCTCTTTCTGTTCTTTTTTTGCAAAAGCTATCCTCCAGTGTGGCAGTGCTGCTGCCAGGTAAGTTGTACATCCAGCACACGGTTGTTTGTCAGGCCTTTCGGATAGGATCTGTTCTTAATATAGAGTTGACATGTTTTCAGTCACCTCCTTGTTCCTCATACTATGGTTTGGATGTAGGCCTGAATCCAGGGAAGGAGAATATCGAGCTCGTTGATGGCCTTGTATACACCCTTCTCCCCAAGCTGTCAAGAAGATAAAAGCATTAGAAGTGAAACCACCCACACCACCAAAGCAGGAACCAACAGCTCCTGCTCTTACCTTAAGAAATGTTTTCTTTATATTTTTGACAGCAGAAGTTAACCTTGTGGATGGAGCACATGGAAGCTGAAGGGATGAGAAGAAACCAAAAAAGCTTGTTGCAACAGGGATGCTGATGGAAATGAAAAAGCAGTGAGGAAGAAACAAACCCACAGTGTGGCACCATTGGACTATGTGTAAAACATGTGAAATCAGCACCTCCTCCTATTACAGAAGTGTTGCTTTACTTGAGTGCTTTCTGGAAAACTGAGGTCACACTACAAAAGCTGTCATATAGGTATCACCAAGTCTTCATATTGCACATTTCCTATTTATCTCAGGGGTTTTTATATCAGTGGCAGCTACAGCTTTTGTATGATGCAACCTAGTTGTAAGGCTCAGGTTCTTTAACTAGAATTTTCAGTCTGGAAGCACAGCTGCCAGGGGATCCCCAAACTGGCACCCACGGCCCCAGGGTTCCCTGACAGCTGTGCCACCATCCGCCGCTCACTGTGCCCAATCTGCATGCTCACAGGTGTGCATTACAACTCTTTCAATTGTGTTTTTTTGGTTGCTTTTTCTGGAGCACTCTGGATAAACTTTCTAAGCAACACCTTCAGCACTGCTACCTGATTCCCCAACTCTCTATGCTTTGCAAGGGAAAAATCCTACTGTGGAAAAAGTGGACATATCTGGTATTTTCCAGTTTACAAGCAAAGCCAGCAATTTGGAAAAGAGGCACAAGTCCTGAATTCATTTAAAAAGAGGTGACCGTCCATCTTTCCACTTCAAACAGAATTTTTTAAAAAGGAGCACAAATTTTCTTTTCAAGTTACTTTCTGTGTATGTTAAAATCACCTTGCAATGAAAATGTAAGTAGAAGTAACTTGTATTTTTAAGCCTTTAATAACCTTCTAACCAGGGCAGTTCTTTGTGACGTGGGTTTTTTTGTTATTTTGTTTTTGGGTTTTTTTGTATGCTTTTTTTTTAAAGGTCAGTTTGCATGATGCAGATTTCCACACAAGGATTTCAGAGCAAGTGAACAAATGAGCAAGAAAGCAAGCTTGCTTATTTCAAACTACACTGCAGTCTCTACTAAAGACTGACAAGCTCTATTTGCAATGATAGAGCAATATTAAAAATCCTACAGTCAATGTATTGCCTTTCTGCACTCCAATACAAGAAAAAACTTATTCAACCTCCTATTGACGTAGAAATATCCCCAGAAGCAGCAGCTGCTCTCACATTGTTGCCATCTCAATAGGACAAATGAGCAAGTAAATGGGCTTTTGCTGAGGACAGTGGTGCTGCAGATGGATGTTCCCAGTATACAAGAAAAAATGTACAATTCTTTAACAGTGCAGTTGTACTCTAAGTGAAAGGGCTTGATTTCTCTGCAGAAAAGGGACTTAGGGATTTTGGTACCTGTGCATTTTTGAAAAACTGAACTTGGGCTCTTACACTATTAGAAATGACCATAATGTAGTACAAAGTCTTTGGTAGTGGTTTGAACCAAATATTGTTAGGATTTTTACATAGTAGGCTTGCCAGTTTACTTGACTGAATTAGAGACAGAGTTCACAAAAGAATATAGGGTGGGTATGTACATAAACGTGTCAGTGTTTCCCTCACTTGTATAAAGAACTTGACCCAGGAAAGATGATGCATTTCTTATGCAAGTATGTTGCCATGGTGGAAATCCCTTCTGGCAAACATCTTACAATTCAACTGTACAATGAACATTAAAGAATTCATCCATAAATTTATGAGGGAATAATATGGTGGAGAAATCACAAACTATATATTAGAAGAAGATTCATTACTTTCATTCTGATCACAATTTCTGTTATTCTTTCAAATTTTTTTTTCTATTGTTGACTTTGAATTAATACAAATTCTTTTTAAAGTGCTACCATTTCCAGAAATGAGGTGTCTCCTAGAAAATCATGACAAGTCATCATTTTCTGAACAGTTACTGCTTTTCTTCTATAAGAGGAAGTCTTTTCTTTCCTATGTATATATATGTATATATATATTAAGATTGGAAAACTTAAATTGTTTTGTTTATATTTGTTTTGGATAGAATACCGGTACTAACTGTTAAAAGAATTCAGGATCTTTGAGAAATGCACTGTATTTTGTCTCCATAGAGCATGGAAACAGAAGGGTTACTAAGTTATATAGTTAGCTCCAGTCACTGATGGCACATCATAATAACTGATGTGCTGAACTGAGTCAAAACTTATAGTCTGAACTCTTCTATGTGTACTGACACTTGTATGAGGTGTAATTTTCAGACAATTTTCTAGGCAAGAATGGAATCTTATTCAATTATGTTGTATTGTTGTATTGTTCTAATACTTGGAATTTTGACAGACACAGATAATTATAACAGAATTCTGTGAATAATGATTGCAATTATGTAGCATGGCTTAAACCCTGAACCTGAGAGCTGGGGGAGTTTTCTCCCACTGAGATCTGAACGTTTTTACATTATACAAATATTTTTGTTGTGTTCTGAGATACAGCACCGCAAGGAGATGTCTGAAGTTGTTTATTTTTGAACTGCAAGTATCTGTGTGCATATAGAACCACTGTCCCTTTCTTACATGCTACCACACATTTCAGATTAGACAAAGCTATAATTCAATAACATTTTGTTGACTTTTCATTGTGCCTTCACTTATTAAAATTAGCATAGATATTTATCTGGCTGTTCACGGTTGTATTACAGCCTAAGTCACATTTGACTTTTTGTGACACTGTTACTTGTAAGGACTAAAGGTTTTGGAGGGAAAAAAAATGGCTGTGGATGATAAAGCTTTAAGGCATACCTTGTTCCTATTCATCTACTCTTAAAAGAGAGGCCAGAAGGTAAGGCTTAACAGGACATTCTGCAGCCTAGCATGTATGTGACAAGAAGGGGAAGAGAACCAGCCTACAAGTGATGGGGTCATTTTAGTATCACCGTTTAACCTATGTGCATATTTGTACTGGCAAAGATGTGCACTAACTACTGTCCTGGTGTCACGTGCAAGGTGGGATGATGACTCAGTACTGATAGGACACCTCAATTCACTCTTGGGACATGCTGCCAGTGGGCAACAGCTTCAACTGTGCGTATAGCCAATACATGAAAACTGCTCCTTTGTGGTTTATTCCATGTCATAGAACCATAGAATCGTAGAATCAATTATGTTAGAAAAAGCCTTTAGAATCAAGTCCAATGATCCACCTAACACTACAAGTCCACCGCTAAACCATGTAGCTAAGAACCACACCCACACATCTCTTAAACATGTCTAAGGATGGCAACTCCACCATATCCCTCAGTGTACCCTTGCAATCCTAACTACCTGTCTGTCAGTGAAGAAATTCTTCCTGATAACCAGCCTAAATCTCTCCTATTGCAACATGAGGATGCTGCCTAACATTCTATAACTTGTTACCTGAGAAAAAAGACTGGTACCCTCCTTCCTGCTTTCTCCTATGAGGTAGCTACGGAGAATGATGCCATCTCTCCTCAGCCTCCTTGTCTCCAGACTAAGCAGATCTAATTCCCTCCACCACTTCTCACATGTTTTGTTTTCTAATCCCTTCACCAGCTTCACTGCTCTTCTCTAGATAAACTCAAGCAATTCAATGTCCTTCTTGTAGTGAGGGACCCAAATTTGAGGTGCAGCCTCACCAGTGCCTCATACAAGAAAGCAATCACTCCCCTAGCCCTGCTGGCCACCCTATTTTCGATGCAGGCCAGGCTGCCTTTGGCCTTCTTGATCACCTGGGCATATTGCTGGCTCATGTTCAGATGACTGTTGACCAGCATTCCCATGTCCCTTCTGCTTGGTAACTTTACAGGTGCTCTTTCCCAAGTCTATATCACTGCATGCCACTGCTTGCTTATGAGTCACCATTGGCTCTTCCCAGGTTCAGTGTGGTGGAGTAGAGATAATATGTAAGTAAGAGTACCCATGGCATCTCCACCACCCTGCAGACATGCTCTGGGAGGAAACAAGTGGTGTGAAACTTCCCCAGGCTCAGGGGTAAGTCCTTGGGAAGCTGAGTTCTCTGCAGCATAAGGCACACCATGATTCTGAATCACACAAGTATGATCTAGCCCTTTCCTAGCCTCTCAGCTGGACAGAGGTAGTTTAGCTCTCAGTAATATACTCACACAAGCATTCATGTTCTCTTGCAGGACCCGGAAGGCACTAATAACGTACAGCTTTTCACTTTCCACTCCAAGACGACTGAAAACATTTTTCATGTAGAATGAGAGGAGCTGATCTCGAACATTACAATTTGTCTGAAAACAAAGCAGGGAAGGAGTTGACAAATGAAAATCTCAAAGTCAAATTTTGTTAAAATGTTACGTTTGCAAAAATACATGTGGTTAGAAAGCATGTAATCAATAGAAATATTTTCAAGAATTTCAGTATCCAATTAGATTGCATCCTTTTTTTCAAACATCTCAGTATACCCCTGAGGTTTCTGAAGATAGGTCAGGAGGATGTTGCACTGACACAGCAAGGAGTATCAGTAAGATAAGCCATAAACAGAAGAGACAGCAATAAATCTAGTGCACAAGGGATAAATAGAAGATCAATAGGAAAGTTAAGCCAGATAATCATCCACACTGTAGGTGTGACTGTGGGTGTTATTGTCTGATTCCTCCACACCAGTGTCCCATGCCATACAAGATGCTTTAAGGAATTCCTCCCAGCCCCAGCTGCTGCTCCAGAAGAGACCACCTTGTTTAATACTTTACTTCTCTGTGGGATATCCTGGACATCCAAAGGTATTGAAAATGGCTATATTCCTACTTTTAAGAAACCAAACCAAGTATTGGGTGCAAAATTAAGCCATCAAAATGTCTGCATGTACATTGCATGGGCAAGTAAGGATCCTTCAATCCTGGATCCGCTCAATGAGATCCCCAGTTCAAAGGCTAGTAGGTCTCTACTGACTGACTCCACTGAGTCAGTCTGCCCTACTGACTAACTCTCTGCATAAAAGATGCTAAAACCAGTCACATATCTGTAGTCACCTATGAATAGACCCTGTAAATCAGTGTCTCACTTCCATGCCACACAGAAGGCAGCTCAACTGCCAGGATGGTGGATTTGGCCTTGGCCCTCATGTGAATGAGATGGTACCTGAAAAGCATTACTGAGGAGGATCACACATGTGTAAAGTATTCAAGGGAGGAGCAAAGGCTATCACAAACATGTTCCTTCACAATGCAGTAGACACTGTCATCTGAATGCTCCAAGGAGAGCTCCACTGCAACCAGCTAGACAAATGCCCCTAGCCAGGCTTTCCACACCCACCTCTTTCTCCTCATACCACGATCACTTCTTCCCCCAAGTCCCATAGGAAAGTCAGTTTTTGTGGTGCAGATGTAACACTTTCTCTAAGCAGAGAATTCCATTAAAATTATGGCTCTAGTAAACATTGTGAACTTGACAATTAAACACAACTAATTTTTGTGCCAGCTGTCATTCTTTCCTATCTCTACATACTAAAGGAAAAACAAAGCAAAAACTGTGGAAAAACAGTAATATAAATCTTACCATAAACAGCGTTTTTGTTGTCTTTTTTAGAAGTCTTGTATTCCTGATGAGATCCTTCTGTAAAATGCAATGTGCTAGGATTAATTAATCTAAGAAGATGAAGGAAGAAAGAGGTTTTAGTCTAATCTGTACAAAACTCTGTACAGTAGTGTTTCCTATCAAGGTGTATTCTGGTCATGGTAATAATAGTAATCTTATTCAGGTGTAGGATGATGTCCCTGTAAATCTTTGTTCCAGTCCCAGCCTGTCTGCCTATGAACTTCTTCCATGACCTTGGCAAACTCATCCCACCTCTCCATACATCCTCTTTTTTTCCCATCTTTACAAGAGGAGTAGAAGCGTTATCCTTTCTCTCAAGACCACAGAGATACATTCAGCTTACTGAAGTGTCCAGGTGATGAATAGCGAAGCTGCCAAAGAAGCATCCGTAAATAGAATAAACTTCAGCTAGTGGGATCAACTTACAGGAACAGATGATTTTAAACTAGTTGCCTTGGTATATAGGTTCTCTGTCACTTGGGAGAGTAGTCCTTTTCGGCAGGTACGCTTTCCTGTAGGTGACTTTTTGCCTTCTACAGTGAAAAGACAAAGTAGAACTAACAAATACCCAGATCTGAAAATAGAATACGCTTTCATCTTCGCTCCCAAATCTTCGTGCTCTACAGTCACAGCAGCATATGTGATACAGCAAGACTGGTTAGATGACAGAGGTTAACCTAATTTTGTTAACCCTCAACACAGCTTCTGCACTGAGATGCTCATGTAGATAACCTAATGCTCGTGTGCTGGCTCATTAGTATTGTTGCTGTGCTTTTTTATAGATGTTGCTCCACTTTCAACAAGTTTTACCACAATCATCTGTGACGTTTTCTAAACGATATCTCCATATTTACTGGCAGCAGGGTCAAGGTTTCCAAGAAAGTAGAACTTCCCTCTCATGTGAGAACTCTTTTTTTTAAGTGGTGGTCATTTGAAGGAAAAGTATTTGAGCTGGTTAGTTTGGTTTCATAACAAATTATACCAAACGTGAATTTTCTAAAATTATTTTTCCACAAAACTTTACGGCAGCAATTTTCTAACACGCAGTGGCTCAGAGACAGAAAATTCTTTGCTAATTTACACTAAAACATTTTTGAAAATCCATTATGTATAAGGAAGCTAGACTATGTTGCTTTTAATTCTTCATTGTCCAGTCCATTGTGAAGTGTTTTTTCAGGTATACAGCAGATAGAAGCAAAAGATTTTGCTGCTTATTTTAATGGCTTTAATGAATCTTTTGCTGGGGCAAGATTTGAACTTGTTGTAGCAGCAGGTTATGCATCATGAAAAGCAGGTGTCCAGTCGGAGCTCTCCTCATGCACCGGGCATGCCTGGCTACCAAGCTTCCTTAAAAGCACACCAAGAACCAAAGGACAGAAAATGGCATGAGAAGTCCCAACTCACCCACCAGGAAGCTTAATTAAATTAAAACTGTAGAGTCTGATGCTTGATTTTCTATGCTTATGCCCAAACAGAGATTGGGCAATCTGTATCTCTGGCCTGCTTTTGGGCCTGCCAAATGCTGAGAGCAACAGAGTTGTCCATCTCAGTTGGATGACTGGGATAAATTCATCTCAGGTACCACTCCATTCATACAAGGAACGTCACACCAAGGATAGACTTAGAAATCTTGAAGTGATACCATCAGTGTGAGGCTATAAAGCAATGAACTGGTGAAGTCAGCCATCAAGACCCCAACGACCTGTATGACCCGCATTTCTATGTGTGATAGAAATAGGAAAAAGCAGCTTCTGGTCCAGCACACCAACTCTTCCACCTACAGTGATAGCAGGTTTGGAAGAAAGGATGAGACAATCTAGATAGTAAATTTAGCCCAGCATTGATCCCACTGGCTATTTATGCAAACAAATATGCATGCATTCTCGGTCAAGATGGACTCACATTCAACTCCAGGGGTCTCACCTGTAACACCCCCTGGAAAAGTTTTACTACATAACTAATCCACATATTCCAGTAGCTTCACTGTATGCTCCTGGGGCTCAGGACCAAAGAATTGACAAGAGGAGAAGAGTTAAGACCTTTGGTAAGTGGAGATGATGGAGACCTGAGGCCCTGCGTGCACTTCAGTACTCATTTGATCTCTGGTCTGTGTTTAAACTCTCTAAATGCTGTCAGATTTGTTTGATCAGATACACTAAAGACCAGCATTCAAGGCATGTGGACAGCAGATTAAACACTTTCTTTTAGTTTGCTCCCAGAGAAGGATTTCAGGCAATCTCAGAAGCAGAGTCAGAATGCACAACTGCCTTACTTTCCCCAAGGTGTGGTACTCTCTGGTCAATAGCTTTACTCTAGATGGAATAAATGTGTCATGTAGCCAGACTGTAATGGCTTTTCACAAGAAAATCAATAATTTTAAACATCTCTGAAACTCCTGTTGTTGCTGGAAAACCCTTGAACCCACAAGTTTCATTTTGTCTGTTCTGCAAGCTCCTACCACCGTGCTATAGTAGTTACACTGATGCATTGGGTTTTAGAGAGCTTCCTTGGTGACTCAGCACATGCCTTGCCGAATCCGGATAGCTTTTCCATAGAGTTGTGTAAATGGATGCAGGTGGATGTAAATGCATGGTATCCATCTTAAAAAAATAATATAGGATGTAGGGTTTCCTTATCTTTCCTATTATGGGAGGATGGTGAGTGCTGTTTAATATCAGATTTTGTAAAGTCAGTTAACTTTTTGTAATATGTTTAGAACAAAGTTGTTTTTTTTTTAATTTCCTTTTTTTGGTGGAGTGCCTCATTTAGTGCTCTGTACACTGCAGTTTATTACCACTTTGGCACTCAGTTATAGTAATGTTATAAATAATATAGAACACAAAAGAATTGATATTACTCAGTGTTTTGAAGTTGTATGAAGTAGAGGAAGAAAGACATTCAGGGACACGGATCTTTTAGAAATGAACACTGAAAAATGCTGCAAAGCTTTGTGTGCATGGTAGTACTGATATATCCTGATCTATCCCGAGGACAGCAGCAAAACACCCCACAAAGCATGCTGACTTCCAGACATGAGTTGAAAACCATATGAATTTAAGGAAGTCACCCCAGCGCAAATGTTTTCTCACAGTACAGACAATTCTAGATGCGTATCGCAAATACTTAAGGAACAATACAATACTGATAGAACATGAAACTTACTTTCATTCATTACTTTAATACAAATTATGTAAAGTTTAAGGTCATGTGAATGAAAGAGAAAGGAAACCATTAAGAATAAGAAAAAACTAGCAGAATGACCAACACTTCAGAATGACCAACACTTTAGAGAAGAAAATCTTGCCGAATTTGCCCTGGCTAGGGACTAAGTTTCGAAGAGGGCTGTGTGTAATTTGCAAGTGCAACAATCCACGTCAATGCAGGCTCAGTGCACAGGAACACCGTGGAGAGTCTTTTCTTCACCATCTTGTCGTGAATCGTGGAACTGACTTGATCTGTATGAGTTAACTAGACATTATTAATACTAAATTCTCTTGGTCTGTCTAAAGCAAATGGATACATCTACATCACTGCTACAAAGTTCTTAGTCAATTTAAGGTAACAAACATATGATTATTCTGCAGCTTAGTTGGCTTTTTGATCTGCATCCATAAAATACTCCATCTAATTTCTTGCTTCTGAATCTTCTCATCTTTCACATTTTCTGTTGATTTTATTTCCTGTTAGCATAACTAGAACTAGTACTAAATTAGCCCTAAGCTTCCTATAAACAATTTTTGTTAAGTTAACTTTAGTCTTCTGAAAAATAATATTCTACATGAAGAGCTGCAGTATTTATGCACCAAAATATGTTTTGATGAGTAATGATGAAGTCTATTGAGATTTTCACAGAACTGAGGGTTCCAATACCTATAAAACAACAACAACAACAAAAATCCTAATACCTCCATCATAGACAGAAGTTTGGAGTGGAGCATCTCTTAGTATCCAAAGAAGATTCTGCTGTTTTTGGAACATGGCTGTAATGAATAGTCACATAGATAGGCACAAAATGCCCACCAGCACTTGAGAACTGCTCCTTTCAACCTTCTTTACTATCTGAAGTAATAAGAGGCTTTGGAGCTGGTACAGATTTTTGATAATTACTAAACATTTATGAGCCAACTTTTCAGACATGAGGGCCTAGACTATCCATGCAAACTCAGCACATGGGCACCCAGTGACTCACTAACACCATCTTCAACAGTCAGCAGAGCAGCTCTTGCTTAAATATTGTATGCACACTGCTATGGTTCGGGAAAAAAAAAAAAATTCAACCTTGAAATAGTCTAAGTAAGGTTGTAAACATTTGATGCCTAACATGGGATGTCAGTCTGGTGCCTTTCCCACCCCTAACTATGACTACAATTGTTCCCATGGTGCACTCACAGTATATGGTGCCTGCCTAGATGCTCCTCAACTACCTTTGTTGAATATATCCAAGAAGCATAGAATGGCTCTGGTTGGCCAGGACCTCTGGGTCCATCTGCTCCCACCTCTGCCCATCAGGGCCACCAGCACAGGGTGCCCAGGGCCATGTTCAGTCAGCTTTGAAAGATCTCCAGGGAGGAGACTCCAAAACCTCTCTAGGCAGCTTATGCAAGTACTCTGTCAACCACACAGCACAGAAGTGCTGCTTGGTGTTCAGAGGCAATCTCCTGTGTTGCATAATGTACTCATTCCCTCTCTCCATTCTCTTTCACTCTCCTTTCAGATATTTCTGTACCCTGATAAGATCCCTCTTGAGACTTCTCTTCTCCAAACTGAACAGTCTCAGCTCTCTCAGACTGCCTTTGATGCTCCAGGTTCTTAATCATCTTTGTGTCTATGCACCAGCAAGACCATGTGTCCAGACAGAATTTATTCACTCTATGCCTTAGATTAATCTAATAAAAATTTTAAGATATTAAGTAAAGCAGAAATCATAGTCAAACCTAGGTGAAAAAGAAAAACCAAGCAAAAAAAAAATACAAAAAACCCCAAACCCAATTACATTTCCTCCGGGCATTTGCATTTCTTTGCTCAGTATGAGTAACATCTCATGTAGAAGTCTCAAATGTGAATTGCTATAAAACATACTGATAATGTCCTCTCATCTTCAGGAAAAGACACAGACAGGCTTGTATGGTGGGTCTCTCTAAGCTACTGGTCTGGTTCTGTATTTCAGTTTGGTGGCAGCCAGCAGTCGTCTGCCAAGCAATTCTTACTTCAGCCACGTTTAACATGCTCCGTCTCCCCAGAGACAGTTCACAGAGGGTCCAGTTTGAAATCACCAAGGTACTAAAACTGATCTTTTCCCTCTACACTCAGAAAATAAACAAGAGTTTAAGATTTCATAGCAGTAGTGAACTGTTGCACCCATTGGTTAGGTACCTTGGAAGAATGCTCAGCACTACCTGAATATCTCAGGATGCTGTTCACTATCTCCAGCTATGCAACTAAAAATCACTTCATGGCTAGGTAAAGATCTGTATTTGACATAAAACCTTTATTTAGATAGCCTTTACAAGTCATGCTCTTGTAGTCTGATGGAGATATTGTTATTTGAGAGAATACTGAGTATGAGGAAATGTTCAGGCGCATTCACATTGTTCCCATCAACCGGTTAAGTGATCTCACTTAATGACAGATATTCAGTCTCTAACCTCATTATAAAATGTTAGTCTGATGCCATCAAACTCTCATTAGGAAATTTCTGTACAGAGGTATTATTCCTTGGTTTACAGACATGCTGGGCAGCAACAGAGATCTCAGCTTCCCCACACTGGTAGATGTCTATTCCAAACTCTTTCCTTGTTCTTGCACATAGAGGAATATTCATATGTCTGTGACTTGATTTCTCTTGCAATGTCATTGCAGTCTTATTAAAAAGTACTCCTAAACTTGTAAAAGAAAAAAACAAATCGTGTGGAAACCTGAGTGTGGTTATGGGAGAGGAGGATGCCTAGATCCGCTAGGCTGGTGAAAGTAGGTTGGTTTGTATAGTACCACGTTCACATTGAAAATCTCTCACATTCTACCTTTGAACTTCAGCTTTCTCTCCTTGTTGCTTGTTTGTTCTTTATACTTCTTGCTTTGTGTAATTTATTTTTTTTTTAATTTATAAAATTTAGCTTTTAAAGTGGTTCCCCTCTGTTCCCTTCTCCCACTCCATCCCTGATCACCTTGGCAATGCCTATAGATTGTGCTCAGAGGGCTCTCTGAGCAATGTCAGCTGGGAGCTGGACTAGAAGACCGTGGAGACTGTGGAAAAAAAGAAGGCTGTTGAAGGTGTGAACCCCAGCTACTGTTGGTCCTACTGCCATGGTACTGCTGCAAACTTCCCCAGCAGTAACACCAGAAAACAACAGCAAGGGAAGCAACAGCACTGTGGGTAACAAAATTATTTTCTAAAGCTTTTTTCCATTTGAGGTAGCATCCTCCCTCTGGTGAACTTAAACCTAATGGTAATAGGCCCTTCCACTATATTTCCCCTGGGAGTCATCTTGGGAGTTCCGTGACCTAAAGTCAGAGATTGTTGCCTTGGCACCCTTCCTCCAGCTTTCATCCAACAGCCCTCAGCGTCTCCAGATTTCTCCAGTTCCCACTGCATATCTGCTTTCTTTGTGAAATATGGCTTTGAATGAATCTCATCAGTAGGGGCCTTTTTTGAGGGAAATATATTTTTTAGATATGACTACATCTGGTGGTGTTTTTTTTCCAGCAAAAGATATAGGGGCTGAATAATGAATTAGTCACACTGGATTCATTTACCAAGGCGCATAAAATCCTGCGGGCATAGGTCACATACATAAGCACAGAGAAGTACCTGGGGATGGAGTAAAATCTAAATTCCTTGTTGGCAGTATTTAAATGAAAGAAAGTTTATTGTATAAATTCTCTAAGTTACAGAAAAAAATATCACAAAATATGAATATCACACAGATAGATGAGCCACATATCAAATGTGTATACTTACCGTATACTATTATGATACATATAGCAAAATATAAATCAGTAGCTAGATCTAGAAAATCAGGAGACAGTGAATTTCACATTTCCTACAACATTTAAAGTAACTTTAGAAACTTAAGATAAAGTAAAACACAAATTATATCTAACTTCGCATAACTCTCTTCTCTGAACTTTTATGTTTATTTCACTTTTTATTTGGTCTGAAGCCCAACACTTTAAATGGCAAAAGGGGTGATTAATTCATTTAAGAAATCAGAAATACTCCAACTGTTATTGTTTGTAGGTTTAGGGAATATTTAGGGAATCCTTATGAACAAAATAACAACTACCCTGACAATGACCTGAGTCCTAACTTTATAAACCTCGTATGTTCCATTAACTTTGTACACGCAACACAAGTTTGAAGAATCTCAAGTGTTTGTAGGACTGAATTTGAAACTAGTTCAAAAATTGTTGAACTTTCATATGAAAATAATTTCTTTTTTAAAAAATAAAGATCCACCTTTTATTGCAAAACATCATTGAAAACAGATTGTCTTTTTTTTTTCAATTTCTGAAGAGCTACTTCTTCAAAATACTACTTGGCTTTTCAGTTTAATTTCCAAGAGAAAATCAATACTTAAGTAGAAAAGCAGCAAAAAACATTCATTTCTTCACAAAACCCATCTTCTACCAGTGGAAAAGGAAGTAAAATATTTCAATGGAAAAAAAGAAAAAAAAAAAAACTTCCATTATTAATCAAACCTTTGAAGAAGGAAAGAGAAAAGAATTAAAGACTAATCCTCTGTCATCGTTTTTCTTTTTGTACCCCGATCGTTCAAGACCTGAAAAGTATCCCCGGTCTGAAATATTTGACCAAAACTCTGAGTTCTACTGAGGTTTGTTCTTACTATTCTGACACTTCTGAAAGTAAACATTTAATTTATCCCAGCAAAGAACAGGAGATAATTTGTCAACTTGCAACCTCTCTCTTACCTCAGTTCTGATAATGAGGTTACAGCATAAACCCAACCCTCTTGGCCAAAACTTCAAACTGCATCTCTGAGACATTCTCTGTTTTACTTTTCAGAAGTGTAGGAAAGATGAGTTGCTCTATTCTTCCTATTTTCAGAGAAACTTGCACGTTCTTCTAGTCTAAAACATATTCTTCATTATTAAGCATACATTTCCAGCATCACTAGGTTACCAACATAAATCGAATTTCATAACTGCAAGTAATGGTAAAAATGCCACTGGGAAATGGTTAAGAACTGAAAAACAAAATCTAAATTTAATGTCAAATGTTTCCAAAGTAAAATGGCAATACTTGTTGCTGGTTCTCTCACTTGTTGGTAGCTTGATCTGGTAGGAATACAATATCCTGCAGTCCATGACCGAGATTTCTCATTGCTGGACACAAACTTTAGGGATTCGGATCTCTGAATGCATGTTCATCACCAGGGATTCTCTCTGTGGTTGACGGAAGGGAACCAAGCCTCAGAGAACATCTCACTTCATCTGCCTGACATCCTTGTTGCCAAAGGCTCTAGAGATATATGTCTACAGCACTGCCTCTGTGGGGGCCTATGGGCACCAAGATTTTTTTGGCTAGTTTTCTGGCACCCGAGGTAGAGGACATGACTAATACAAGATCACTATGAAAATGTGTAAGCCAATTGTACCGGCTTGCTGGATCGGAGGGTTGGTCACTGCTTTGTTTTTCATTCCCAGTCACTGACTAGAAGTTCTTGTCACATAACAGCTGGATCACTGACAGATTCAAAATGAGAGCTTGACACCATTGTTGAGCAGATTCCTCTTTTGGAGGCCTTATGTCAAGTTAAATCAGACAGTTGGTGTTGTTGTGGTTTAACCTGGCATGTAGCTGAGCACCACACAGTCATTTGTTCACTTACCGCATTCCCAGTTTGGTGGGGGAGAGAATCAAAAAACCAAGTAAAACTTGTGGGTTGAGATAAAACTATTTACTAAGAGAAATTGAAAAGGATAATAATTATGATAAATATATATATACATATATATACACATATATACATATATATGAACATATATAGCAAGTGATGAACAAGGAATTGGTCACCATCCCTGAACCAAAGCTCAGTAGAAAAGAACCAAATGAACTCCCGCTCCCTTTAAAACTCCTTCCATTCCTTCCATCCATGACTTGATTTCATATGGTATGGAATATCCCTTTAGCTCGTTTAAGTCAGCTGTCCTAATTCTGTTCCCTCCCATTTCCTTGGGCCCTTCACTGAAAATGGCCTTGGCTCTATACAGTACTGCTTAGCAGTAACTATTGACATCCGTGTGTTATCATTGTTTTTCTCCTAAGGACCAAACCAGAACACCATACCAGAGACTCTCAAGAAAAAAATTTCACCCCAGCTTAAACTAAGATGGATGTCTAATTAGCTGTCTTGTATTTTCTGAGAAAAGCATGAGTCCCACCAAACCAAAAATATCTAAACATTAGATATCTTCTGTTATGTGCAGCAGAAATGACCACTGTGATGTAGTTAACTAGCTAATGCTTATAAATGAGACATGTACTTTTGCCAAATTCTGTGCATGAGAAACAAGTGTTCTCCATATTTGAGTTACCTGAGAAAGAACAAATATCAAATCTGATAACCTCTAAATCTAGGATTATCTATCTAAAATGTCAATTCATTTTTGGGGGGATAAAATAAGAAAAAGAGAGAAAGAATCTGAATCTTCTTCTGCTGTTCAGGACAGGAAGAAATTACATTTTCAAGAACTACAAACCAGAAATTTTACAGATATGCTTGATGAAAAGTGTTAACCTAAGACAAAGTCTAGATAGTTAAATATACTTAATGTTGTGTCTTAATAAACTTTATAACCAAGAAAACATCTACATTTAGGTCTAATTAGTCAATTTGTTGAAGTTGATTCTTTTTCAGTTTTCTCTTAGAGAAGGAAAGATGCAAGAATTTTCTTTCTAAAGAAAAGAACTTTTATTTTTAAATCTTTAATCAATGTATTACAGATGAAAAGGCAGATATCAATATATTTGTGAATTTAGTCAGAGATTTGAAAGTTAAGCAGAGAGCAACTTCCTAGACTTCAGAATAAAACTTTTCGCATACACATTAGTTTAGGACTTTTTCTAGTGGTGAAATTCATACAGTTTATCTGATAAGATCTGGCTATGTGTTATCTCAGAAAATGTTGCTGCAAATAGATACAATTTTAGAGCCACATGTGGCCCCAGAAATATCATCAGTCTCACCACATTTTGTATTTAACTATTTCTCTCACCAAATAAGTCTTGCTAACAAATTCTTAAACAACACGGAATCGTGGTCATGAGAGGCTGCATTACTTTCTAATCCAAATATCTTGGTTTATGTACCATGTCATTGGGTAGCTGCCTCCCAAATATTCCCAGAGTCCCACAGAACCATGTTTAGGTTTTCCTTCTTTACAAAGGTCTTTATCTTATTCCTCATTAACAGTAATCAGCAACATCAGTGCTGAGCCTGAGATCGACTTCAAGGTCTCTGCCAACCCTGCTTCACAGTAATAGGCCAGTTCTGCTCCAGATCACACTCATTTAACAAACATCTATTGGCTACTGATTATGAATGAAAGGATTATCAGGCATTTATGGCTATTCAATGCAATTCATATGCAATCCATACCTTCTTTAAAGCACAGGCTGCTGGGTAACCATTGGGATAGCTTCAGCTTTGCATTCTCTAGAATACAATTCCAGCAGCAAATTGGTGACCTTATTCTAGGTCACTTAAAGAGTATATATTCAGACGCTGAATATGTAAATCTTGTAACTGAGTAATGCTCAATATGATGTATTTAAGAGAGGTTTCCTAACATGTCACCAATTCTTACTGAGCAGGATGTGGAAACTTCTCTGTATTGGGTTCCCTTGTCTCCTCTACACGAAGTTTCAGAGTTAGAGAAATGTTTTATAGTTATCTATTTAGCAAAAAAAGTGTCTGTTCCGGTCCCCAAGTGTAAGCAACAGGGAGGAAAAGTCAATAAAATGCTAATTTGGCAGTAGGTAGTTCTGTCCATTTTTTGCCCTATGAGAAGTCTCCCACCATCTACAACAGAGGTGTTCACAGTGAAGGATGTGGAGCAGGTGCCCTCCCTAACAACATTAGGTCAAGGACCTCTTGGAATTGCAAACTGTCCATGACTTGCCTAGAGTAGGAGTGAGGAGAGGAAAATAGGGCAACGGAAATTAGAATTGTGGGTGACCCAAATGAAAAATCAAACAAAAAAATTAATTTGGAGTCAGTCCAAAGCACTCATCCAACTCAAAATGAAACAGCTCATTTTGCTTTCAAATCTCTTTTTATCACTTGCGACAAAATGTAAGTAAGGCTCTAAACCAAAGCATTATTTCCAAGTGCAAAACTGTTTTCTTTAGAAAACGTCAGAATGAAATATTTCAATTTGATTTCCCTTTTCTGAGCTGTAACTATCAACTGAAATGAAACCCAGCTTGCTTGAATGAAAGTACATCTTTATTTTCTTCTGGTCAGTAACTGCCCCAGACATTTCCCCTGTTGTAAGGGAAATGCTATCCACCATCCTTCACACATCCACAAGCCACCTGTGTCTTGCAAGAAAAACTTAGTAGGACATTCTCCACATTCTGCTCTGTGACATTTCCAGGGCTCCAGCTCATTAGGCTTCCACTGTAGAATCCTTTAGCTGGTGGTTTTCAAGATTAGAGAAGTTAATAAATAGATGAATGACTGTCTTTTGCATTTGTGGACAAATGGTTTGTTTAGGTTTAGCCAGAACATGGAAAGCTCAAGAGACGCATCTGACATTTCTCACGGGTAGGGCAGCTCAAAAAAGGACAGTGTAGAAGGGGACTAGAAAAAGTAGAAGAAAGAAGAAAGTTAATTGTCCATTAGTAAAGAGATTGTATCAGTGAGCAATAGTACAAGTAGTTCTTGGTCTAGTCTTTCTAAATAAGGAAGAAAACAAGTACTTCTAGAATAAAGCCATCTTAATCTGTTCAGAGGCATTACCTTCATAAACTTTGAATGGAGTTCAAACAAATCACATCTAGATAATTCCTTTTACCTTCCATCACCTGTAAAGGGAGGTAGGTGTATCTCTGGGAGAAGGTCATAGACAGACAGTGAGATAAATTCCCTAATTTATGTTTAGCTTCCCTCTCCTTGCTGTCAACTGTTGCAAGTTTGAATGACAAGAGAAAGGATGTCAGCCAAGAACTCTTGACAGTATAATTCCTTATCCCGCGAGTTAGAAAATAAATATCCTATTCTAGATAATAAAAGGTGAAATCCCTAAAGCTGTTATATGGTAACAAAGCCCGGCTGGCTATCACTGTTGGGTCACTTCTTCCTTGACTGTGAACAGGCATGTGATTCATATGTTGTCAGATACAAAGAAGAGTGTGGAGCAAAGCAAACTATGTTGATTGCATCTAGTTTGACAGGTGATGGACATTGTTACCCAGATGGATCATGCATCAGTTTAGAATATGAGTTCCTACAAATGATATTTCAGCTCTCATAAAAGTTTTCCATAGTATGGACAATTGCTTTTGTCTTGAAATCCCTCTGGATCACAATGAACAACGCATAGTTTAACCTTCTTAAATGCTAATTCATTACAATAGCTGATGTAAGACATTGCGACTACATCTGGTTTAGCTTCAATTTCTCTTTGAGTAATTGAGGAAGCTACACAGGCAGAAATATTTTCCTGCCAGTATTTTTAGCACATTAAAATACCCACTCATGAGGAGTTTAAGTTGCCTCTTTAGCACACATTTTAGAATTTGGATTTCCCTAAGATGCTGTGTTCACAAAACTTCACCTGTACTGTCAACACAACTGGATCACTTATTTGAAGAAAACTGTAGTGACTTTTTTTCCCCTTCTTTTTCCTTTCTTTTTCTTTTCCTTTTTTTCTTTTTTTTTTTCTTTTTTTTTTCCTTTTCTTCAAGATGTGGGCAAGATGCATGTTCTCCTGATGAAGAAATGGTAAAGCTTTGCTTAAGAGGGCTTCACCAGTAGCTGACAATCCACAATTACATATATCCTCTGATTTTTTCACCATTTGGATGCTTTTTGACCTCTTCAACATTCATGCAGCCACTAAGGATCCTGGGTGTACCAGAGCAACTTGTCTGTCTGCCCAGGGGATGACTGCTGAGGGAACAGACAATGACACCACACAATTCTTTTCTGAAGTGCTCCCAAATCCATGGTGCTGCTGAGCACTCTTTTGTCTTAGCACGATGGGTCAGTGAGTTTTCATGTATCTCCTACTACTGGTCCATTTATCTCCATCTCATCTGACTCAGGGGTGGACAGTCTGAAGCTTTCTGTTATCAGCTGTTCAAGATAGGACCTTACCTAAGGAGAATTACTTAGGCAGATTCAATGAACCACACCAAAGACTCTCAGGAGAAGGGCTATTTTTCCAACAACTCCCCACAGGAAAGGCTAATTCACACACTCCCCGCAAAGCCCTGGCCTATGGTAAGTTGAAATTTCAGATTTGGTGTCCCCAGACTGAGTTTGCATCCTTTCTGAATACAAGAATATAGCCACTCAGCCCAGCAGCCCCCCAGGCATGATACGTCACCTCCCTTGCCTTTCAGTAAAAAAGAAAAGCTCTTTAAGATGGCAGTATTTGAAAACAAATATATTTATTACAATAAATTAAAAAATAAGCATTTATAAAACAATCCATCTGCATATAAATATTACACAGCGGTTTTAATTTTACAATTCACTCTGAAGCCTCTGGTCTCCATAAATACATTCCTGTGGCTATGTTTTAATTAATCTGTATAAATACAAGTAATGTATAATTAATACAAAATTATTACCTTAAAATAAGTTACTATTAAATATGATCAACAAAACTAATTTCTGAATGTCTAAAGTTCCAGCTTTTCAGGTAAAGGTCAGAAGAGGGCAACATACACAAGAGAGATTTTGAAGTTAAAGGCTGAAAACTTCCTGGCTACGGAGCACTGCCTACCCTGTCCAAAGCTGACTCAGAGGTGCCAAATCTCAGCCTATGAAATACAGAAAGAGTTGTCTTATTCCAGTACGGATGAGAAGGATAGGAGCGTGCTTTTGAAAGTAACCAGTGTGCAACACTGAAGTGGAGCCACAAACACTGCTCTGCAGTCTTCGTTTTCAAAGAAGGCAGCAGTCCATACCCATCTGTGCCCACCTGGTTTGCTATTTCTGGTACAGATTAAAAAATGTACTGCAGCTATGGGCGGGATTTTTTCCACAGTAGTTAATCAATTTGGGTAGTTAAGAGCTTTTGGAGACATTCCTTCAAGACTAATCTGTTGGGTTTTTTTTCAGTTTTTCTTCTTGTTCCCTCCCTTCTTTGGGGCATCAGTACAAGCATTTTCTATGTAGTCAAACAGTAAATCCAGTTCTCCAATGGCTTTGTTCTTTCCATTCTCTCCCAACTAGAAAAGAGCAGAACACAGGTTTTAAAATCTCTACATTTCTCAGAAGATTTAAGTTAGGCTCATTGAAGAAACTGCATAGAGAACTTACTCTTCTTTCTCATAATCAGTTCTGTTAAAGTCATTATATCATTAAATATAAACTAGCTCATTCAGATCCAGTCTAGTATACACAGTGACTTGCAGCTCAGTTTCTAAGGGCTAATTACTACAAGATATGCGGAGAGTTAACACCACAAATGAAGGAACTCTGGAACTGGAAACAGTTCTTTAACATCCCTGCAAACTTATTACATAACTTCTAAAACCTCTCACATAAATTCCAGAGCTTGCTTCAAAACTTTGTCAGCTTTAATTTAGCTAAACAAGTGGAATTTTGAACTGCACTTTTTAAAAACAGGGGAAAAATATACCTCTTTCATTTTGCTCTTCATTTCTTCCAGGTTCTTTTCAATATGCTCTCTGTTTCCTGAATATTTCTAAAAAAGAGAAAATATCCAGAGGTAACATTGACAGCTGCATGTGACAATATGCTGCTTTTTTGTTTTTTTTTTTCCTTTTTCACACGTTTTTATCAACCTCTAGTTTGATATCTTAGATCTGAGGTTTCCTTTCATATCACTGCCTCTTGCCACTGTTTGCAGCTTTCTGAGATTCAGGAGCAGCGACAAGAATCACAACCAGGGGAAAGAAACCCAACACTACTTACACATCTGCTCAGCTCCGAGGTCAGGGATGCCAGAAACTGTGCCACATCCTCGGTATATGGGTACCACTCCTTGGCCTCTGTGAGGAGGACATCCTTCAATATAATCTCTGTAATTCTTTTCATCATGTAGCAGTGGTTGTTCTCCTATGCATGTAAGTAAGAGGTCATGTTAAATTGTAGAAAGCGGACAGTGAGTGCTGCAGAAGGACACTGGATCTGTCTCTAGCTGGGAGACTCACCCTGATGTTGACATAGATTTGCTGACCGATAAATCTGTTGTCAGTGTCTTGATCTGAGACCCTGGCCTGAGGGGAAAAAAAAGGAAATGTCAGGTGAGGATTAACAGCAAACCCTGAGGTTTCATCAATAACAGCTCCAGTGACAAAAAGAAATGGATACTATAAGCAGGTTGATAATGTACAGGAAGATAAGATTGGAAAATTTGGCTGTTTCTCTCCATAACTGCATAAGAATCAAGGTCACAGAAAAGTAAATAAGCAGAAATCTGAACTTCTGTCCCTCTTGTAAACGTCAGAGGTCGTGGTGGTTATGATGACTAAACCAGAACTTGTGAGTGGCCATCAACAGCATCTCCAGCAGTGCTGCATCATCTCCCACAGTGCTGCATTGTCTCCCACAGTGCAGCCCCTGAAGGTGTATGTGGGGGGATCCACACATGATAGAGATGGCCAAGAAAACTGTCCAGGCATAGAGCTGGAAAGCCAGACATGCCCAGCTCTGAGAACAAGAGTAATTAAAGATCATGTCTCTCAACTGTCCCTTTGTGGCAGCAGCCACTCCAGAGGAGCTAAAACAGCTACCCTCTAAACAGCTTCCCTCAGCCGCACCACCAGTGAGCAATGGGACTATTCCTCATGTCAACCTCTGTCCTACTGCAAATGTCTGTGTTTTGTTTTGTTTTTTTCTGGAGAAGTGCAGAAGAAGGAGAGAGAAACGATGAAGGCAAGAAAACAGGGCACAGAAGGAAGTCCTCACATCTTGCCATGAAGGGAAAGTGGGTTACCATACCATTTCAGCCAAGGTGTAGGTGCGATTCCTGATGTAGGGCAGCTGAAAGTTGATCTTCCTGAGCCTGCAGGCTTGGTGGGCATTGGAAACCACCCCTGTCCCTTTTGGAGGCAGTGGACTAGTGAGAAGAAGAGGAAGACAGCAACAGCAGCAGAAAATGACCCATACAGAGAAGCTCCTGGTCAGGGTGTGCAGGGTGGCCATGGCTCACGTCCGTCCCAGCGGCTGCAGTTACAGCACTCAGCACTGATGAGAGAGAGCAGTGTTAGCATCGGGTAGAGTGAACAAGGGCAAAGGGGGAGAGGCACCCAGGCTGTAAGCCTTACCTTTGCTGTGATTCTAGATGTGCTCTGAAGGAGGTGAGGTGCGCCTTATATAGGGCTATCAACATCTCTCTCAGCTTTTTTGGGGGGGAGTATTGGTGGTGAATTAAAAATGACATCAGCAAGTCTCTTACTTTCCTGTATCTTCTTCTGAGAACTTCCTAACCACTACAAAACCCACAAATACAACTTCAAGGCAATTGTAACCTTCAGGTTCTTATAAAGTAAACCAATTTTTAATGCAGGGACAAAGCAGGGGCTTTTACTGGGACTGGGATCCTGAATCCTTTTCTCATAAAACGCCTGAGAAGTTCATAGATTTGTGCCTTCTGTCCTGATTGTGCAACACTAACTGCATTGGCAATTAGATGGCAAATAACATCATATATTTATGTTCATCTTCTGTACTATAAGACTAGTGGCCCACTGAAGCTGATGGGTGAACACAAATGGTCAGAGATCACTCCAGACTTTGAGCACTCTGACCAGGTGTGGTTCTCACCCCAAAAAATCCCTTCCCACACTGGTCTGCACTGGAGCCATGGGCTATCTGCCCATCACCGCATTTCTCTCTGGGATATCAGAAACTGTATAGGACCAACACAGAATTTATCACATCCCTTATCCTCACACTCCCGTTTTCCAAAAAATGATCCATTTTTCAGGTTGTAACCAGGGATAATAACCAGAGCTGAGGCCACGCACTTACATTTTATCATTCACATCCTTCAGTTCTCCATGCCTCTGTCACCCCGGTTACCTCCCATCTCATCTTTGCATGGCTCTGCAGCCTTTGGAACTGCACCTACTCACCCTGAAACTGCTTCCAGCAGAGCTGCCATCACCATGACACCTTCCATGACTCTCAGATGTATCCCACCCATTATCATGCCTGGCCTCCAACAGCAAGCCTGGATTCAGGATGCTGACCACACAGTTCATATCCCAGTACCAAAAGGCTATTCAGGAACATGTTTATAAACTTTTTTCTGTGAATTTGTCATTTGCCAGGTGAAGAAGCCCAGTGGGGGAGCAGGTCAATAAGAAGATGGGAGGGTGCATTATAGGTAGATAAAAACAGGCAATGAAGAACAAACTGGGAGAAATACAGGCAGAGACTGTTTCAAAGGGTTGGCCTTTGAAGTGCACTCCCGTGAACTCCTCTTCAAGGGCTAACACAGTCTTATAACCACCACCTGCTTTGAATTCTAAGCTAGGTTTCTCTCATTTCTCTACCAGCTCATCCAGCAGTTCAGATGTCCCAAGCCCTGAAGAAAAGCCATGAACAGGAATTCTGACCCTTTCCAAGGGGAGCAATAGCCCCTGTCTTTCTCCAGATCCTGTCTTCCCGAACTTCTAGACCCCACCTCACATCCCTCTGATCACTCACTCTCATTTGACACAGTTCCAGTTTTGCCTGGCCTCTTTTGGTAGCTCTGATCTCATGGAAAGTGTTTGTGGCCTGCACAAGCGTGTACTTCAGTACACACATTTGTTCAAATTGAAGTGAGGAGACCACATAGTCTCAGGATTCCCACAGTGATGGATATCTAAATAACATCAAGCAGATGGATGAGGAATTAGATACTGAATCTGCTTCCTTCCCTCTTTTATGCAGTGATTACAGGATCTCTTCTATCTGGCTTCTCTAGTATTTGCAAATCATAGACTGGGATGTATGTATTTCCAGAGGAAGCGTTAAGTTATACTTCATTAGCCTCTCTCCCATCTATGCTGTCAGAAATCTCTCTCGGTCACACATCAGTGGCTGTGCCATGCTGTCTTCCTTCTGAGTCTCGCAAAATGTCCTTATTTAATTTCTTTGCTTTATCTCTGCTGCTCAAACTCACCTTTATTTTCTAGACATCAAAAGGAAAATTTAAGTTTTAATTAATTCATACTTCATGAATTTCCTTTTTATGACATTTGTAAAGCCTTTGCATTACTTAATCTTTTGCTTGCCTTTATGGGTTATAACAACATTGCTTCCCTCTTTCTAGCTTGCTGTGAATATGGCCAAGCCCAAAAATGAATTTTCAGAGTCTTTCTAGACACTAATTTTAGCAGTTCACATGGTTCTCCTTGCACATCAGTCCACAGTTGGGCATTTCCTGACCACTTTTCACCAGGTGACTGCTGGTTCTTGATGTACCCCTGATTTATGGCACAGCCATGGTCATGGCTGCAGTTATTCCCCTTAGTATGTCAAGATAAGATGTTTGGGAATGGAGATAGGCCTCCCATATCACCAGGAGGGCCCATTTTCATTTTCTATTTGTGATTTTCTGTAGGTTTAATGGTATTTTTAATATTTGAGGCTACTAGTACTGTTTAAAAAAATTAATAAGAGAACATACATGTTATGGTTCTATTTTAATCAAAAAGAACAAAGACATCTCCTCTTCTATAAACTTTTATCTTTTGCATTGTATTTCTGAGTGTAGTTGTAATGAGTGAAATTGTTCACAGATTGCATTTTCTTCTCCATGACGTCCCAAGAACCGAGCATCTATCCTACCACTGACCTCACTAATATAATTTTTAAGCGTAATTATGTGGAGTTTCCCTAATACATTAAGAAACCATAGCGGTTGAATATTCTCGACAATGACTTCTTGACCCATATTGAACACAGAGGATTTTTTGAGGAGGACTGGAACCCTACATCACATCTACCTCAAAAGCCACAGGCACTTCCTTCTTGCTTTGAATGAGGCCACAGGTGAATAACCAATACTGTACTTCCATGTTGTACTTCAATCTGTGTATCACTAGCACACTACCATGCAGGAGGTTCCTTCAGCTTTAATACATTTTCAATTAGATGGGTTTGCACTGTATTTTTAAAAACATCCTCAGGATCAAGCATCAGACAGAAAACATCGCCAAGAGCAGAGATGTTGGAGACTCTCTGCATTGTCCTCTTGGATCTTTCACCTGACAAATCTAATTCTTGTTAGTATTTGTACAAATATACCATAGACGAAAAGTGCTCAAACCCCTGAGCACAAGACAGATGCAGAGCCCTTGGAACAGGTCCAGAGGAGGTCAACTAAGGTGATCAGAGGACTGGAGCACCTCTCCTATGAGGAAAGTTTGAGGGAACTGGGCCTGTTTAGCTTGCAGAAGAGAAGGTTTGGGAGAGACCTCATTGTGGCCTTCCAGTACTTGAAGGGAGTGTATAAACAGGAAGGTGTACAACTGTTTATATGGGTGGATAGTGACAGGACAAGGGGGAATGGTTTTAAACTAAGACAAGGGGAGGTTTATGTTAGATATTAGGAGAAGTTTTTCACACAGAGGGTGGTGACGCACTGGAACCGGTTGCAGATGCCCCATCCCTGGAGGCATTCAAGGCCAGGCTGGATGTGGCTCTGGGCAGCCTGGTCTGGTGATTGGCGACCCTGTACATAGCAGGGGGTTGAAACTAGATGATGTTTGGGGTCTTTTTCAACCCAGGCCATTCTATGATTCTATGAATCTATCTGAAAACATCTCCAACTTTCAGGTCACTCTCATCCCCTTCACTTCGCTCCATTATTTACCAATCCAAAATTATCAATTTTGGATTACAGTTTTATTTTATTATGATAAATACTTTTAACATTCATTATCTTGTGAATGAGCTAATTCACTGCACCTTATGCAAGCTCTTCTAGGCTAAGATTTATCTTAGTCTTTCAAAGTTGAAAGAAAGTAAAGCAGACTCCGAAAACATTTCAGATCACAGCAACAGAGTGGCTGAGGCTGGCCAGGCCTTCTGGGTCCATCTGCTCCACGCCCTGCCCAGCAGGACCACCAGCACAGGGTGCTGAAGATTTCCAGAGAGGAAACTCCAAAATCTCCCTGGTCAGCCTGTGCCAGTGCTCCTTCACCTACACAGCACAGAAGTGCTGCCCGCTGTTCAGAAGCAACCTCCTGTGCTCAGGTTTGTGCCCACTGCCTCTTGTCCTTGCACTGGGCACCACTGCAAAGAGCCTGGCTCCGTCCTCTTTGCACCCTCCCTTCAGACATTTGTTTGCATTGATCAGGTCCCCCCAGTTATCTCCTCCAGACAGAACAGTTCCAGCCCTCTCAGCCTCTCCTCATAGCAGTGGTGTATTGGGCTCTCCCCAGCACATCCATGTCTGTGGTGTACTGGGGGCACAGAACTGGGCATAGCACTCCATGTGTGACTTCACCAGAACCGAACAGAGGTGAAGGAGGAGTGGTGATCAAGGTGATAAATCTCCAGAGGAGCCTTATTTTAGTTAGTTCTCTGTCCAACAATGAAAACATCAGTAATGAAAATTGATTCTTCTTACAGAGTACATATAGTATTTGAAATTCATATTTTTGCCTGTCTTCATCAAAGGCCGAATGATGAATTAGAGCGAATTTGTTGGAAGGAGGATTATATTATTAAAATTGCTTTGCTTGGGAACATTAATTGAATCTGGAAAAGACCTCTGTATGGGGACACGCCAGTTCTCAGAGCAGATACCACTGACTCAGGCATTTTCCAGAGGATGTGAGATTCATATACCTCCTATGACCATGACACTTTTATACAGTGAGTAACATATTTCCTCTGTCAGTAACACTTTTGCTTGTATATCTGATATTCCATCAAACACTTTTTCTGATCTTCACTCAATTCTGTTACATAATCTCTGGATCTATTATGTAAAGGATTTTATATAGTAAAAATTGTAAAATTGGTATTTCGTCTTATATAAAGTCTAAGTGGATGAGAGCTAATAATTCACTGTGGTCTCAATTTTCGATTACATTCTACAACAGATAATCCTTCCTGGCATGAAAGCCTTTATTGTCATGTCAGAAACGCTGACATAGTGGAGCTCCAAGATGAAGCCACCCAAAGCCACAGCGAGACAACACTATGCAGCTGTTTCTGATAGTACTACTGCTACCCCAGGATCACTGATGCTGTAACTTCCATTGCAGTGTCAGGAGGATTCCATGGTGAGAAAGAAAACAGTAAATAACAGAGCCAGTGGAAGTGCAATAGATGTTGGCCCAGTGGCTCTGTTTCTGCACAACTGTTGTTGACATCAATAAAACATAAAGAAAATTTTAGTTGGACTTCCCAGTAGATCCATCATTTAGCTTACGTGGATGGGAGAAAAGAGTTCTGAATCCATCTCAGTGCACACAGCTTCATGCCTCCATAGGAACCACTATTCACCCTTTCACCAAACAGTTCTCCTAGTTCAGAGTGTAAAATCAAGCACATACTCTGTCACTTTGTATAGTGACCTACATATCCAACTGTGTCTTGCAAAGAGTCAGATCAGGTGAACTGAAACTTCTGTGCTTCCTGTTAATGTGGTGTGCTTGCACAGCAGTGACTCAGTGGCATGGCAAAGTGGAATTACTGACATAGTGCACATTGAAGAAAACCACTCTAATTAGGAACAGAATTATGCAAGCTGGCTTATAATCTGAAATTCAGTGGTACATGGTTACTTAAGAAATAACCTCAGCATCATGCACCTTGATTTACCAAGTAAAGACTTATCATGTAACAATTCCACATCAGTAATTAAAGACGTTCTAAAGGGAAGCAACAAATTCAAGGCGAAGTACTTCTACCCAGACACTGCCCATACGTCAGCACTTTCCATTGAGGCTCCTGGAGAAGACCTCAGCTACTCAGTTTCCCTCTATGAGAGGGAAGAAGGTCACAGCTCCTATCTCCTAAACAGTGGCCTTCTAGTTAGCATCTGTCTCTAGGAAGCCGATAGCCTGTGCCCCAGCCCTTCTCCAGCCGAAAGTGATGAGATTGTCCATCCTCGGGGAATAACACAGCCAGCGAGCTTCCTGTTGGAGTGGGGCTATTGTCAAGAACATAAGATTTATGGAGCCAAAAGGAGTCCCAAAGAAAACAACTGCTGCCTAGCACTTAGGATGCTGTTTTCCTGGGTTATCTGTTTTTAGCTGCATATCGTGTAAGCTAAAATGGATAAACAGGCCAGAGCCAGCTTTCCCTGGAAGCATACTGCACACTGCTCATGACAGCACTCCTCAGGGAGCACACAGCCCCATACGGCCTGGCAGGACACAAGCAAGGCTTGTCAGGACAGGAGCGATCTGCTCATCCTCCATCTCCACCAGAGAGCTGGGCACACAACGCCCCAGGACGGGAAGCAAGCTCCTGTGCGTGTGAGATGAACCCAGTGACTGGAAAAGGACCAGAGATAGGATTATCCCAGAAGGGTGGGTTTTCTGGATCCTGTCAGCCATTACCATTCAGCTTCAATTGGCTGGAGACTCCCAGGACACAAACACAAACCGTGAGCAAAAAGTGTTAATATATACATATGTACACACGTATAATATGCGTACACCTCAGACATAAATACAATTAAAAGGAAAAGCATTGAGGCCCATTCCAGAACCTGCACAGTTTATGACTTTAGTTACCGCAGGAAAGGTAAGTTAGCAGAAACGTAATTAGTCACATTTACAAAGCAAATGAGTGCTTTGTTGTATTTTTCTTCCAGCCCCATACCCTCTCTGCAGCTTCTGCTCCCGGTGGGATCGCTGCCACATGAGATAACGCCTTCCTACTGACTTTCAAAGCCAGATGGGATCCGCATCAAAGTGCTGGCTATGCCCAGTGGGTTAATGGCAGCTCCACAGCCTTCCCCACTCCTCAGCAGATCTTTAAAGGTCTGAGCAAGGGCTGGAGTCGGGGCATTTATTTAGGTCGCTTCAAATGAAAGCTGGCTGCCGTGTTTTTCTTAATTGGTAGAACAACTTAAATACTAATAAGAATTTTTTGTTCTCTCTCATTTGTGTTTCTCTGCCTAAAGGAACTATTTTGCTTCAGGCTCTGCTGAAAGTCAGTTGACTAGTGCATAGCATAGCTCCCACTTGCAACAGATGGCAACGGGGCTCTTTGCTGACAAAACGTACCACACGGTAAGAGCTGCTCTGACAGCAGAGCATCAGTTGCCTGCCCAGCCTTGCAGAAAAGGCAGCTGTAATGAGACATTATGGCATTATGCAAATAAGAGCACACTAGATTTTTCAAAGGAGCTCTGCTTCTTACTCCATCTTCAAGTACTATAAAGTAGTTCACTGGCTATTATGCATAGCAGTAGAGGAAAAAAAAAACTCCCAGTGCTGTCGGGAATGACGCTGGGTCAGGTAAAGAAAATATCTTAGTACATGGACTTGAATTTGAATGAAGGATAAAGTGGATGACTGGTGGCTTCACACCCCTTGACCCTTCTGCAACATAGACATGTTTTCAACCTGTGGCCCTTAGGCCCAGGAAAACTCAGACCACTTGCAAGTGCCAGTGAAAGCAAAACCATTTTCAGGAGGCTATTACCCACTGCACAGGGATCCAGATAAGTAGTACAGAAACACAAATCTATTTAACTACTTATTGGCATGAATCATAGAGTGGCTTGAGTTGGAAGAGACCTCAAAGATTATCTAGTTCCAACCTCCCTGCAGCAGGCAGAGTTGCCAGCCACTTGATCCAAGTGCTAGATCGGGTTGCTCAGGTAAGGGAATACCAGGTAATGGGAGGCCTTTTCCCTGCTAGCAGTGGTCCATGAGAAGTTTATCTACTTCTACATACAGTGGAGAGCTGTGAACCCTCAGCAGTGAGATTCACAAAACACAGGAACTCAAATTGTACAATTCAACAGTTATTGACTGGGTCCGTTGTTAGGGTGCTGTATCTGTACATCTTGTCCTTGGCAAGCTTGCAAAGCTGTTTATTCCCCAGATATATCATCTATTAGCATCTGCCTTCCTCCTTTATTTTTTTTGTCTCTCCACTTCAAGGCTTCTATGATTTCCTTGTCAGAAAACAATACACATTCACTGTATAGCACGCATTTGTAATTATTAATAAAGTGTGCACTTTTGAACTGGAAATCACAACAGGAAGCATGTCTCAAGGTTGGACTCAGACAGTAAGGATAACAACAAAAAAAATACACAACTGGAAGAACTAGATAAACAATAGTAGAAAGCAGGCATAAAGAATTTTGTGCTTGCCTCAAAGGCTTCAGAAGCTTTACACTTAGCACTATTTTAAAAGAGTATTTTGTCTATATTTCTCCTAAACACTTCTGTCCAGAAGTAAATTCACTCTGAGCATCTGAAGCAAAGGCTAATACCTGTTCACATGAGAAATGCCATGATGACATGTAGTATGCCACGGGCTTCCATTTTCATCCATAAATTGGTTTGTATACTCATGCAACAAAAACGTCTTCCTCCTCTACCATTTCCATGGTCTTCTTGCCATCTATCACTGGACTCATACTGCAATACTGTAATCAAAATTGGTACATAAGCTGTAAAAACATTTTTTACTTCCAGGCTTCAATTGTATTTTATTTTTTAAAGAGGACAGTTAATAAAAACTCAGATTACTGGTATCACAGAGAAGTAGTGGAAGATGGGAGTTCTTGGCTTTTACACACATGGAACTGTATGTAGAACATAGAAGACTGACAAATTAACCCTGCCATAATGCATGGCAGTAACACTTCCAGCTTAACAAAATTTTTTCCAGTTTTAAACATGACATTTTCCACTGTAAAACCATTATTTTTACAGGAAAACTGGCAGTTTCCATAAAAGTTGCTTCACAAAGGAATAAAGTTTCATTTTCAGTGGGAACCTTCTGACCAATTATAACATAAGTATTAAGTGTATCCCAAAGAATAAGCCCAGAAGTCTTGGAGACAAAATCAAATATCTTGGTTTGTTTGAAACAACTCTACTGGTAGAAAGATACTCCAGTGCAGAACATCTGGACACTGATTTCTAACATAATCAAAGCTGAATATCATCCTGTTTGTAAGCCAACAGCTCATTTGTAGGGGGGCTGGCCCTTTGGGCACTGCAGCCCTTCAGCTTGTACAGCACTCATCTGCTCCAAATATGAACATACCTGGTTTAGTCAATTATTCTTCCTAAAGGCTAGTTTTGAGGAAACCTCTTGTCTTTCAGAAGTCCACTGACATTCCACCAGAACAGCTGTTCCACTAAATAGAGAAGTACCAACTTAACAGACTCTAATTTATTTTGTGTAACTCTAAAAGAAACAAAGCCAACAAAACCAATTTGACCTTTTTTATTTTAAGTAATACATGGACATTAATTGTGTAGAAAATCAAAACGTATACAAACTTGTACAAAATGCAAATTGTAACCGTACAAAATTTTCAAATTCAATAATATTAAAAATTGAAGCCAGGTAATAAGAACCAAACCAGTGAAAGAACTGGCTGCTAGCCATCCATTTCTTCTATTTCATGTTGTTTGCATCACATACAAAGGAAAAACAGGCTATCAGCATAAATCACAAATATTTTTGCTCTGACAATTGCAACAGTATTCCCGTTTCCTGTAAACAGGTAACTGGAAAGAGAGGTAATTAAAATGTCAAAGTCAAGAAAATATTCTTCTGAGTTTTCTTAAAGGTATCAATTACTCCTAAGTACCTGAGGTTGAAGCAATGCTGGGACAGACCGTAGTACAAGTGGTTAAGGTGTTTTTTTCTAGAGAAGCTGACATTAATACTAAATATGGATCTTGCCCACAAAACATCAGTACATCTGATAAGCTGCAGAACTGTATGCATTGACCTTTAATAGTCATCCTGGTCAAAAAAAAATAAAACGTGGGCAATCAACAAGCCCTGAAGCTTAGCATCCTTATCTCAAATTCTTTTATGTGCCATGTCAGCTTGCTTACGTAGTAATAAGGAGTTTTCGTTAACAGGTTAAAAGTAGTAAGTAGCAAAAGCGACAGATTTTGTTACTGCACTGTGTTGTACTCAAATTCATGAAGTAGCATAATGAAATGTACCACAGTTGCCTTTAGGATACCTGGTTAAAAAAAATCAAGCAACTGAGATGCTTTATGAATGATAATGTTGCCCCTGAATACTGCACCAGGTCATAATGCCTCACTGCAGCAGAATATCTTGATAATAAAGACACAGGTTACACAAAAATAACTGTCTCCATTTCAAGAGGTTGCATTAACAAACAAACAAACAAAACACCTTCTGTAACATAATTCTCAAACATAAAGATCTGCATTTTCAACACTGGTTTAAATATTGAAATTTTAAACTGGGATGGCAAGTTCTAAAGAGGAACTGTAGTAGTGACAAGTAAAAGGATGCTACATGATATTTACAACATTTAAAAATGTACAACCTATAAAAATAAATCATTTTACAGAACAATTTGTAGAAAACAAGCGAGAGAGATTACGTCTTGCCCCAGAAATCCTCCTTCCTCTTCTGAGCTCGTTCCAGTATCTGAGATGCAAGTGAGCTAGAGGCTGCTGAGCGAGCAGAAATCTGAGAAAGTCTGTCATCTGGGGGAAGAGTAACAAGGGAAAAATAAAGAAAAATTAAATATGCATTTAAAATACAGTTACATTCATGGCAGGTTTGGAAAGCACAAGCTCCAGAATTGAAATGTGCAGCCTCACCTGCAGAATTTTGACACCACTGCCCAATTCTCCAAAGCATCTTTACATATGGTCTCCTTTGGCAGGAGATCTCAACATCATTCCTCTGCCACTGACCTTTGTACAGGCCAGACTCTTAAGAAAAACGTACTCATGAAAGCAACTCACCACTTCAAGCAAACAGGACAACCCTGGAATGCTACAGCTAAAATAGCAGAGCCCACACTGTCAAAATGTCCTTTTGTGCCAAAACTTATTTGTGTGCAAGAAGTTGCTGAAAGCAACTTGTCTCCTGAAGAAAACAGGAAGTTTAACATAACAGTAAGCAAGCTTTACAAATGTACTTTTGAAAGGTCTTCTTTTTCAATACAAGATTCATTTCACACCCAACAGAACTTCTAAAATTAAGCAGCCCGGACCATGCTTCTCTGGCAAAGCATGACATTATATTCCTATAACATTTTTAAAAGGTTGCCATAGCTCTGTAAAGATGATCTCTACAAAAAAAAAAAAAAAAGAATCTCAATTACATTAATTCTCTTGCAATGGATTAAAAAAAAATGTAGCCCTGCTTCTCAGCCCTGTCACCAGAAAACAACAAAGATTCCACAACTAAACCCTAACAGGATCTGTTCTTTGTCAGTGTGCCAATAATTTTTCAGTGGCATTTATTAATCTTTGAAATCCAGTGAAAACAGCCCATAACAGACTTAAACACTATGCATAACAACTATATTCAAATGTCTGAGAAAACTGCTAACTGTACTTGTGCAATCCAGAACATCATTGGAATAACTCCTGGGTCTGTATGTACATCAACAAATACCAGCATACAAAATATCTGGCACACTGCAACGCTTCTGAAAGCTCAGACATCATCACTCAGATCATAGTAAAAGAAGTTAAAGAAACAAAAGGTATTTACAGCACTTAAACTGTGAACAGAAAACCTTGTGGGAAGCTGCAGAGTACTATAGGATATTGCATGTTTTATGTAGATACACAGATGCTTGGCTGAACCATCTGCACAACCCACACATTTTCCAGCCAAATGCAATGACTAAAACAGAGAATTGGCCCGAACCTTGGTTAAAACCAAGGAGAGAACCAACGCAAGGGGTATAAAAAAGAGCATATGTTTATTCTGGGGTATACTTATAAACAGCTTACTGTCAGATATAATCTCACTTCTGCCCATGCTCTGAACCAAAGGCAGGTGACTGCAAGTAGCACAGCACCAAACCAGTGTACACCAAACACTAGTGATGTGAAGTGGCCCAGACTATTGAAGTTACAGAGCCTTTGGTTGATTCATAATACTACAAGAGTTTATTTGGGGCTGCTAACAGAAGGGCCAAGAAGATGCACTGGTGGCCCACACACATACCATCTGCTCCTCCAGAGCAACTTTATAGTAAATGGAAAAAAAGGCCAAAACAGCAATCAGAGTAGCAGGATGCCATAAGTATCCCTAATGCACGGAGTGGAGGAACAGGTGTGAAAATCAGAGGAACAGGTGTGAAGTCAGAGGAATCATTCTATGTATGCTACATACTTGCTGGTAAAGTTTCAAGCACGCATGGTACCTTTTAAGTTGCACCCATAATTACTACAGCTGCAACCTGAGCTGTGATCATTTTGAAGTTTGCTCCTGTTGCTACCAACACAAAGATTTAAAAAAACAAATGTGTGGGGAGGAAATGATTTAGGTATGGAGTCGAGCAAGCTATATTAAGCATAGCGAACCGCAATGGTTTGTTTGATTTTCAGCTGTGTTCATAGTGTTTGTTTATGCTGGAACATAACTTCATGCTCTTACTTCACATTACTGGGATGAACATTTTTAATTTTCCTTCTGTGAAGCCAAGAGGTATTTATGCACTACCAGTATATTATAACTACCAGTGTAATAAACCAGTATTAGACCTCCCACATTAGTGCAAAAGTTAAAGTCAATCCAGATAACATAGACATATTTTGTGATGATAAATACCTTCATTGTTGTAGTTTCTTTCCTGAAGAGGTAGCTGGAAATATCTCATTTTTGGATTCCCAATATTTCCTAAGAGAAAAAAGTTGCTTTTTAGAATAATTTCTAAGTAGGCAAAGGATTTCATTTCATTTTAAACATTTCATTTTCAACATTTTACAATGTTAGAATATTACTACTTTCATCAACATCAGTCTTCCAAATAACAAATATGCCAAAAACTCCATGAAACCCCTTTACTCAAGGCTGAGGTAAAATTTATTCCATTGTGTTCTCCTCACCTTGTCATGGTTTTACGTTTTTTGGTTTTTAGTATTCCACATCAACACA
>JAPSGF010000006.1:10329599-10361834 GCA_035772895.1 Perdix hodgsoniae | reverse complement strand
CTGCCCCCCTGTCACGGGCACAGGTAGATCTTGCTTAACCCGCGACACACCTGTCCTTCATAGACAGTATAACAGTTACTTCGTGAACAGCATTCCAGGTGCACAGATAAAACACAGCACCAGTTCTAACTCTTTGCAGGGAAATTCTCTGGATTCCACCAATCGACTTAACCTGACCAGTACTTGCTCCATTCTAGAATGGAAATTTTACCTTAGTCTAACAAATCTTTATAAAACAAGGACCAAGAATTGTGGTACTACTGTGATCAGCTACTGAAAGCCTTACCACAAGGGCAATGTAAGCAGATAAGCTTTATTCTGACTAAGGGGTAAAGAACCCTTTATCTGCTTTATCTGATGTGCCTTCAATAGTTGCTAAAAATCTCTGAAATGCTCCAGCACAAATCCCTCCTAAGCAAAGAATTTTCACTGAAGAGTCAAAAATACCATTTATGTGACTTTCCTCAATATCCAATAACTTTTTAATAACTGTTTCGTTTTGTTTCCAAGTTCTGCAGAAATAGTTAAGGAGCTTATTTCTCAGAAATTCATCACCTCTGCAATATAACGACATGCTCTAAAGGTCTTGTTCCCTATCTCTGTTGGTTGTTCCAGCTGGATGGACTTACACAGTTGTAGCCTAATGATTAAATATTACAACTGTCTGTGGTAAGCCAAACAGTTCTCATAGTAAGTGGGTACTTATTGATATTAATAGAACAGAATTAGACAACAAACCAGAGAATAGAATTATATTAGTGGAATCTGAAACTAAGGTGGATAGTCATGCACACCCTTTCTTCAGATCCTCAGCAAGACTAAACGTACTAGTATAATTTTTTGTTTATAAACTCTTCTTTGTAAAGTTAGTAAGACAGCAAGCTCAGCACTCCCTTGGCCTGAATACTGCAAGGTAGCTATTTCCATCTTGTGACACTCTTTAACACAGCCAGTTAATAAACAATACATACCATTATGCTGGAATTCAGGATCCTTGAGAGTCCCTTGAATACGAGGAGAGGGACTCCAGCAAGGCACAGGGCGGTTTTTAGTTGACTTCAGCACAGGAGGTGTAGAAGACTGCTCTTGATATGCTGAATTAATAGCTTCTGTGTCAACAGAAACACCATTAGGATGCCACTGATCCTGCCTAAGTGGCAGAGGATCCACAGTTCCCAGCCCAGCAGGTGGAGAGGTAAGGAGTGAAACAGTTTTCACTTCTGCTTCAGGCTAAAACACAGTAGAGAAGGAATCATAGAATAGCGTGGGTTCGAAGGGACCTCAAGGATCCTCAAGTTGCAAACAAGCGGAGAAAAAAAAAAGCACTTTATGTATACTAACAGCCTTCCAATACAGTCCCTCACATATGCAGCTCATGTTTTTAACGGAAAAATGAACAACTCCTGATTATAACTTTTTTTTTCTCTGTGCATTTGGTAGAAATACCCAAAATGGAGCTCACCTAATCTCACTCCTTTGTTTGATAAAAATAACATATTTTTTATTCAGACATCAGCCCTTTTAGTCGCAGGTGCTGAAAATTTTACAATAGCAAATGACAACTCAAGAAAAAGAATTATTAAGTTATTATTCAGAATTATTTCAGAAGCTTATTCCTAAAAAACATTACACTAAGTAAACTAAGTTGCTCACTCACCCGGAAGGACCTTCTTTGTGAAGCCTCTTTTGCACCTTGCTTTGCTGAGGAAGGATCTGTTCCTAAACTTCTCATTCTCTGCCGTGAAGATGAAGACTTGAATTTAGGAGGAGACACTAGAACTGCACCTCCTATTGTGGTGGAGAAGATAAAAAATGAAAACTTGCTAAACTAATTCATACATATCTGTTTTTCTTTAGTTCCTGATTTTGTATTCAAAAGTCTCTATTACCAACAGCAGGGGTAGTGAGATCATGATGAGTTCTCGGAGCTCGGCCAAGTGCTCTCAGCTTCGGAGTAGGAAGTCTGCCACCTGGCTCCGAGGATACAGAAGAAGAATCTGATACAGCTGCAGGAGAATTCAACAGGCAGGTATTCTCACTGCAAAAATGAGAAACGATTCCAGGATTAGTTAAGGTGTTGGGCATCTTGCATTCAAATGTTTTGCTACTAATACATTCCTACAATGAAGGCAAGACAGTTAGGGCCATAAAACACCAATATCCTGTAGCTAAAACATCTGTTTGCAAGAGGGAATCCTGAATTCCAGCCTCTGAGCCTCAGTTTCTGTTATGCTTGTTTTCTTTTTTAATGTAACACACAAACAGTTTCAAGCTTCAAATTCAGGCTCCCTGTTTCCCACTATACTTTGAATACTTTGCTATGCAGTAGCACCCAGATCTCACCCAGCATAATTTTGAACCTGACTGCTCATAGTCACCTCAGAAGCTGGAATGTGGGTTTACCTTTGTCAATGTTATGGAATCAAAACCAAACACAATGGGCAATACAGAATGCTTAGGTAGTGTGATAATGAGGGCCAAAGTTATTCAGGTTTAAATACGTACCAAGCTATCATACTGTTCTACCAAAAATGTTTACAAAAGTTGCACAGTAGAAAGCCAGAATTGTCAATAACTAGGTATATTAAGGATCTTTCAACAGACAAATACAGTAATACACACTGTACTATGCACACAGAATTGACCTCTTTTTTTCTAAATTCCCCTACACTTTCCCATTTGGACCCACTGGTGATTTCTAGATGCTAGTAAATTATTTTCTCCCAAGTCCTCTATCTTTGCCCATGAGTTTTCTTCAGAAAAGCAGACACATAAGAACAACATTAGAGTGGACTCCATCCTTTCAGCACTATACTGTCAACTTGAAGCAAACTGGGCTTCGATTTTCACTACACTTTGCTATTGTGCAATGAACAGACTCTTCTGATAGGCCTACACTGCAAATTTTAAAGCTTTTGGGAAAATTCATTCCAATTTTTCACACTTCTTTACAAATTACAACTTAAGTCATGCAAGCTAGAAATCCAGTGTTCCTAGTGATGGATCCATTTCCATCATCCAACTCAGTGTTCTGAGGTTTCCTACCCATTATCAAACTATTAAAAACCAAACCAGAGTCACACTGAATTATACTTGCATAAGTAAGTCTGCTTTTAAAACAAAAATAACTTAATTTACACATTTCTGAGATGTTAAGAGGAAAAAAATATATATGCCACAAGAATGTTCAGTTTTACCCTTCAATTTTGTTATCTTCATTTATACCCTTATTGTTTTTTTCTAAATTCTGTGTCACAACTGCAGCTTGCTCGTTTTCTTTTTCTTCTCCTTCTGTTGATTGTTGACTCTCTTTTTCTTCAGTGCCTTCTTGTTCACCCCAAACTAAACGTCTTTTGACTGGAACAGTTGGTGCATCGGGTAAGTCTTTCTTCTCAGTGTCATCCTGGTGAGACTGCTCTCTGGAGCCAGGCTGCTGCAGCATTTTTGGCTTTGGCGCTGTCTCCTTTTCAGAAACTCTGGGCAACAAAGAAAGTACTGTTTTATACCACTGATTTGCATAACACACATGCATCTACATAGAGCACGTTCATCCAGTTCAGTCCTTCATAATAAACACAGCTCAGATACTAAAAAGTAGCAGAGTTAACTAATGTATATGTATTGAGACTTTAACTGATGATTAAACTATCTACTTTCAAACTAGACTGAAATCTCTGAACTACCATTTCAAAAAATGGACTGTAAAATTAGTGCACTATTTCCAAGATGGAAATAATAAAACCATCATAACACACTTCATTTGGGTAATAGCTGTCTGTACATCTCAGTAAAATACTACTTCCGAATTTTCCTTGCAAAATATTTATTAATCTACCTGGTATTCAAAGAAAGGATCATTCCAGTTTATAAGCCTACATCTCAGAAGTAAATTGTGTCTAAGATTCAACCATCAGATTATTAATTAATCTCAACAAGAACAATGACAAAATCTGAGCAGGCAAAATATGCTTCATATCACTCCAATTGAAAGAGGAACATTACTTCACTATGATTCAAAGATAAATTTCTCCATACTTGACAAGACTAAGGTTGCCACACTAAATATACATTTGTGGTTAAGCATAAAGGATTAGCATTTCTCTTCTTTTAGAAGACATGACCATTCCTCATTTTAAATTGAAGCATATATCATATCATCTGTGAAACAGTAAATGCCCACATCTGTTCCAGAAAATTTACATTTAGTCTAACAAGGAGATCTCAAAGCTACATTAAGCCAATCTAAAGCATTTTGCTCTGTGTTCACAGCTGCAGAACAAAATGTAGGACTGACTACCTTACCCAGCAAGATCTAGTGCTCTGATGTCATCGCTGATGCCTTCTTCTGAACTGGAATTTGAGGATACATCCCACAGACTGTTATTATCAGACAGGAGCTGGTTGAGATGATATCGAGAGAAGTGTGTTCCCTCTATTCGTTGCCTGTAAGCCTTTGCTCTTGCTCGAAGTTCTCTCACCTGCACACCAAGGTTACGTAAACTGCATGCCAATTTAAAGTTCACTTACATACTACTACTAAGTACTCACATTAGCTAATGGCAGCTAAAAGAGAAAGGCAAGTTACTCATAACGCAGTCGCCCACAGAGCAAACACTGCATGCTGCATAAGTGCAATGAAAGGAAAGCAAAAACAACAGAAGTCTGTGTTTAGCAAGCATATTTGAGCCATTAAGCCAAAGCAAAATTATCAATTACTCATTCAGTGAGCACAAAAAGTTATGTAGCAGCTATGAATAAGCTTAGTACTGGATTCTAGTTTTTCCATCAGCGTTCAGGCACAGCACAGTGCTCCAAACTTTAGAACAAGAACTTAGATGCAACAAACCTCCATATACCACATGGAATTTAGGGGGTTTTGAGATGCCTAAAGAGAGGAATACAGAATTAATTCAAAATTCCTTCATTTTCTCTCAACACTGTATTACCATTGTGAATCAACCAGAATCTAAGCAATAAACTAAGTACACAGCTCTATGCTGCCTCCCTGAGATTCAGTAGAAAGCTGTACAACAAACACATCAACACTGCTATTACACCAATTTTCACTCACCTTGAGGAAACTGATTTACATGTCTAGGCCTTAACATGTAAAAATACATTTACTGTACATTTATTTGTATTTCAAGTCAAAAGACCTATGCTTATGCGTAATACCAAGTTCATAAACTTTGAACACTGCACCTGTCTCTTGCTACACTAATCTCATCTCAGTGAGGAGCTCATGACTACATGAGATCTCTTGGTACTATTGTATGTAAGTCATAACATCCAAATCATTCCTTCTAGGCTAGCACTAACTATATGTACAAGATGTAAAACTGTTAAAATGTCAGCTTTGGTTTCAAAAGGTAAAAACTGCAAGCCCTCTCTTCAGATAACGATATTGTTGAAATTATACTGGTTATATACTGTTTGAACACTCCCTTTCTTTCAAATACAATTTAAAGAGCAAGAATACAAAACAGCAATAAAAGCTTACTTTGATTTTGAAATGATTCAAAAGAAGTTCTTGATATTGTAACTTTGGCCATCATTATCACACTACCTAAGCATTTTGCCTCACAAAAAATGGTTCACAGGAACAATGCATTTTGTCAAAAAAGAAGAGAAGCAATACTGATACTTCCTTTAGTACATTTTCTTTTATTTATTTGTGGGGTTTTTTTGTTGTTTTTTTTTTAACTTTACAATAGGCTTAACGAAGTTCATCCTGCAAGGAAGGGGAATAAGTGGGCCAAATTCCACAAATCCCACTAAAAAGCAATTGGACACAGAAGATGAATATTCACTCAGCCTGCACTAGCTAATATCCCAATAGTTGACCCATTAAACTTCCAAAGAATAGCCCATTAAAAATATATACTTGTCATTTTACAAAGAGAATTTAAAGGTGCAAGTGATTTACTGGATTATTCACTTTAAATAGAAGAACGATAAATTAGTTATGATAGTCACAACAGAAGGAATACAAAACCAGAGCAACAGGACACTGCAGGGGGAGGAAGAATACTATGTCTCCAATGAATTGTGAAGAAGTACAAAGGACAACCAACTCCTTCAGCGACTCAGCAGGCAGCGTTATCTCAGCAGGATGCTGGCCCCAGAGAGTCCTAATGTGATTATGAATTGTCCTCATTAATTTTTCAAAAGCATAATTCAAAGAGATCTTTTCATTCTACAGCTGAAAAGCAGCCCTTAATAATATATTATAGTGTAGCAGTTTAGCAATAATCACTACAGCTAAGGTCACACCAGGACTCTATTGCAGTCCTTGCCTGTTTGAGCTCAAAACTTCAGTCTGATTTTCGGACCCAAAGTTATCTATGTAAGGACTCAACTGGGAAAGCAGACTGGAGCAGCCAGAGCTCATCAATAATCACACTACAGAGAAATATTCTGTAGGCACCTTCAGCAGGGATGAGCTTCGAAGAGCAATTAGAGATAATGGTCAAGATGGAGCTCTGCACAACAGTCATGTCAGTGCATTAGTATGGGAGTGGGTATGGAATCATTCAGAAACCAAAACAAGTGTTCAGAAACTGGTAGGGAAGCCTGTACTGTGAATAACCAAAGTACTTCTGCTGCTTTCAGTAAAAGTGATTAGCTTAGCAGTTTTTCCAAGTTTTACATTCCTGGAACAACCTGCAGTAATATACTTCTCAAACAGCTAGATTCTTTTCCTGTATCTCAACAGTGAAGGAAATATTTTATTCAGTTCTACTAATTCAGACACGCTGGATTTCATGAACTCATTTAAAGGAATTAAAAAAAAAAAAAAAAAAAAAAAAAGGACAGCAAAGGATCTACCAGGATTTTTATTCTTGTATTAACAGAGGTTTTAATAATTAATCTTGGTTTTCTCCCAGCCTATCTGTACAACTGGAAAATTCCAAGCTTTAAGCTTGTCGTCTGCTTCCACCATGCCAAAAAAACCCTTCTTTTTGAGAGTGATAAGCCCAAGAGATTTATATAGAAATGCTAACAAGGCAGTAACAATTAAAAAAAAAAAAAAAAGATTACATAGAAAATCCCACCAAGTAACACATTTGCACAAGCCAGACATTGTTGCTCATCTCCCAGACAAACTAGTGTGATATGCCCACACACATGTGAATCATAGTGTAACAGAGGAAAAATTCAGGTACTTCCAATTCTAAAATCCTCTGCTATATGAAGTCATACTGAGATGTAATGTAGATATGTATATGAAAAAAAAGTATACATTATATACACTTGTAATCAATAAAGCATTTGTTATTATCATCTTAAAATTTGGTTCATTCAGCTACCCAGCACAACTCCTTCACTTGGAAGGTCCCAAAAATCCAAACTTTCTTTGAATTCTTCATGAGGTGACTGTTCTCCTGTTTTTCTGCATTTCTTGTCAGCCAAGAAAATCTACATCAAAAAGTCAGATACATCCAAAACACACATCCCTAAATGTGTGAAATTCTTCATTTCCGGTGCACTCTAATTAAATGTTATATATTTATATATAACAAGGATCCTGCCTGGTAAAGTATAACACCCAAAGCTGATAATAGCTCCAGTTTCAAAAATTACTGACACAACATCCAGTCTCCAGACAAAAGCCCTAGATGCCAGAAAAATGACATACTGTACAGAAACATTCTGCATGCTGCTTTACAGTCAGGCTTCATGCAGGAGCTTGGCTTATTCTACAGCCTTAGTGACCAGTTAGTGTTAATCTAACACATACATCAGTGTTTATCAACATTAAAATATTTCTTGTTTTCTGTTCTCCAAAGTCTTACACAGCTGTTTTTGCATAATGGATTATCTGATGACATATATAATAACTGCTTCTTATTAAATATTCAATATATATACATTTTTGCCTATGAAGAAAAGTAAAATGACTTGCTTGATCAAGTCTAGTAAGACAACACAGAATTGAAAGCTACCACACTATTGCTTTTTCTAGAGAATGCTACTTGCTAAAGCTCAAAGCCCAGCACTCTAGAGTCATTCCTTCCAGTTCTGCCTTCCATGTCAGCTTGGTCCTTACAAGATAATTCACATTTTATGAATATTTGCCATATATTTAGCAGCACATCGTATCTCAAGAAGACTCCCTCTATCAGATGAGAAAAGCTTAAGTCAATTTAGTGAAATTTGACAGCTGCAGAACTAGCTCTAACAGTTTCTTACATACTTACATATGAGGAGTGGCTGAGGGAGCTGGGATTGTTCAGCCTGGAGAAGAGGAGGCTCTGGGGAAACCCTACCACTCTTCACAACTGACTGAAAGGAGGCTGTGGTGAGGTTGGCGTCTTCTCCCAGGTAACAGTGAGAGAATGAGAGGTAATGGCCTTAAGTTGTGCCAGAAGAGATTCAGGCTGGATATCAGGAAAAATTTATTCTCAAAAAGGGTAGTGAGGCATTGGCACAGGCTGTCCAGGGAGGTGGTGGAGTCACTGTCCCTGGACGTGTTCAAGAAATGTGGAGACATACCACTGAGGGATGTGGTTAGTGGGCATGGTAGTGATGGCTTGGTGGTTGGATGAGGTGATCTTAATGGTCTTTTCCAACCTTAATGATTTTATTCTGTTCTATACTCAATAAATCTGCTAGGAAATAGTATGCACCTGAAGCTCCTGAGCATTTTCAAACTGTCAAATGAGTTACCACGGGGTATAATACTCATTGTAGTTGCTGAATTAACTACAAGAAAATACTCAGTAAAACTTGACAGAGAAATTTGTATTTTATATTGTATATGACTGAATTTAGCCAACTGCTTTGAATAAATTCATCTTGGCAGGTAACAGAGTTCAACTGTCAAACTGGCCTAGGCTGATACATATACCGGTCTTTTCTTTTTATTCTCTTGAAAACTGCTACCACCTATTCAATGTTTTTTAAAATTCTGCTAGGTTGAACATCAACACTGCAATTATCAGTTGAAAAGGCCCTGTTCTGAGTGATGCTGATTTGTAAGGGAAACATTTTCTCCTGTACTTTCCACATCATGTTAATTAATTTATTTTTTAAATCACACTGACACTTATTTTTTCTTACTATTGTCTTGTCAGAATCTAACCTTCTTTGCAGTCACCTGGGGGAGCTTGAGTTGTTAGCATTACAATGTCAAACCACAGTTCTTTTACATACAAAAAGCATACCACAAACCACACTCAGGCCTCTGATTTTTTTTAAAAACGCTCACCTGATTGGGAACTTTACTCCTAATACGAGACCAAGCTCCATCTTTATAGAAATACTGGGCTGGGGACAAAAATTTTGACCTGTATTCAGTGTTCATCTTCCTAAGACATCAAAAATAAAGAGAATAGAATTATCCTCAATATCCACAAGATGCCTTTTTATAAGTTACATCAACAATAAAAGGTATTCTTGCACTTAAATCCCAGGGCTCAGATGTAAAAACTCTTTTGAAACACAGCTCACCAGTATCAATGCAACCAGGAAAGACATGAAAAGCTCCTTCAGTTGGAAATTATTCCTGATTTGTTTTTCCACCAGCACTTCTGGAAGCTTTTGTCCTCTCAGCAAATCAGCAGAACACAATAACACACACAAGGCTCAACTACTTTGATATGAAATGAAATACCTTGCTTTACATCATAGATGAAGGTACATTTAAGTAAAATGCCTGGTTTGGCACTAACGCTGCCAGGATACTTCCTTCTACAAATGCTGCTGTAAAGGCAATATATAGTCTGCATATGAGTGGTGTGTGCTTTTGAAGCAGATCCATCTGACTACCAGAACAATGTTCAGTATTAATTCATCTATTTCCTGTTGTTTGGGATTTTCAGAAGCATTCAGTGTTCCTGAAGACAGTCATTCTCCCTTCTGCCACACACACACAGAAAAATGAGCATCATCTAACCTGACACAATACCACCAGTCCTTTATCCACTGAACTGTGGATTGATTAACTTTCTAACCTTGCTTTAGAATACTGCTAACTTTATTTTCATAAACTCAATATAATTCAAAAAGTGAATAAAAACTCTTTTCAGTCCTTCAGAAATAGATCATAAGATCATCAGAGAATAAAATGCACCTTGTGAACGCAAAAGTATCAGGGGGGAAAAAAATATTCAGAACTTCTTTCTGTGCGTCTCTTTTTTTGTAACTCACGGAATTTCTTGTTTTATTCACAAACACAAAAACACAGCGATGCTGTGCCTCAGTCCCAGTAGTTCTGTATCACAGGCAGGTCACACAACGCAGGTTGCATACAAAGTGCAAGTCTTGCCTGCATGCTGAAAACTTGCACATTTTCCACAATAGTTTGCCCAGTCATTGTTTTGGAAACTCTTGTTTTGTACTACCGCACTGAAAGCTTAAGAGGCAGAAATGTATCTTTAAATGGGCAGAAAACGATCAAGAATTTTTCACAGAATTTTACACTTGAAGTCAACTAAATGATCTAAAATTTCAAGGAACAACGAAATCCAAAGAATTTAAGGTTTCAACTGCATTATATCCACATGCTTTTTTACAAAGTGATATTACCCCACAGTATCTTCAGTGATCATTTTGCCCACCTCCAATCTAATGTCTTGACACTGCCAGAAAATTATATGAATGAAAGCAATCACTGGGAGATAATGAAGCATGAAGACAGAATAGATTTCTGCATTTTTAAACTTGCATCCATTCTGCGCTTTTGTTTCTCTGACAGATCTCAGATGTGGAAAATGGGAACAGGATTTCCGTTTTTACAGTGAGAGCATGTGGCAGAAGAAAAAGATGCTTAGATATTTCCCAGCAATATCCAACACTGTTTTCTTTCAGTGCCTGTCATATTACCGAGTACAGGACAAATTTTTTTACTGCCTTTTACTTCATGTGTTTACTTGCACTCCTCTATGGAACAGATATTGGTACGGAATAGAAAAAGAAGACATCAGGTACAATCAAAACAGTTTAAAGGCGTGTAGAGCAAGCACAAGAGAGCTGTCTGCAAGGTGACCACAACTCCCAAAGCACTCACTGAAAGCGCAGTAGCAGCACTACAGCGATTTAATTTCACTCATGTTAAATTTATTTATTTATAAGCATATTACTCTTGTACCAGGAGGCTTAACTGAAGCAGTGTGTTTAAAAGCATCCACTTCCAGTGCCTGGAGAAAAAGATGCAAATTTACACCAGGATTTTATATACCACAGGAAGCTCAGTCCCAGTGCTGCAGGGGAAAGACACCACATTTGTTCTTGTGACAACAGCATTGCACAGTTAAAGGTCATCATCCACCATTCTAAACAGGCATTTGCACACCTACTCACAAGGCAGGTTTCCTCATTTTATACATACCCACGATTTGTATGTAAAGAAAGGGGCTTCTGACTGATATGCTGCTTATTTTTTCGTTTAGGATGTTTCTGCTCTGATTTCCCTTGTTTTGATGCATCTTCTGCTGGCTTTTGTAACAGTTCTTCCCTCTTAGTCTGAGGCAAAGATAATTTTAAAAAATAGTGTATTAACAAACTGAAAACGTTCCTATTCCCTCTGTCACCAAATTTTTGCAAACAGTTGATTGTATTTTAAAATATTAACTGTTCCACATGTTTAAAAGAAGCTAGCATATTACATTCCTCTGTTTATACCAAAATAAATCACCAGAAAACCAAAGCTACGATTCTGAGTGCAACATTCTCTTAGTTAGATGATGTATTTTGCACACTTCACAAAATGAATTTAACATGAAACAGAAATAAAAGAGTAGCATACTTCTCCATTCAAACTGGAGTTAACATGTGAACTTCTGGAATGTATAATTTAAATAAATAACTTAATGATGCTTTCAGTCTTACAGTGAGGCAATGGAAACTATTTTATAATAAACAAAAATGAGAAATTTCCATTTGCTGCCATTCTGTTTCTGGAAGGGTCAGTCTGATTCATTCAGCTTTCACAGCAAAGACTTTCTTCTTCCTGCTTATGTTATGGCTTTGGAAATTTCAAGTATTCTTTCTGATTCTACTGGAACTCTTTACAGAAATTCTTCAAATTCAAGAAAACCAGAATGAAAGAAATGGAAAAAAAAAAACCCAAAGCATCACAAAATCTTTTTTTTTTTTCTCTAAGATATTGATCAAAGAGAATACGTGGGTATTAACCAAAAGTGTTTTGAGCACTTTTGCCAAACATCATCTCCTCCTGTCTTCTCTTCTTTTTCTGACACTCACTTTATTAGTTCTCTTGGAAAAACATAACCTGAATTTCTGATACTAGAAGCAAATAAACACTTCCTGAAATCTTCCTGCTCTTCAGGCTGACATCACATCTGCTACCAGAGGAAAAAGAGCACATAATGTCTGTCCCTCTCAAATGAGATTTAAAGCACCAGAAAAGCCTAGGTTGTAAATGATAAAGCCTCCAAGCTGACAATCACCTTTAAGTACCTCAAGAGTACCAACAACTTAAACTGAGCCTAGGCACTCCATGTCAAGCACGTTTTGCTTGGCAACAGTCCTAGTGAACGTCTTGTTTTACATAGACTCTCTTTTATTGAGACCACAGATGTGTGCTGAAGAGACTCACAGGTGGCCCTTCTACCTGATACATAATGTCCCATTACAGCCCTCTGTTTGCCTTTCAACTCACAATCAAAGAATCACTGAATCGCTCGGGTTGGAAGGGACCTCAAAGATCACCAAGCTCCAACTCCCCTGTCACATGCAGGGCCACCAACCTCCAGACCAGGTACTAGACGAGGCTGCCCAAAGCTCCATCTGACCTGGCCTTGAACAGCTCCAGAGATGGAGTATCTATAGCCTCTCTGGGCAGCCTGTGTCAGCATCTCACCAGTCTCTGCATATCCCTGGAAAGAACTTCCCCGACATTCAAAAAGATGACAGTAAAGATAAATGAATGATAACTCTTCCTCCATCTTCCTTTACACTACAACTGTTGTCTAAAAATCAGTTCCATCTGTGTTTACACATTTTTTTCTTTGTTTTTAAATCCACACACTATCTGCAAAAACTTCCAGACCTTCTCCCACCCAGCCCTGCTGAAAACTAAAAACTACACTGGTAGCAATGAGAGAAAAAACAGGAAAATTAAAAAGTTTCAATTAAAAAAATTTTTTTTGAAAACTCATAATCAAATTAAGGTGGCAGTTGAAGGAAAAAGAAAAAAAAACAACTTTGTAACCAGAACAAACGCATTACAGAAACTGCTACTGGAAAGACAGGTGTAACAGTGTTACTCCCAGTCTCCCACAGCAAAATCACTATTGCCTGAGACCAGAGTCATTAACAATAGCTATCAAATGTAACTTTAGAAAATGTTTTAAAATCCACTCCTATATTACTGAAAAGAACTATCAAAACTATTAAAGAATATATACGTCTTTCTTTTAGGGAAATATTTACTTGTTCACAAACCAGAAATTCTTTCTCTTCTGTCGATTTCTCTTGTGGACCCTTTGCAGCAGGAGAACCTTTGAAATTTCTCACATTTTCAGTTTCAGAAGTAATTGCAGGAGATTTAAATGGAGGTACAGGTTTACTCATATTGTAAAGAGCCTTTAGGAGAGAAGGAAAAAATGCAGTGGTAACAGCATCGTGATTTGCTTTAATTTAAACTAAATTTTCAATATCAGTTAATCAATTCACACAAATGTACTCATAAACCAGCAGAGGCAGTCATGCATAAATATACAACATGTGCAGACTAACTTCTAGGACAAACTGAAGAGAAATTTATTTTCAAAAACATACATTACAGGAGATGCAATCAGGTTAGGTTAGACCTGTGCTCAAATACTATTCTTTCTGAACTCCATTAACAGAAGTTAGCAGAAGTTATTTTTATTTGGGAAAGCAGTGGGGGAATGTTGCAGTTCAGACTTTTGTAAAGGATCTTTTCTTTTTCAAATAGAAATGCCAGAGAACTTCCTAGGAGTCCTCAGTACACACCCTGTCCTAAGTAACTGTTCTTCAATTTAGAACTGGACACTTAGGGCTTGGTGGTTTTATCTAGGCAGTTTTCCAACCACTACTGCATTTATTGTAAGGCAAGGTACAGAGTTCGCCCAATGTGTCTTCTGGTGTCATTCCTTCACAGGGTGTTGAGAGTTGAAAGATGATGCCATATGTCACATTTTCCTTAGTTTTTACTAGGTGAGTTTAGGTCAGACTTCTAACCTAACTTGGATAACTTGGTCATTTCCACAGAACTTTCTTCAAGAGATAACACTGTCATTATTCAATATCCAGGTGTGCTTTCCATCATCTCAACAGCAATCAGAGGAAAAACAGATTGTTATTTTAGTTTTTAATCACGACATTGTAGCCTTAAGCTCAGAAGCTGCAGTTACATATATTTAGATTTTCTCTAACCTCCATTTATCTAAGCATTTACAGTACTTACAAACTTATTCTTAGGGTTTACTATTCTCTATAATCTGTGTGGAAAAAAAGTTTGCTATTTTAATTTCTATATTCTTTCCTCTGAAATAGCACAAAATTCACAAGCATCAAACTGACATTCTGGGACCAGACTCTTCCTCAACCAGTCTATACTACTGCCATGCTTATCAGTGAATTTTCCTTGCACAAGGGACTGCTGGCAAACAGGTACCTCAAAGCATCCCAACCTGCTTGGCGCCGCAACAAGAAAAAGACAGGAATGGGTTTTGGAGGAATTATTCCTAGTTATCCTGTATTGCCTTTGAAAGCTGCTACTAAGCAAATCTGCAACCTGTAGATAAAACCAGAGATAGCACTATCCGTAGTAATCCTATTAATGTATATGCTTCTTGTGAGGAAAGGGAAGACAGAATAGAAATTCCCTTTTACAGCAAAGTTTAAAAATCCAAATTCTGCAGGAGAGCCTATACTGTAAGAGGGCCAAAAGACAGACTGGATCTCCTCAGTTCTGACCTCAGTAACAATACATGGAAAACCCAAAGCAGTCTTGCAGTCAGAATTACTCTTTATGGCCAGATTAGAAATAGCAGTATTTCCAATCCTACAAAGTCCAAAAACGGATGAGATGCATCAAAATGCCACAAGGGTCTTTTATAATCAGATTCCACTTCTAAATATAAACAGTTCTCCTGCTGAAAGAAAACTACAGCTGAGCAACTACAGAGTTGCCTTCTGGGGCCTAGGAGCATATGTGCACAGAGACTGAGAGTAAGAAGCTGTGGTAACCCATAAAAGATCATGAGAATAAATACCGAAACCTGCATGACTTCAGTGGCAAGATGTTATTATAACATAGAACACCTGAACATTTCTATGCTAATTAGCTATATACTAAACATAAAAATTATGAAAACTAAAAAGTAATGCTTAGAGCACCTGAAGTTAATTCATGGAAATTGAAGAAAATGGTCTCTGAAAGAGCTGAATACAACCAGGAAGGAGATGATCAAGTAGTAGACCTCACTACAATGAAGAATCATGGGGAAACATATCTAACTACATTGCACATCTGTATATGGTAAAGGAGGTGGAAAAAATATACGTAACAGCACGCCAGTTTATGAAAGGAAAGAGGAAGAAGAAAGGGGGGGCAAGAAAAAAGGAAAGAGGGGAAAATAAGCAACTTTCCTTATAACATAAAAGAAATCATTCATCTACTTTTTGAAACTTTTTCGAGTTACCTCTTCAGCTGCAAGTATTGGTGACTTTTCCTGAGGACTCTTCCAAACAAACTGACTTTGATATTCAGAATTTCTAGGGAAAGTACTTAAACGGGGAGTATTCATGCCTGTTTTCCTCTGCAGGACTCTGTGAAGCTGACAACATAAAAAAGCAGAAAATTTTACACCAATTGCTCCCTTTCCTACCATGTTTTGCAAGTCAGAAATCTTTTCAGTGCACATCTTGAAACCAATTTTTGTTGTTATTATATGAATTACATGAATGCAAAGTACATTTTCTGGCTGGTCTAAGTGGATTAAATTACTGTAAATATCAGATGAGTAATTTTTATATCAGTCAATTAAAGAAGTCTTCTCTTACCCCATTGTTCACCTTCTCTGCTTCATTTTTTGGAGGTACAAATGCTTCCTTTTGATTAGGTGGAGCTACAGGTGGAGATTTCTTCATACTATTTTCAGCAAGGGCAAGAGCAGTTTCAACTCCAGAATCTGAAGAATGCGACCGAATTTTTGGGGGGAGCCTTGGTCCTTCTGGTGTTTCAGTGCTTTCCTGAATCACATCATTACTGCGGTCTGCATGTGACTCTGCAGTCTTGAGAGCCTCTGTTTCAAGTGGGTCATCCAAATCACAATCCCCTGTCCATTCAAAGGACTTTGAAATCTGTGGGTTATGGTAAGGTACTCTTCTCTTTGAAATGAAGTTTGGCTCTCTTGTGATTCCTTAAAAAACAACATACTAAGTTTAACATAAGACATAATCTTGAATATATAATAATACTGTATTACAAGAAGAAACTGGAAGTTTATCATCTAGTAGAGAAAAACTATTTTCTTTGAGCAACGAGAGCCTATGAATTATGGGCACAACTGTAAAATCATGGTTTCTTTCACATCTGTAAATGCCTTTCCTTTCCACTAACAAGGGACCGTAACATGGTGCTCCAGGACCACACTGGATAAAACCCTACAAATAAAATACAGCCAACGACCAATCTTCTCCAAGTTGATTCTGAGAATAGAAAAACAGAGGTGGTGGTTAATGCAGATACAGAATAACCAGCCTGCAGCGATGAAGTACCTCACAAGCATTTCTACCTACACTGGCATTATGTACCTGCTACACAGGTATTCACAGTGCAGGGACCATGACAGACCCTTAATACAACTGTAGACCATTAAAGAAGAGATACTTGAATTCATTTCCATCCTTAAACATCTTGGAGGGTTGACTTAAAACTTTTATCTTTTAACATAAAGTAGTTTACAAAATTCTAAAAACATCACATACAAAGACAAGGCATCAAGTCGTTTTACAGTTTCTGACTTTTATACATGCAGATGAAAATAAAAATACCCTGAGATTTTAGGACAAAGATCGAATGGCTGAACTCATTTAAAGCAGGAAATGACATTCCAGGTGTGAAGCGTGAAACTATAATGGAAAAATAATTGAAGGATTATAACTGGTTGAAAGAAACAGTTTCTTGGAGGGAGTGAAACTCCTGTGTTACGGAAAATAAATAAATAAATAAAAACCAGAGTGAAAACAGACAATAGCCTGCAGTGAGAAGTATAGAAAATGTCCAACAGGATACAAATGTTCAACAGGACATTCTATCCAATTTTGTCCAGCTTCCAACTGCACACAGGTACTTGGAAATAACTCCAGTGGAGAAACGCTGGAAAAGTTGCAAGAAAAAACCTCAGAGCATCTGCACCTTTTTTTCTGGTAGTGCTCCAAGTCATTCTTAAAACTGTCAACTATGCATTTCAAGAAAAACAGCAAGTGAATTAACAGCAATCTGCACAGATGGTAAAGTCCTACAAGGTGTCAAGAGAGACATTCAAAGATACACACTGTTAAGTGGCCAGAAAAAAAGGTGGGAGTAAAAACGAATCCAAAAATGGAAGAAAACTAAAGGAGGAGAAACTGCTGTATTGCTAACTCATAACTTTATTGCAAGGCTTGTAATATTTGCAGTAAGTATAAAGCTTCACCACCCCACATGACTGGAGATGATTCATAACTTGGAGTTTTCAACAGACGTTAATGTATTTAAATGTTTTCACATTTCAAGATTTGTGGAAATTGCTCTCTTAAATACAGGTACCCATACATGTTAAGAAAAACAAGGCTAAAGAAATACACATTCTGCAATAAGTGGAAAAAAGTAGTTTTATATATAAAATAAAATTTTTTGCAAACTTAGTTACTGAAATGCCTAGTATCTCAGTCAAAAAATACCTGTACATCCAGCAGCTGGTTCTTAATTACTGGGTCATAATTTAGAGCACTTACCATAACACAGAATGAATACACTGGACTCTAATTACACATACTGCATAGCACAGTCACACTTAATTGCACAACTTTGTTATTTTGTGATTTTGCTGCTCCTTTTCAAAGCACTGCAGTTGTGGTTAGTCTACAGAGCACTCCTGTTCCTCTACTCCCTATGGGTCTTTCAACCCAGAAGCATTTTCATTTGTTTCCGATGTTCCAATCCCACATTTTTCTACCATAATAGTGTCTGTGTATAAGGCTGAATCCTGGACTGTAGCATCGCAAGCTTCATCCTTCAATGCCCATCTTTTTTTTATTCTCCCACTTAGCGGCCCTGGGAGCCTTCCTAACAGGTTTAGTTTATATTAAACTTTGACCCAAGTTAGTCTCTTCTTTAATACAAAGTCTTACTCGCTGTTTTTGCGCACCAAAGGTAACCCAGTGCCTCCTTCTACACACCCTGTATGGGCTAATGCATTTTGTGCTTCACATTAGAGATTTAGTTGATGCTACATGTCAGAAACCACATGTTTTTCAGGTTTATGTAAGCAGCACTAGCAATAAAACCATCCAAAACACATGCTCTGCTTTATGATAATTAAGAATACACTTTTAATTCAGTAAAGCGTCCAAACTGTGCTCACACATTCAAAGGGAACCTCTCTCAACCCCTTGCAGCTGCAGTTTGCAATCACAGTATTGCAGGGTTGGAAGTGACCTCTGGAGATCATCTAGTCCAACCTCCTGCTACAGCAGGTTCCCTAGACTGGGTTACCGAGGAAATTGTCCAGGCACTCCGAAGGAGGAGACTCCACAGCCCCTCTAGGCAGCCTGTTCCAGTACTCTGCCACCATGAAAGTTAAAAAGTTTCTTTCTCATGTTCAGATGGAAATTCCTGTGTTCCATTTTGTGCCCATTGCCTCCTGTCCTGTTGTTGGGCACTGCTGATAAAAGTGTGACCCCATCCATTTGACTCCCACCCTTTAGACATTTATAAGCACTGATAACTTCTCCCTTACTCCTCCTCTCTGGGATGAACAGCCCCAGGTCTCTCAGCCTTTTCTTCATAAGGGAGATGGATGCTCCAGGCCTATCATCATCTCCGTGACCCTCCACTGGTACTCTCTCATGAAGTTCCCAGTCCTTCTCAAACTGGAGAGTTCAGAACTGGACACAGGATTCCACATAATGGGGGCAGTTTGGAGGTGCTTACCCAACTGATCCGACCGAAGGCCTGCCCACAGGGTCTTCTGCTCTTGGGATGGGCTACACAGCTCGGGGGCTTTCCACCTGAAGCTTCTCTTATATTCACTCAAGCCCTGCAGCAAAGAGAGATGCCTGTCAAGCAACTGATGGCTGTCCAGCTCCTCTGCACCGACAGGTGACTCATCGCCCAGGGGAAATAGAGAAGGCTGCTGCAGGAGTCACTTAAACTCAGAAGGTGCTCTTCATCCTTGAAACCGAACCCCATCCAAGAGCACGAACCAACGTATTACTTCCCAAACAGCAGAAGAATAAATAAATAAATAAATAAACAAATGAAAGCAAAAAAGAGCACACAAAATATTTAAACAGAGCTTTAAAAGACCTCTTCCGTGAGCACGACTGAGCTGTCTCCGTCTACGAGCCCCTCAGTTCAAGGGCCTCCCACCCCCGCCAAGCGGCACCCGCGATCAGCTGCGGCCGCGCTCCCCGCCAAGCCGGAACCGCTGCCGCCGCCTCCACCCGCCCAATGCCCCTCAGGCCCGGCCCGGCCGACCCGCACTCCCCGCCGAGCCCCGGGGCCTCACCCTGAAACGCACGGGCATGGCGACCCGCAGGGCGCAGGCCCGCGGCCCTCGGCACCGCCGTTCCCTTGGCAAAGCCACCGGCCCGAGCGAGCCTGCGCGGCGGGGCGGGCCGCGCCGCCTCCCTCACGGCGCTGCCGCGGGGCCGCGTTCGCCGCGTTCTCAGCAGCGCGACTTCGCTGCTCCCTCAGCCGCTCCCTGAGCCGGGCTCCTCACCCGCCTCCTCGGGCTGGTCCTCCCGCGGGGACCCTCAGCCCCAGTTACAGTGCATGGAGTTAAAAACAAACAAGCAAAAACAAAAACCAGAGAGAGTGTTTAAAAAAAAAAAGAAAGTCACGATTTATTGATTGTCTGAACTTGAGATTCGTAGGTTCACTGAATAAAACAGTTGCCGTCTTACCGCAGTGACTTATCTGTGGTGGTTGCTCAGGTCTAGCTCAGTACGTTTTCTGTAGCAGCGCACAAACAGAGCGTGCAAAGCCAGCTGGCGTGCTCCTTGTTCAATAGACAGATTCCGGGTTTGCCAGGAATCTCTCTTCTTTGATATGCGGAGAAACGTGGCCAGACATAATTTCAGTGTATTTTTGGAGTGTTTTGCAATTAGCGAACAGTAATATTTATAGATGGTCTGCTTACAGAGGTTGATTCTGTAATGCAAATACATAACATGACACCACACCAGGTATCGTGAAATACCTGGTATTATATTTCTTAACTATGTACTCCCTATTTTCATAAGATAAAGCAAAATAAATTATCCTGAATCAGTGGAATACGTATTCCTCTGTATGCACTGATTGCCTTAAATTGTATTTTAACTCTCCTCCTCTCAGCTAAGAAATGTCACTACTTGACATGGAGGAAGCATTTCAGTAAATACACTGGGATCCTTACCTGATGCTCCTTACCACTGCTGACGCGTATTAGCTACTTTGAGTTCAGTGCATATACATTAATTAACTCACAGTTGTTTGAGGTTATATAATGTAAGAAATGTAAAATGCTTAAGCAGGTAAGAATATTTTCATGTGTGCTGAGTAAATAATGCAATCATCAAAATGAATCCGTGTGTAGAAAAAGTCACAGCATATTCACAAAATTATGGCACAGAAAAGAAGTAGAATATTGTGTCCCAAAACCTATGAAGAGGTTTCCAGAAAATAAGTGAGCTGGGATTGATGTAAATGTACATCCCTTGGTAATTGGTCTCTATTATTTCTTGGATCACATTGTTTAAAAAAATAGCATTAAAACTTGTGTTTCTACGTAACACATTCAAATAGTTTTCAGTGCAGTCCAAGTCACTTCAGATTTCCTCAGCACTTGGGAGGATGACCATCTTCCTCCTTTGTTTCCTATGAAGCAAGTATCAGTATTTCGTCTTGCCTTAACTGATTTTTATTCCAGATTTTGATGTTGTTGCTGTTCTTCAAATGAATTAACAGATGTATTTTCACTTTCTAAATCACACAATTCTCTCTTTTTTTTTTAAGTGTAATTTCAAATAGATAATTTATGACTCATATATTTTTATTTTCAATTTGATTGTTTGCCCATTTGCTTCACTACCCCTCACTGCATGTCATGATCTTTATCTTTGACCTTCTCTGTCTCTTGGCCTTAGCACTCTTGAGTTCTGACTTCAAGTGCGTGATTAGATTAGATTTTCCCTGAACACCTTTCACTTGAACATTAGCCTGTGAATAGCTCTCTACTCTGTCTAAGTAAATGGAGACCTCCTTATGACCTGTTGCTCATGCTCTTTGCAAACCTGTATACTACAAGCAACGCCTTAAAGAATCCAAACCCAAAGTCTTTTTCCTTTCTTCTGCTTTAGCATTGATAGTCTGTCCTGCCAAAACACAACATACAATATGTCAGCAATCCTCCCTCTAGCCAAGGATGGCTAGACACAGCTTGCTGTGGAGCCCATAAACTCTGTGTGTCAGCCCCAGGCAATCAAATGAGAGCAGTGAAACGTGTTCTGTACCTCCAGTGTCTGTAGCCTCTGGCACCTACTGGTACATGAGTAAAGAAGGAAAGCACAGCTGGCCTGCCTCAAGTCCCATAGTTTTGCCCTTAATAGCAAATATTTCTAGTGCAAACTTGTTCCAGCTTATTTTACAACTCATTTAGAAACTGCAGTGTCAAAACTACTTTACTACTCATTTCAATCCTATTTTCAACTCACAGAGCTGATACAGCTGTCGTTAAAGGGCAGCATTTTTTTGCTTACAAGGATCTGGATTCAAAGATATCCTGGCTTTGTGCCACAGTAATGGTTCTTGGGCTTGGCAAATACATCAGATGTTACCTTAAACTGGCCTGTCAGTTGGATACAATTTCATCCTGAATTGCTGAAAAGCCTACATGGTTCACCGTCCTATCAGAAAAAGAAGTAAAAACAAATATAAAATGTGAAGAGACGGTTCATCTCCTTGCCCACCATCCACTTTTTTTTTTTGGTACACCGTGAGCTCTCTTAGGACAAAACACTGTTGAAAGTGACTACTACCTTTGAGAACTTCATTTCTTAGCCACTTGAGGCCAGGCCCGTGCTGCAGCACTTCCATAACCGAGAGCTACCAGCCTGCATGACAGCCCTGGGTGATCCTGAAACTCTGAAGTGTCTCAGATCAGATCCCTTCTGAAATCAGCATCTTTAGGCTTTCTGAAATTCTCCCTTCTCTTAAGTGAGAACAACATGAGAATTGTAGCCGTGGTTTGATATTTGCTAATTGTGAGCTTCTTTTGATTATAAAAGCACAAGATTTTGAAAAAGGATAGAAGTTCAGAAGCAGAACTATCTCAAATGTGTGTTGCTGATGCAAGGGTGACAATGGTTAACTTCATTTCTTGTTTCAGAAGAAATAGCAAAGCAGTAAAATATGTGTCATTTTGATCTAATTTTGTTATAAAATTTGCCCTGAGAGCAGAATGGAACCACAGCTGCTGATCCTCTAGTGAAGAAGCATATACCCAACTTGTAGCTGTAAACAAGTAATCTCTGTTTCTGTTGGAAGCTTTTTCCTATATTCCTATTTCCTATATTACTATAATTCCTATAGTATTTTTGTGGTTGCACCCAGTTATCTCCAGTCTACGTGACTGTCCATAATGCAGTAATAATCTCCTTTCTGTTTTTGAAAGCGCATAAGATTTACACACCACAGTAGCAAAATTGTGCAATGCCGGCATGAATAATGTGTTATGACAACCCCTCAGGGAGTAACTCCTGTTGGCAGCGTGTGTGTAATCCCTGGATGGCCTGATGCACTGGTAACGGCCCCCCACAACAATGGGACACAGGCGTGGCCTCGGGTGTCTCAGGCCTGGGCTTGGTGGACTCAGCTGTGTTGGCAAGGTAATGCAGTTCAACCTCAAAGGGAAAGAGGAAGTGGCTAATAGTCACTGCAGAGGGCCATCTGCTAGGTGACCAAAACTATCTGATATATTAAGAAAAAGTTGTATAAAAGACTTGCTGAACTTTCAGTATAATGAAATGTTGTCATTTCTCAATTGTCTCTGTATGCTCTCTGTAACAATAATCTGCTGTCATACTATTGACACTGTGTACAAGTACTAATAACAAATGACTTCCATGGCACTAACTTCAACAGTCACATAACCATTTAAAAAGGAAAGCTCATTAGGGGAGCGGAAATTAACCAAGCTGTACAGAGGACATTGCCCTTTATGTTTTGGAATCCAAACATGTACAACTCTGCCTTTCCCCAGACACCCCCAGTGATGTCCTTCAGGAAAAGGAATGATGAGTCTATTCTAACACCTCAGAGGACAGTGTGAAAGTGTTCAAACTCTGTTTTTTTATACCTAAAATACCACAGAGGCAGATATTTTTCATCTGGCAGCACCAGGACAAAGAAATTTGTACAAATTGTTCTTGCTTTGGTAGCAATCATCTATCAGTGCAATTTGCCAGTGGCTGTCACGTGTGCTAAAATCTGCATCCTATCTGTTATCTATAAAACAATGATAATGAATAGAGATAATGTTCTGAGTAAAATGTATGTAAAACTGTTTTTTATAATGTGAATATTGAAAGAGATTGCACTAATAGCTTGAAATACACTGTGCCAGTAGCTTTACTGGTGTTTTTGCAGCCCAGGCTAAGAGCTGCTGTTGCTAGCTGTGGCCACCACTACTGCTGCCAGCATCTGTCTCTGCCACCAGTGTCCCTGCCCATGGTGGTATTTGGCTTTAAAAGTTTATAAAAGTCAGATTTATAAATTTGTTTCCCCTCAAAGAGCAAGCAGAGTGAGTAGGGCATCTGAAAAAGACCAGTTCTAGCTTCCTTCCAAACTCAACTCAAACCTGCAAGTAGTGAGGATCTTGTAGATCTTGGCTAGCACAAACCTGAACAGCTCTTTGTTTGCACCAGGTGCATGCAGGAGATCATGTAAATGTCTCAGCTTTATTTAGCCCTTGAAAGGAATCCAGTTTACTGTGTGCCTGTTGTTGATGGGTTGTTCACAATGTCAAGAGCTTTTGAACTCTACATAAGCTTTTCATTTCTGCAGCTCAGCATTTCAGTTGGGATTAGGTTAGGCAATACATAAGAATGTTTTAGGGCACTTAATATGGCAGGTACAAAACACTGCAAGTGCAAAGTGCTGCAAGTGATTTGATGGTGCTAAAAAAAGTCTGTGCTTGTATTGGTTTGAGTATATTCTGCACATACCACTCCTGTTTTATGTCAGACTAGGTATTGTCAGCTCCCTGCAGACAATGTAAAGTATAAATACCATGTTGTGTACTCTGGATAATTCAGCAGCAGCACAATCATGTGCTCTTGCCCAGTCCTGGACTGCTAGGTGATAACAGTACCACGCTAACCAAATCTTAATGGTCTTGTCAGCAAGTCCTCCCTAAAACTGAGATTCCATAATTGTCTCAGCCTCTCTTCTGTATGGCACACGAGAGCACAAAGAAATTGAGTATTTACCAACACAACTATATTCTATCTCCTTCCCTGCCTGTAGCCCCTCCAGGACACCATTCTAATAGAGTTCTGTGTAAACAGCATTTGGCAGAAATCCTGAAGTACCTTCAGAAGCAGACATGACATCAATGTGACATGTCATCTTGAATTTCTTAAGAAAATTGTTTCTTCAAGATAATATCCACTAGAGAAATCGACCAAGTTGAGGGTGTTTCTGGAGGGCATCATCCATGATGGCATCATCCCCAGGCCCTGACAGCTAGGCCTCCTCGTGGGGGATGTTCTCAGGGCCTTCACAAAATGAGTTTTTCCATGTTGACAACTGGTTTGAACAGAGTGCTTAACAGCATTTTTTTTTTTTTTTTGTTGCAAAATCTAAAGCTCCCGTTTACTGCTGGAAAGTGCCACCCAAGTAGCATTCTGGTCCTCATCACATATATTCAGTCTTGATGCCCAAGAGTCCAGTTTCGATCAACTTAATCTTGCATGCCTTTTTGATTTCAGACACACCGGTGCTTTCAGTACTTCTGAGAAAATATGTGCCACTAAATATGGTAGTTTGGATTCCTTTCAAAATACTTGACTTGCAGAAGTACATGTCAAAAGATAATTTCATTGGGGTTTTTCTTTCCACAACAGTACCTGGAAGCAAGTCCTGCAATCTCCTTCTCTTACATAGCTCCCAGTAAAATCAATGGAGCAAACTCAGAAGCACAGTCTGCTGAAGCTGTTTCTTCTTTCCACAGACCACATTAGCTGCTTTGCTTGCCAGGTCTGGCCATAGCGTCATTGATTCATCATCTCTGCTAAGAGGCCTAAAAAGAATTATGTATAATAACCTCTTATCCTCCAGTCACCTAGTGTTTGGGGATGAATAGTAGTAAAATATTTAGCTATCTATCTGTCCACGTATAGTCTCCAGTGTAGTATTAACCTCCCACATAGTCTGGTAGATACAATACTGTGTGGAAATAGTTGGAAGTTAAATATTCATGTGCAATCATCTGATGAGAAAATCATAATTTTTCAATGCAAAAGCTTCAGATTTTTCAAAAACCTTACTTTGTGTTGAGGAAGAAAAAAAAGAAAAGAAAGAGGAAAGTCTTCATCTGCCCTGTTCTTATCAGAAATTGGTCTTAGCAGAAATAATATCAGAAAGTGTTCAAAAATCGTTGGACATATTAATTGAGCAGTAGCAACAGGATCCAATAAGGCAATCCAGCTTGATTCCATTATCACATCTGCTGTATTAGTCTCACAAGAAAATGAGCATTTTTGGTTTTCTCAGCATTTTGGGTCTCTCCTTTAAGCGCGGATCTTGCTGGCAGCCTCTGTGAAATCGATGCCTTTTCAAGTTTAAAAAATTATTTGAATGTCAATGTGTTTGGTATCTTTTTCTGCTCACAGCCTTATCTCCCTCCCAGACAGTCATCCTCACATAAACAGTTTGCTCTAGGAGATGTTACATTAGTTCCTGTTGTAGCATGCTGCATCTGTTCTAACTATGACTTACAATACAACTGTAATGCAGCAGCTCTTCCAAGTGATTTTCCTCCTACTCTTTCCACATCTACTTACTTCACTCTTGACATGTACTCAACACTGAAAGTGTGGTATTAAGACAGCTTAAAGAAGATATGTTTCTCACATTTCTTCTGTCTATACAATGCTTAATCCTCAATAAACTACACTTTTCTAATCCATTTTTTACATTCATTGAGAGCTGTGGCTCATCTCTCAGGCATACTTTTTCTTGTGTTTTGAATTGGATTATTTGAGAAGTACGGAGAAAATGCCTGAAAACCTTACTGGCATAGTATCAGACACAGAAGTGGTGTTTGTTTCCTGGGCACTTGGCTAATCCTCGCAGCAGAAGCCCTGCTTGTAAGGAGGAGGCCGGGGCCTGCACATCCCATAGGGAGCAGGAGCAACTGCTGATGTGATGGAGTGAGGGTTAGGTCCAGCAAGACCTTTTATCAGCATTTTCTATCAGAATAAATCACAGAGGATCTGGGTTTTAATTTAAAACTCATCTCCTAATATTTTCCAGAACACAGTGGAAGCGATACCATGTCCTCCTGTCCCGTCCCCCCTCCCCAGAGACTGGCTTCTGCAGCACCTGGGGTGTGGGATGGCTCCTGCCTGGCACCAGGCAGGGCAAATCCTCAGTCTCTGGGTGGGGACAATGCAGATTTTGTGGCATGGCAGTTTCTCTGAAGATTTGAGTGCTGACTTTCTTTTCAGGCTTGGCCTGGATCCATTAAACTGCATGAATGTACAATATGAGAAATTTTCCACTGCAGTCTATTCGTTAAAGCTGCAGTCTGTACTCTGGCTTGTTCAGGGCAGAATGATTGAAGTCAACAGTTTCTTCTGTTGTGTTTTGGTCGATAAATGTCCTCATGCAGATTCTTTCCTGGTGTAACTCCAATGCCACAGCGTGGATAGATACTTTTTTCTCACTCTGCGTAAAATCACACAACAAAAGGATGACAAACCTTCAAAAGCACTCTGCTGCCAGTGTCACTGAACAAAGATAGATGGAAAAAATGCAATTTAGAATTTGCTGAAGGTTTGCCGACAGCCAGTTGTTAAGCAGATCTAATCGGAGCGAAGTTTAGACAATAATCATAAATGGACGTGAAATAAAAATCAGTTAAATAAAACTGTTTAGAAACATTTCTCTTCAGACTGTACCTTCCAGGGTTTCCAGGCAATGTATGGACCATTCACAGCTATATTATGACTTGGTCAAAGGTAGAGAGCTGCAGAAGTGGCACTGGAGGACTGCACCAGTCTGTATTCTGCTTTGTTACCAGACCGTCGCCTCTGGCTGCAAGAGCCAGGCAGGGGCTGCCTGCAGTGGGCAGGCAAAGCTGCAGATGTCAGCACTTGCCTCTGGCATTTGCTTTCAACGGGGTGTTATCTACAGTCTTCTGAGGGTTAACGAGCACTTTGGAGGCAAACTTACGTGAGCATACAGGGTACGGAACGGTAACATAGGACACTGCGGCTCGGCAATTGCAAGCACGCTGGTTACTGCCGTTCCTCAGGAAGAGGTTGGCCAGGATGCGGCACGATGTCGCTGTGTCCACTAGGTGGCACGACGTGCTGCAGGAGGCAGCACTGCTGGGACTCGGCGTTCAGCATGGGGAAAGGGTCACTGCCTCACCAGCCATCAGCGGGTAGAAAAAAACCCTCTCTACTCTGATTTGCAAAGCGGTTTTAAAGATGACGGAGGGAGGCGTCATACGTTTGTAACAGAACATAAAAACTCGCTGCTGTAATTTGTTTCTATATTCCAGCAGCCAGGTAAAGAATGCACTTTTTCCCTATTGGGGTTGCAGTGACAGGCACGGCTCAGGCTGCCCGTACAACCAAGACCAGCACACTGGCACTGTTGTCCCACTGCCCGGCAGCAGCCATGCAGCTCACTGGGTGCAGCCTTGCTTTTAGGCCCAAGGCCTGAACTCAAAGCTCACAGCGCTGGTTGGTTTCCCAGCCAGCACTGCAACACGGGGAAGAGCTGTTCTCTGGGGCAGGTGTCCTCTGGTACAGTGTCAGCCTGCAAGCCTGTGGTGGTCATCCACCTCAGTAGAACAGATCTGCTCGCTCAAGTAAGTGGTCAGCAAGACTTCTTTAGAGATATGCACTCTCACATACAGCTCGTTTTTAATTCAGATTTGGTGATATCTGACCCGTCTGGACATGTACACTCTTTGCTGGCTGAAGAACTGGCTGGAGAGCTGGGCCCGCAGGGTGATGGTGAATGGAGTTAAATCCATCTTGAGATCGATCATGAGTGGTGTTCATTTCATAGAATCACAGAATGGCCTGGGTTGAAAAGGACCTCAATCACCATCTAGTTTCAACCCTGTGCTGTGGGAAGGGTCATCAACCACTAGACCAGGCTGCCCAGAGACACATCCAGCCTGGCTTTGGATGCCTTCAGGGCTGGAGCATCCCAGAGGTTAATACTGGGGCCTGTCCTTTTAATATCTTTATTGATGACCTAGATGAGGGCATTGAGTACACCCTCAGTAAGTTTGCAGATGACACCAAGTTGGGAAGAAATGTCGATCTGCCTGAGGGTAGAAAAGCCTTCCAGAGGAATCTGGACAGGCTAGATCTCTGGGCTGACGCCAGTGGGATGAGGTTCAACAAGACCAGCTGCAGGGTCCTGCACTTTGGTCACAACAATTCCAGGCAATGCTACAGGCTTGGGGCAGCGTGGCTGGAAAGCTGCAAGGAGGAAAAGGATCTGGGGTTGTTACAATAGTCAGTCTCTGAAAATTCAGGAAATCTGGCCTCACTGCTTATGACACAGGAAACTGAAAGTTACAGAAATATGTTCTAGTTAGGCTCACAACTGTTAATTAAGCTATTGTAAGAAAAATTTAGGTCTTCAACATCACAAACATGGAAAGCACAGTAAAGAGAGACAGCGTGGCAAGACCTTTTTCTGAAATAATTCCTTTATATTTTGTATCATATATGCAGAAGCCACTTGAACGAAAGCAAATGGAAGGTCCTCACACTAAAGCACCTATACTTTTAAATGAGATTAAGTGTAGGATAAAATGACAATAAGCAAAAGGCTAGATGAAAGGCTGGCAATGGTGAACAGTCAGACTTAATAATAAGACCATATCTTGTTTCCTCTAGATTTTTTTAATACAGTAAATTTATTGTAATAGGATTTCTGGACAGCATCCACTTTGAAAGCCTGTGTAGAGGTTAGCAATGGAAGATTGGCTGGAAAAAAAAAAAACTGAATCACAGTGAAGGATTTTAAGGGAGTCCGAGGTTGCAGGAAGCAAAAGATCAGAGGCTATTTCTTTGAAAACACTTTTAACAATTCCCATTTCTTATACAAAGAGCATGTTATAGTACATTACTCTTACGTAAGTTCCTGAGTCACTGGTGTCAGATGTGAATTTGGTTTGGTTTCCTGGAAGTGTGATGCTGCATTCAGACACTGAAGTGATGAATGTTGTATACATGAAGGCAGTCAGAAATTGGACACACGGATAAGAAAGAGTTTCCTTACAGGAAACTTGATTTTTGGCAGAAAACTAGCAGTGTTCTCAATTTTGGTTGAGGAATTAAAAAGAGAGAGAGACAGAGAGGGAAAGAAAATACTTTTTTTTTTTTTTTTTCTCTCATATCACAAAGGAAACTAAGCTATTCCTAAGAAAATTTACGTTTTGCTCCAAAGTGGACCTGCACAACCCGAGGGGATCTCACCCCACTTCCTACTGGCGCCACTGACAGCCCCACAGCCATTACACATACAGGAATAATGCGGGGGGGGGGGCAAGGCATAGTCATTGTGAGACTTGGTAATTGTCAAGTAAAAAAGAAAAAAAGAAAATAGTGTAAAAGTTCACATCAGTCACATGTAATCAAAACTCCACAAATTGAAAATATCCTCTTCTCATGCTCTTCCTTTCTAAAGTGAATCACTGGCTGTTGCAGCCAGAGCCTGAAAAGCGCAGCCCTGAACTACTTTATAAATTCTGCTTTGCCCCTTTCCAGCCCAGCTCTGCCTCCACTCCAAGCGCAAAAAGATGCAGCATTTCTTTCCTGCACAAATTTACCAAGCTAAATGGCTTGCTTATTACTGATGGGCTGATTAGATTCTGTGCTATAATAAAAGGAACTAATTTTGACCAGTTCTTCTTACGAGAATCTCCCTGCTTATTAGAACTTTGTCTCTAATTCCTCTTCCTTCTAAAAATAAATCCAGATCAGCAACTGAAAATCTACTGTCCTTGTAGAAACCCCTGTATTATTAGTACATTATTTTCCTGAAAGAACGTGCTTTCTTATGTCAAAACATTGCATGGGAGTGCTGTCTGAGGTGCTATACAAAATACTCATGCTTGTTTCCATTAACCACTTGCAAGCCAGATCAATACTCAAACAAGTGCCTGAAAACTCTCTATAAAAACTGTGTGGTGAATGTGAGCCAGGCATTTTTAAAATAGATCATCCAGCCCACCCATGATTATAAGCCTGAGCATAAGGGAGAGTGTTTTACAAGGTCAGTTCCATTTAAAGCTCTTCTCCCAACCCAAATATCTGTAATCTCCGAAGACTACTTGTATGCATCATTTCACTTATGTAAGTCTGTTTTGTGATTACTTCCAATTACTTCCCTGCCCACATAGCTCTCTCACCCCCATCCTCCACAGTTACAATACAGAAAGATGAAGCCAGCCCCAGCTTACTACAGCTGCTTTCCTAGGGAGCTCTTTGTAGGGCAGTGCTCTTACAGTGATTTAATACTTTGCAACAAGCAGGCAAGTGGGGGGAGGGGGAGAACTGCTCAGATGATGATGATACTTGGTAGTTCATGCTCCAACCAACTGCTACTAGCTTGGTTACTAGTTTGATTTTTTACTATGTGGTTTATATACAAGCATGATGCTGCAAAGATGCTGAAAAAGAGCAGGGAGGAAGGTTTTTTAACAACAGACCTGGAATGAAATATTAGTTTGTCGGAATCAAAACTTCTGGTCTAAACTGGAGGGACGCTCAAATGTCAGTGGCAGATTTTGATCTTGCTTCTCTAAAGTGGTGCCACACTTTGTCAGCTGTACTGTGCTGTTGGAAAACCTCACTGAGAGCACAGTTCCAAACCAAGTGTGTGCATCTGGTCTTTGGAGTTTTCATTGTTTGTTATGTGACAGAGACCCACCTGTGATCTCCGGCACAGCCCCAGACTAAGAATGGATATTTGTTCCAGCTCTTTTTAATTAAGAATGCATGTTAAAAATGCTAACACCATGAAGCTTAATCAGAACACAGAGCACAGAAACAGAGCAGAAAGATATCTTTCTACAAATTCTACCACAACATTCTGATGTCTTTCTTGCTTTCCAATGGGCATAACAAACAATGGGCTTCTGCAATTCCATAATCTTGCTAAGAAGAGTGACTCTTTCTCATCTAGCAGTGCCTCATACCACCCCACTAGCACCAAGGGAGAATGCAGACAGCCTCGTGGGTGGCTGCATATCCCATGGGGAGGGAAAAGACAGCAGGGAGGTGGCCACCTGCGGTCCTCAGCCTCAGCAGTGTGGAACAGCCTCCAGGCTGCAACTGTCTTTTCTGATACAGCTCAGCCCAGCCAGAAAATCAGTCCCATGTAGTCCCACCAGTACACAAGAGAGCAAATTAGAGCCCTGGCTCCTTAGTTTCATTGTTTTCTGTTTTGATGATGCAGTGTGACTAATTTGTTAGGAATAATAGTGCTGCACTCAGATATACCCCTTTCAGAAAGTGTTTCCTCATAGCATCATTAAAAGTAACCTTTAAAAAAATAATAAATGCATGTGCCTCAGCTCCAGAAAGCAGAATGGCTCTTTCAGTTTTTTATATACACTTCTTTCAAATGGTGCCATTTTCCTGATGGATTAAACAAATGAGTTAAGAGGTGCTGTGCTTTGTTTGGATGGTGTTTCCTGGAAGTGTGATGCTGCATTCAGACTCTTTCTCCATCCCTACCAATAAATAAATAAATAAATAAATAAATAAATAAATAAATAAATAAATAAA
>JAPSGF010000006.1:10274739-10329589 GCA_035772895.1 Perdix hodgsoniae | reverse complement strand
AAATAAATAAATAAATAAATAAATAAATAAATAAATAAATAAATAAAAGTACACCCAAAAAATATTTTTTAAAATGCAAATGGTTTTCTATCATACATTCATTTTGGTACCAAGACTGCGGAGGGCACAGTGTACCTGTAGTAGCAAGACCTTTCATCTCAGCTAAAGAAAGCAGATATTTAACTGAAAGGAGACCTCAAAGATGCACAAAACATTTCTGGCCAGTGCCCATAAATACAACTGATGATGATAAGGGAATCCTGACTTTGAACTCATTGTTCCGATTGAATTTGTTTTTAACTGAGTTCAGAGAGTTCAGTTGTAAATAGTTTTTAGAAAGGAAGCAGTAGCGTCTAGAAACTATCAGTGTTGGTGCAGTTCCAGTTGGGAGCAGTGGGGAATTTTGATATTTCTTTTTGACTTCTCTCTCATTGTTGTGTAAAGTATGGGTATTTCTAACGTATCTTTGTTTCTTTGGAGTAGGAAGGTAAGAATAACTATGCTAGGGGGCCTCAGTTATCCTTACACACTAGTGTCCTCCTACAAGTTTGCTCTCCATGATTTCTACAGTTCTGATAAATCTAACCATGGGTTTTAAGTGTGGGTTTCCTAGAAACGCTGGTGATTCGATGAACATGAATAAAAATGGCATAAAATGGAAAGTGTTCTGGTACAATATCAGCCTCAAGATAAAAGGAATTTCCTTTGAACATGGAAATATTTTGGGAACGCCTGAGGGATTTTCCATTGCCCTTACAGCTCTTCATCTGTAATCTTTGCCTCATTGCTTCCCACTGTATTTCAATTTGAAAGACTTATAAGGTCATAGTAGAAGACAAGAGGTACAGGGAAAGATGTCATATTAAATTAGTGTATTTCTTGTACATTCCTACACGAGTTTAGGCTTGGAGGAGAAAAAGAACAAACATATACTTTTGAACAAAGCAATATAGCGTACCTTTATCAGCCAAGCTTACTGCATTGAGCACATATTTTCTACTTTTTACAAAAAATCTTCCAGACAGATCTGATCTTTTTTTTTAGAATTTAGTACAATAAGTATATTATATAGCAAACTGTACCTGAAACATTATTTGTAATAATCACATTTGATTAGAGAGCGCACTTGTGCTTACTTTCTGCAGGAGCTGACCATGTTCTGAGAAGTCAGGAGTCATACCAGTTTTCACTAAGGTAGGCCTTTGGAGCAGATGTTGTATTGATCAGATTTCTAGGACACACATCACCGTAGCATCCAAGTCGCCTTAGGCAGCATATTTCAAAGCTATGTATAAGGAGTATTGATTTTTGGCCACCTATTTCTAAATGCAGCAAATGCAACATCTGCATCTTTCTTTTCCCTGAATTTGCACCTGGTATTTTAATTCTTTCTGTGCAGAAAGGCTGTGAAATGCTGTCTTGTGTCATTCCCTCTGCACATTTCTAATACCTAATCCCACTGAAGTCAACAGCAGCCATCTTCATGTGGACTAGAACAAACCTTGCTGATGTAGATGTAGATGAAGATGAAGGACAGAGATACACCAACTTCTGCTTCATAGTTTCATACTGAATATCTCATTCCATTGGTATATTTTATGTTAAAATACTTTATCCAGGTAAAAATACTTTAAAGAGTACTTGCAGTTAGAAAATATTGGCCATCAAGCTTCGGTGCATCACACTTTACCCCTACCAGCCCATTGTCAACTGATTTCCAGGCTAAGAATTGGGACATCGTTATGGGAACAGAGAACATGATGAAACAAAATAATGATCTTGTGAGAAGATAGAAGACACATTTCACATCCCAAACACTTAGTTCCAAAGGCAGAAGCAAAGGGTTGCACTGTTACTGATACCCTCATGACTTTAACCACCAATATGCAATAAGGCCAGCCTGAGAATTACTTTCTTAACACTTCTTTGCAAATACAGCTTGCAGGTGCAAGCCTTGTTCATAGTTGTTTGCAGCAGGCCACCATCCAGTTATTTGAGCAACATAGGTGTGACCTTGTCTTAATAAGCAGACATGGGTCCAAAGAGTAGGCCTAGTTCACCCCTAGGAGATGTGCAGCATATTTGATTTTACACCTCAAATTTTAATCCAGTGTTTTAGACCAATTAATTGTTCTTGTGACTGTTACTGATAGATACAGGAGTCTTGTCTAAAAGTGTTGATTTCATGGACAAATACAGGCTTTTTAAAACGTCTTGCTTTAGTAGCACTGTAGTTAGATGATGTATGAACAGGTCAAGTGATTATGGAGAGACAGTCTTTATACTGATTGATTGGTTGTGTTCTCTATTAATGTAGAGAGCTCATCCACTATGTTTCAGCTACGCATATGGAAAGTTTTCAAAGTGCCTTTGGTATTAGGAGCTAATATGAAATATACGTCAACATAAAATTTCTTCAGAAAATATAGCCCTGTTTATCATACTGAGGTTAGGAAGTCAGTAGGGATTGTTTTCCTGAGTAAAAGTGCAGAAGTTTGCCCAACTTTTGATATACTGCCTGTATGATTGCTGCTGCATTTGTTTTTCTTCTTAACTAAAAGCGAGTTATTTTCTGTGGGAATTTGAATTATGCTTTGTGTTCCATTTACATGTGCTGAAAGAAGCAATGATGTATACGATAGGAGCCAGTGTGACACTGTAGCAGATGAAAGCTATTAAAACATATACATGCTGAACTCATTAACTAAATTTATCTTCTATTATTTTTAGTAAAAGTCCAGATGACTGTATATCCCCATTACATCTCCCTGAGCTTGTAAATGATCTGTTTGTAAAAGAGAGAGAGAAAGAGAGAGAGAGAAGGCTTAATAGTAATCTATCAAATTATCTTTCTATCTATTCATCACAAAAGCTGCCCCTGTGGCTCAGGAATTGCATCAGTAGGCAGACCTACATTGCATCTCACCCTCCCCAGCTGAATTAAGTGCCTTTAATGAAGGCACCGTTATTCTGTGTATAAGGGAGCTTCTGCAGTAAAATAAGCTGAAACCTGGTGCCTTGCTTATATCCAGCAGAGGAGGTGTGGTGCCAAGCATCCACACACCAGGGAAGACGTTCACCTTGCTGTCACCACATTTAGATATGTTTCACTCCAAGAGAAGAAAAGGCAGCAGGGACAACTCAGCAAGAAACCCTGAGCAGAGATGCTTGCCCCACAGAGTCCCTTAGGAGGACAGACTCCGCAGTCACGCTGGATTTTATCACTCTCTGTCTCTGTGCCTGATTCTCCCCTAGCCCTGTGCAGTGCCGTGCTTCTAAGAGGTGGCAGATGATAGTTTGCAGGGCATTTCATCCTGATTTTTCTGTACAGCATTGAAAGTCAAAACTCAGTTGCGACAGAGAACACTGCTGCTTTCTACCCACACCTCCCACCTGAACAAAACCCTCTGCACCAGCGTTTGCTCCACTCCCTCATCACCTCCACACTCATCTTCTCTACCGCTGGAGTGTGAAGCATGCTCAGGATGCCAGCAAGCCATCTTCTTCTAGCACTCTTTCCTCTTTACACATGCTGTTTGCTATTCATCATTCAAAAGCACAAAAGCAGGCAGGGAGATCACCCTGGCTAATTGCGCTCTGCCCCACTGGCTCTTGACATCTTTACTCTTGGCAAACAATGAGATGCTGACTGTGGTGGGGGGACTAGGCCCTGCTGTGGGAGTTATACGGCAATTATATCTATGTCAGAATAATTCAGGCACACTTCATTACTTCTGGTGCACCATCGATTTTACTGCAATTAAATCCTGAAGCTTTCAGATTTGGTTGAAATGTCAAATATCAATTTTATTTTTTTTAAAAGAAAACCTCTAACATTCACAAAATGAATAATTTCTAGAGGTGTGTTACCAACACTTCACTCCTCCCTCCCATTTTGATCATCAGCTCCAATAAACTTCAAATATGAAACTTCATCTGATAGTGTTAAAATGTTAGCCAAAGTAGCTGGGAATCATGAATGCTTCAACCTTACTAGCTCAATTCCTGCGTACTAGTCAAGGAGAAATAGATACCCAGTTGCCATTGCAGGCTCAAGGATAGCATGGAAATGAGGAAAACATTGCTGTCATGTGGGAGCCAACAGAAAGTAACATTAAAATAAATAATGGGGGAAGGCAGGAAAATTTTGACACGGGGCATTATAACACAATGGAGCTATTGCATTACTGTCCCTTCTAACCACATCTGGTGTCCTGTAAATGTCCTCATGTGAGCTCAGCTCCTGGTGGCAGAACCAGCTGTGTTAGATGGAGTTTGCCTGTGACTCAATGCATAAGGCCGTGTTGGTTTATGCCAATGCCAGGCTCTGGGCTGGAGGTTCTTGAAGTCCTTCTTCTGCCATCCTGACTTCCCTGTGCTGGGTGGCCACATCTTCCAGGTCCCTCGCTGTGAACAGATCAGTTTATCTTGTTTACTTACCCAAGAAGAGCTGATTACACCAATACCCCTATCGTACTCACGCAGGAGTATTCATGTTTGTTTCCAGTGCACACATACTGTAAATCCCCATTGTACCTTACCCTTACCTACGAACTGTCCCCCATCTTCCTCCGCTGCTGCAGTGGAAAAAGGGAGAGAGAAGCTACATTTTCATAAAGGAAGTGATAAACATCACTCGTTACACTTGAGAGACCTGGAGGATGAGCTTTTAAAATATGATGCTCGTTTTGTTAGACACAATTTGAAAATATTCTAGATGGGGATTAATGAAAACCAATAGCTTGCTTGTTGTGTTTATTGTTTTCTCATTTCATTACAGACTTAGCTCCATGTTCCAGTGTCAACAGAGCCAGCAAATATTTAAATGAGGTTGGGATACTCATTCCTTCATTGCATTGCTTCAGAGGAGGGGGTCACTGTGTTCTCTAGTGTTTTATTATGAAGAAACAAAGTTTTTTCCATCGTACACATTGTGTGTTGAAGATAGAGGTGAAGAACACAAGATGCAACTGCATTGGAGGCAAAAACACCTTATATGGGAACACAGCCAGGGTTATGGCAGGTTGCTGCCCTATGCAAGATATAGCATGGAGCTCCTGGTGCTTCTTCCGCACTCCCTAGTACACACTGTATCTCCACCACAGGGGACTTTGCTTCCCTGGCAGGCAGAGGCAGGCACTTCCCTTCCAGCCACTCCTGCCAGAGGACAGTGGACATCTGATAGCATTTCCTTGCACTTGTGACTGGTTATGTCACACTTCTCCCATAGCACCTGCAAGCTGGGATGTGGTCACTCCTAGCTTGCAGGGTTTGCACTCCGATCTCATGCCTTGGGCCAGTCTGCAGGTGCCAACAGGTTCAGGCATCACTGCACCATCAAACACTCCCTCAAGAGTTTCCCCCTGAGCACGAGATCTATAAACAGGTATAAACTTATGTTCAGATGCAGTCATGCAACTCCTGGGCAGCGGCACTGCTACAAAGCTGAGATTTCTTCACTCACACCAGCATTCCCCTGACACACTGAAAGACTGGGAATGGAAGACGGCTTCAACTGAGAAAACAGCATTCATTTGTATTTAATAGCTAACATTGATTTCCAATTTCATATTTGCTGAACAGTAGCTACCGGCCACATTAAAATTCATCATCATCTTCACTGCACCCTCCAGTTCAGACTCTACAATCACCTTTAATGAATCAAATCCATGCCCATGTACCATGTGTGCGTTTTTGAACAGATCTTGGTGACATTACACAATGAATTCAACTGGACTCTGAGCAGCCTGCTTTCAGTCCTCAGGGCTAAAAGAATGGTTTTGATATAAAACACTCAAGCAGTTAGAGATGCATGGTCAGTCTTTATTGAAGAAGTAAGCATCATACTGCTCTCTGTTGTTAACACACACATTTAACACACAATAATAGCGTTTATCCATCATCATGAAGCTTTACTACTCTTTAAAGAAGCACAGAAGACACCGAATCAGCTGTGTTATCCTCTGCCAGCACTGAAACACAGCTCTCTTCATGACTTACCCACATGCACACCAGCAAAGCCATTCTGGGGTTGAGTATTTTTCAGTGCAGGCCACTGCTGTCTTTGTTGCACATGACCCGGAGCCACCCCAGTTTTTCACCTTATTACAGAGCAGCAACGAAGCATATGTCAGTGTGTGGCCTTCTCAAAGGCCTGCACAGCCCTCTGTCAGGAAAAGGCCCATATATTTAGTGTAAAGTCCTGTGAAACGCTCTGACAGCTGACAGCAGCAAGCTCATATCTTTGCTTGGTGCCACATACAAGTCGGGCTTTTGTTTGGGGAGGGGCAGCTCTGCTCGTATCGCATTCTCCTTCAAGAGATTAGCTCTCTCCAGACCTAATGTTAGCACAGTGAGTCCACACATATTGCTCATCAATTAAAAATTCTATAAAAATAAGCTGTCATTAACATAATCCTTCTTACTGGGAGATGTGGAGGTGAGAGCTTTACCATCCTGGCCTCTGACAAAGGCCCCAAAGACAGCCAGCTGTGGTGTTAATTGATTGGTGTCATTTATAACTAATCTAACAGTGCTGAATAATTTATTTGGGAGTGACATGCGATGAAAATATACAGCTGCACGGACATGTGCACAGCTTTGGAAGACGTGGTGCTAAGCAGGGCATAAGGCAGCGATTAAGATGCAGTGATCTCCTTGGGAACACTTCCACATGTGCTCTGCTTGACGGTGCTTTTATTACGGCAGAGGTGTATAGATCTGCCAACAGGAGAGTATAGATTGGGTGGCCAAGATACACGGCCTCAATATTCTCCTTTACAGCAGATTACCTGAAATGAATTTTAAAAGCACGTAATGTGCATGCCTACCAGGAAACGTGCCGTCCTGTGTACAGCCCTGCTGAATGGCCATAAAAATTGACCACAGAGTTTCCACACTGAAGATGCTGCTGATGGGAAAAAAGTCCAGTGATTTAATCGCTGTCTGACCAAAATGGATTAAAAATTCTTGCCTTCCAGTGCCTGCAGAATAGGCTTTCTAGGGGTCACCTAGCAGGGAGTGACTCTCATTAATCTGCATTGTTTTTACAACTGCAAGGATAGTCTCAGTTCATATGCCTTGAGATCAAGAGAAATCACCCCAGAGAGCAAGCAAGATCGGAGAGATCAGCAGTTGGAGCAAAAGCTCTGCTCTAGCAGATGTATGAGTGGAAAGTTTGTGTTCACCCCATATTCTGTCAGGCAAATCTCCCTCTGAAGCCAGTGGCTGAACAGCAGGACCCATATCCAGCCCAGGTCACAGAAGCGGATGGGCGAGTCCCACATGAGGCATCCTCCCCTGCAGGCTAAACCATGCAGTTTTGGTTCTCTGGGATACAGGATAATTTTCTGTAAATTTCACTTTACTGGAAAAATTAACTGCATTTCTGGGAGTTGCACTAGGAAATGTTCCTGCACATTGTAACTGCAAATCTTGTTCCATTCGGGTTTGCAATAAAACATGGGGGTTAGCTCCAAGGGGAAAGGATGGTCCTCTTGCTGCATAATTTCTACACTGTTGAATCAAATGTTAAAAAAATTAAAAAAAAAAAAAGAGAGATAATTATATTCTTTAGACCTTATTTGTGTTGCTAGCTTAAAATTGCATGTTTACAAAATATTGGTATTTTAACAAGTGTTGCAGGGTGGGGTATTTCTGCAGTCAGTTTTTGAAGTCAGACAATTATGTGGAAATCCTTACTTTCATTTCACAAAGTTTTTAGTTCTTCTATCTGCTCCTGGAAGCCAGCCTAAGAATATAACCAAATATAGCCAAATGCCTCAGAAATGAGAATGTTAGAAAAAAAGTATGCAAACCTCTATTTTAAAGCTTTTCTTTTTCTTTTGTTTCTTTTTTTGTTTTTGTTCTTTTTCCCCCTCTCCACAGTTTGACGTTGCTTTGAGGCCCTTCTAAACACAAGCTTGACAATCACTGCATTCTCCATGGGATTTTTCAGTCTTCCCAGAGCTGTGCTTGTCGGAGGGGAATGCTGACTGTGGACAGCAGATCCAGCCTTGCTCCAAAGGAGTCCGCAGCAGAGCTCTCACTGACTTCAGTCAATGCTGGATGCTGTCCAAAGAGAGCAAGGGCAAGAGGGAATATACTTGTTTTCATTACTCATGTTGGTTGTGTAAACAGCACTCACTTCTCACTGAGAAATATGTGACTTTATTTCCATCATTTTTAGAAAAAGCGTTTACTAAGAAAATAATCATTACTGCACACTGATTGCTCATTTTTTTCCGTTGCTGAGCACGTCAGAGCATGCATTGGCACAAATACAACTGATCTGGTTAAGTGTTTTAATACACAGGCTAGTAAATTGTTTGGGATGAAAGAAATTCATTATCCTCAGTTTGTAGGGCTGGAAGTCTGGCTGTTCTAATGTTACTGCAGAGCAAAAAATTTTAAAGTGCATGCTGTGACAAGCTGAAGGCATCTTTAGACTCCATTATATTAGAGTAATCATATTAATTACATTATTGTTTGTTCTTTCAGTAAAGCTGAACCTCAACACAGTCGGTAGGAATACTAAAGGTAATCAGTCAAAGAATAGCCAGTTTCCCTAAACTCCTTCCTCATTAATTTCATTCACGATGGGAAAACTCCCAGTTGCCTCCTGAGATAGGGACAGGGAAAGCCTAAGTGGTAAAAACGGAACATCTTGGAAGGCCACATGTGAACACAAAGGTGATGCAGGACTGCCCTGCACACAGAGGTCTCCACACACAGCAAACATGTTTGGGCCTTACACAGAGCTCTACTGTATGGCTAAGAGATTCTACAGTAAAATTAAATGTTAAAAGGCCTCCTCAGCCAGGCTTTGCCTCAGCATTTTCCTGTAGGACCATTGCTTTTATCCCTACTACCTGCATGATAAAGGAGGGAGTAGACATATTTATTTCCTCATTTGTTTATATCTCACCCCCACTCTGGCAGAGTTGTGTGGTCCATAAAGCTCACCTTGTGCTCCCTGAAGCAATTTTTCTTTGTGTGAACCATAGCAGCAAAATGTTTCCCATTTGGGCTCTGCTATGGGGCTGCTGCCAGATCTCTCTGAGCCCGGAGGTCAAGACATTAAAGTGAAGTAATTTCCAATTCATAAAAGGTCAGGATGGACAAAGGTTCTGCACAGAGCACTTTTTGCAGGGCTCGGTTTGCAAGCGTGAGGCCAGGTGGCTTCAGAAAGAAATACCTAGGATCATTTAAATATATATGCATATATTAAATATAGATAGATTATATGGCTATGGAGATACAGCATTGCTGTGCACCTTATGTACTTATAAATTCATGTATTTGCTGGGAAAGTAGCACAGAAAGCTGTATTCAATCCAGGAGGCTCCTGGAAGCTATCAAGGATAAATTCCTGAGCCAGGTAACAGACAGCCTCACTAGGGAGAATACAGTACTGGACCTGTTGCTCACCAACACAAGTGAACTGATTGGTGACATCAGGATTGGAGGCTGTCTGGGCTGTAGTGACCATGCTATGGTGGAATTCACATTCTTGACGGACGTTGGACAGACAAAAAGTGGTATCAGGAAGCTTAATTTAGGAAAGACATATATATTTCAGCTCTTCAGGGAGTTAGTCAGTGAAATCCCCCATGGGAATCTGTCCTCAAGGACAAGGAAAAAGCTAGAAGATCATTCAGAAGGCTTTCCTTAGGGCACTAGATCTCTCCGTCCCCAGGTGCAGGAAGACAGGAAAGGAAGACAAGAGACTGGCATGACTGAAACAGGACTTGCTGGTTAAACAGGAGAAGAAAATGCACAGGCAGTGGAATCAGGGACACCTGTGATGATGCTGTCACACTTACGGGATGGGATACCATTCAGAGAAACAGGAGAAGAAAATGCACAGGCAGTGGAAGCAGGGACAGGTGATATGGGAGGAGTATAGTGATGCTGCTAGGCTGTGTAGGGATGGGGTCAGGAAAGTCAAGGCCCAACTGAAACTGTACTTGACAAAGGGCACAAAGAAGTATAAGAAGCCTTCTATAGGTATATCAACTGAAAAAGTCCAGGAGGGTGTACCCCCCTGCTAGTGAGCAACACAGGAAGATAGTAATAACAGACAAGGAGAAGGAGGAGGTATTCAACAACAACTTTTTGCCTCAGTCTTCACTGGCAACCACTCTACACACAGCCCTTGAGCGGATAGCTCAGAAGATGGGAAATTGGGGATTGATGCCTCTCCCTTATAAGCAAAGATTAGATTTATGACTGCCTGAGGAACTTGATCAGCCACGAGTTCATTGGTCCCAATGAGATGCATCCCAGAGTCCTGAGAGAATTGGCTGATGTGGTCACCAAGACACTCTCAATAGTATTTGGAAAATATGATGGAAAAAAAGCAATATAGCACCCATTTTGACCCAGGGAATTACTGACCTGTCAGCCACAACTTAGTCCTGGGGAAGATCATTATGCAGATCCTCCTGGAAGCTATGCTAAGGCACATTGAAGAAAGGAAGGTGATAGGGGTTAGCCAACATGGCTTCACCAAGGGCTGACCAACCTTGTTGCTTTTTACAGTGGCATAACTACATCAATGGACAAGGCAAGGCACTGATGTCATCTATCTAGACTTCAGTAAGGCTTTTGACACAACCTCCCAAAACATTCTTCTCTCCAAATTGGAAAAAATATGGATTTGAGGTGTGGACTGCTTGATGGACAAGGAATAGGTTGTGGGATCATACCCAGAGAGTGGTGGTCAATGGCTCAATGTCTGTTTGGAAACCGGTAACAAGTAGTATTCCTCAGGAGTCAGTACTGGGACTGATGCTCTTTAACATCTTCATCAGTGGCATCAACAGTGGCATTGAGTGCACCCTCAGCAAGTTTTCCAGTAACACTTGTGGTGATGCTGTCGCACTTACGGGATGGGATACCATTCAGAGAAACCTAGACAGGCTTGAGCAGTGGGCCCAGGTGAACCATATGAGGTTCAATAAATCCAAGTCCAATATCCTGCACATGGGTTGTGGCAATCCCTGCTATCAGTACAAGCTGGGGGTTGTATGGATGGAGCACGGCCCTGCTGAAAAGGATCTTTGGTATACCGGGTGTATGGCAACTGGACATGTGCCAGCAATGTGTCCCCACAGCCCAGAAAGTCAACCTTATCCTGGGCTGCCTCAAAAGAAGTGTGGCCAGCAGATCAAGGGAGGTGATTCTGCCCCTCTGCTCTGCGCTGGTGAGACCTCACCTGAAGTACTGCATTCAGATGTGGAGTCTTCAGTACAGGAGGGATGTGGACCTGTTGGAGTGTGTCCAGAGGAGGGCCACAAAAATGATCCAAGGGATGGAAACACCTCCCTACAAGGAGAAGCTGAGAAAGCTGAGGCTGTTCAGCCTGGAGAAGAGAAGGCTCTGGGAGACCCAAGAGAGGCCTTTCAGTATCTAAAGAAGGGCTGTAAGAAGAAAGGGGATTCAGCAGGATCTGTTGTGACAGAACAAGGAGAAATGGTTTCAAACTAACAGAGGGGAGATACAGCTTGGATATAAGGAAGAAGTTTTTTACATTAAGGGTGGTGAGGCGCTAAAGCAGGTTGCCCAGGGAGGTGGTGGTTGCCCCATCCCTGGAGACATTCAAGGTCAGGCTGGGAGCACTCTGCGCAACCTGATGTAGCGGTAGATGTCCCTGTTCATTGCAGAGGAGTTGGTCTAGGTGACCTTTAAGGGTCCCTTCCAATTCAAAAGATTCTATGATTCTATGAAGCTGCAAAAGACCCATTTTTTATTGCCTCAGCAAGAACACATCCTCCCTCAGAAAAGGCCCAGACACAAGCACCCCTCCTGCTCCTCACCTTGCCCCCTGCTAAAATCTGCCACTTCTCTGCAACAGAGGCAGACAGGAGAGGGCCACAGCTGCAGGCTAGCATGTGACACACATAGCTGATGAAGATAAATTAGCTGCAAGGTGTCCGCAGAAGCTCCCACAACACCAGCACGCTCCGCTGCCCTGCTCATTGCTGCCCAAGCCAGCTCCTCTGGCAGGATTTGCTCCTTTATGAAGAAGGCATGGCTGAAGTGTGGCATGTGGCTGCTCACAGAGTGCAGATCTCACCCCAAACCTGCTCTGCACCTCAGAGCCTGCATCAGCCAGGAGGGTAGCAGTGCCCTTATCAGGAACCAACTATTGAGGGGAGGGGACAAAAGCACAAGGAATTTCGTTTGCTCAAGTAATGACAGACCTTATTATAGAGCAACCGTACCATGCCACGCATGTTTAATAATTGATGAGATATGACAAGTGGCAAACTCTAGCACAATTTTTACGTGCCTCAGATTGTGATATAATGCCAAAAGGCCAAGGAATTTCTATCAGAGGATCAAACTATTTTGCATTTGAATCCCCTATTTTGTCTAATTTCTCTGCACTCTGGAGCACAACTGTGTTATTGTGTCATAAATATTGTAAGCACAGAATTTCTCATGGCCTGAGACCTTGGAATCTGCCCTCCCCAGCAGTGCCTGCGTACCGCCAGCATGCAGGACGCTTTGGTACACCCCTCTGTCCCTGATTAAGTCTGGAATTGATTTTCAGGCCTCAGCTAACAGGTCTGAAAAACAGGTTTGCTGATGGAATTGCTGACACATTAACCACATCGATGCAAGGGCCATCGCCTCAGTGCCGCAGTTGCTAACACTGAAGCATTTCTCCTTATTCCATGAAAAAAAAATGAGAGAAAAACTTGAGATTTCAAGACAATACTTGCTCTTATCCACCAGAAGTTTCATATGAGTTCTGTTTGCTGCGTATTTGTCTCTTTCCTGTGGAATTTGACTGCATTATTAAGAAATGTGGTATTTTCCACAGAAATTTCACACTAATGCAGTATCAACCCTGAGGCGTTAGTCCCGAAGGAAAATGAGTAAAGCCAGAACGAAGATCCTCACAATAAAATTTTTAACAAGCTCTTTGTGGTATGCTTTGCAAGGACTTTTCTTACGCAGAGAACACCAATACCCAGCAGTGTGCCGTGTTTTACAGCAAATATTTATTTTTGAGATAAGCACAGGGGCTTGGAAGGCGTAATGAGCTAATTGAAATAAATAAGTCTCTGCTGGAATTCAGGGCCGGATGCTTGTGGCTGTGATGGGGAACATGCCCAGCTGTTCTGCCGCTCCCCTCAAGGCCTGTCATGTGAGTGCCCAGCTGCTGATAGGCACGACTCCATGGCTTCAGGCTGCTCACCCCCCTCCTCTGCTCTGCCCAATCCATACCTGCAGGATGAGAGCCACAGCACCTGGACCAGCAGTGGCCATGTGAAAGGGAGGTGCAGACAGGCAGGACGAGCAGGGAAATGCAGCATAGGAATAGGGAGTCTGATTCAGAATAGAGAGGCTAGGGCGAGGAAAGGAAGCACCAATTGAGATGTGATCATCTGGCTGCACGGTGAGGCATTTGCACATCTTCTGGCGTGCGCAGCCAGCTGTGTGTGCAACATCTGGAATTAGGAGGGGGAGCACAGCTGGGACACAGACCTTTCCTGATCCCTGCAGATAGTCAGCTTGTGCCCTGAGGCACTACACTTTGCTAACCATCTTCCTCAAATCTAATTTTAAATGGACTGCAAGATCGTATTGTAATGCTGGCTGACCAGTACAGTCTATAAATGCATAAACTGAAGGTATGCACTGCACGTTACTACGCGCTTCAGGAACTGAGAAAGTGCAGAAGGAAATCTCTCATATTAAAAAAGACAGCACGATTCTTTCTATGTGACCATTCTTTTTATTAGATCTGATATCTAGATTTCTAACACTTTTCCTAAAGAAGAAAAGGCTGTTCAGCAGAAGCTTCAGGGAAATGGCTACATTTTAACACAGACTAATTGACTTTTATGGTTATCTCTGAGGAGTCCTGGTCATAAAAGCTAATTAAATTATACTGATCTACATATTCAAGAACCATTCTATCTCTTACCCTTGGAAATAAAGAAGGAAAGTTAAAAAACAAGAAAGAAAGAAAGAAAAAGCTGGAGAATCCACCTCATGATTAGGATATGTTACGATCTCTTGATGTCTCTCATTGTGCAATTCAATTTTTTCAGTGTTGCAGCATATATTTAACTTTTCTGAACAAGTGAAGTGTCCTTACCAGTTTTAAGAACATTGGTGATGTGTTTTCAGATCTCTCTTTCTCCAAGTGTGAAGAAATATCTATGCACTCAATTTACAATTCTACATTCATCTAATAATTCTCTGGTGGAAAGATTAAAAAAAAAAAAAAGCAAAAGCAAAAGTAAATCATCTAAATTTGCATGACAAGTGGCTTATAATGTAGACTTTCTGCATTTTTTCATTTTCTTTCTTTTTTTAGATGGCCATTATTCATTTCCGCTCTTCAGTTCCATGAACCTTGAGAGAGATTCTGACTTTGTTGTGATAACAGTTTAACAGCGTGCCAACCCCAACATGGTAGAAAACAGCCTCATTTTTTTTTTTGTTCTGACCTCCTATTATTTTCACATCTTTATTACACACACAATGCTAGATTTCCAAGATATTTAAGAGCCAAAGAATATGCCAATGTGTCAAGAAGGATTTTATGAACCAGAAAATGTTTCTGAAAATGTTGGCAGCAGTCTATCTTTCAGCACCTCATACCTTTACAAATCTAGCTGAAGGACGTAAGAAAACATTCACACCCAGAGTTATGGCCATTTGCCCTGAACAAAAATTGCAGAAACTAGTTCCTCTAGAGTTAATATCAATGTAATTTGACCATTTTTTAAAGCCTTCTGACACAACGTACCACACAAATCTCTGTCCAAATGCCTTAATCCAGCTAATACATTGCACACTAAATAATTCCTAAGACTTGCTCAGCAGCAGCTCAGAATCCAGCAGGCTCCCTTCTACATGCAGCCACCACATCAGGAGCTATGAAATGCCTTAGGCAACAGCAAAGTGTTATCATCCTCCTTTTACTCCTGTATTACTGGCTGACCAAGCAGCTCTGCCCCAGTCTTTCAACCTCTACCTGCCTATCTCTCCTCTCAACTTCTTTGGCTCCACGTATGTTGGGAACAGCTGTTAGCAGAGCACCTGCTGCTTCTGGTTTGCACCTTAGAATTACCTGGCAATACAATAGACAAGCACTGTCATCTCCACTGCTTCTCCTTCCTGGTGACTCACTCTTTTCCCCAGATCCAAAGAGTTTTTGTAACATCCATACTGTGATTTGAAAGTTCATTCACTAAACATAACGTGGTAGGAGAAAATATCAAGGACCTAATACAGCTACACCTATAATTAGATGCATCAGCAAATCCCTCTGAGAAGACCCTCAGTACTGTGAGAATTTGCAAGGAACATGAAAATCCAACTGGAAAAACAAACAACAGGAGCTGATTTATCAAAAATAACCATTCTTTTCTACAGTTCAGTGTATAAAATTACCAGATTTGGACAAAATATCATGAACCTCCATAGGAAAACATGTAATGAAAAGATGGACTTCTTGCTAATTGAACCAAACTGTGGAAGGGATGGGAGGGGAGAATGAAGGACCAGCCTCAAGATTGGCCCTTGCCTGTGTTTCATACACCATAAGGCCATCCTGAGCCACAGGATCCACCTCGCTATGTCAAGAGCTGTTAATCAGCTATTAGCCTTGTCAGGAAGAGGACTGAGGTCTCCATTTCTTTGATGAACACAGGCTAGCAACAAAGCTCCATTGTTCAGGTGCCTAGTCCTCCTGTGCTATGTGATGGGGAGGTCTGGTGCCAAGCTACTAGCTAAGGATCAGATTGCAAAAGAGAAAATCCCTTTGGTGAGGGAGCCTGTACAAAACAAGGGCTTTGTGACGCAAAGAATGAGGTCTCCCACCGAAACAAGCACCCCTTGCATTCTTACTGACACAAATATTCTGCACCTCGGCAGTATCAGTCACGTGCTCTGCATAACTTTCTCGAGCCTGGATTGGATAAAATTCGGGGTCTTGTGTATTGTCTTTTAGGAGGAGAAATTCCAGACAAAACCAGACATCTATAGGTGCAAGAACTCTCTGTTTCCACGACCCTAGACAGCTTTGCTTCCTTGAGCATACAACGGCATACCAACAGAGGAGCTATGATCCCATGCCTCTGGCCAGATCCAAGGTCCAAAAAGTCAAGCCAAGGGCAGGACTGAGAGGCTCCATGGTCAGGCACAGCTATGGCATCTGACTGCTTTTTGGTATTAATCCTGACTGGAAAGCAGCTGATATTCTCAAAGTTTAACCTAATCCAGAAGAAAAAGAAAAAAAAAGAAAAAAAAAAATAGCAAGAACCAGGCATTCTTAGGTACTGCCTTATTCCTGCTTGCTTTACACCAAGCCCCTTATGTGCTAAGAAACAGCAACATTTTAAGGGTCAGGTTTCAGTGGAGAATTTATGTACATGAAAAGAAAGGTTATTATCATTTTACAAGTGGTCAAGTAATCTGGAAGGTGGGAAATGCAAGCCCCTATTTCATGACAGGCAGGGCTTGGATGCAGGTGCTGCTGACAGCCTACAGCAGTGTGTGCAGTGCCTCTATGGCAGCTCTCAGTGACCTGATCAGGCAGGTTGATAAATATGGCTGGTGTGTTTTAATTTAGTAGTTTCACGGATCAGTTATGCCCTTGTTTGTAGATGAATTGCTGGGGTAGAGATTCACAACTTTTGTTATTGAAGATGTCTGAAGCTCTTCCATATCACAGCCATAATTCAAAACGAAACTACTTCAGCTAGGCTTTCCTTTTAGCAAAGCCACTGAACTGTGTGTGTTTGATCTCAGGATGGTTATATTGTATTAGTGTGCAATATCTGATAAGCAGGGTGGACACTAACATTGGAGTTGGTGGTGTTGATAGAAGCACTGTCCATCCACCAAACTCTGCTCTGCTTACACAGTGCTTAGTGAGGACTTAAAGACTCCTTTTCCCAGGCACTATATCATGCTTCTATCTCCTACCTACCTTCACCCACTTTAGTTTTGCTGTCGTCTTCTTCCCACACAGCACAACAGTTTCTGTATTTGTTTACTTTCATGACTCAAACTCCCTTCTGAGTCCAAGCCTGGTGGCAGGAGGAAGGATGAGGCAACCACCATCAATGGTTTGACTTTTTCAATAGGCATCTTCTTGTGGTATCTTCTTAAGTTAGTAAGGAGCTATCTACAATTTGAGAGTAAAGCCTTACTCCTTCAATTTTGCTTTGAATTGTTTGTACTTATTTTTATAGATCTTCCATGCCACACTGTATTTGCTAATTTATATCAGTGTAACCACTTTTCTCATGGTCTTTCAGTGCTTGTTTAGATTAAAAAGGAGGACCAGCTCTTGAAACCCCACCAACTGCTACTTAAATATTTTTCAGTGCCTACTTTTGAATTCCTGGAAGTTTTAGTGAGTTTTGCATTATTGTTCTGATGATTATCTCTATTGTCCTTTATAAAACAAAATTTGTGCCAGAGTCAGCACTATTCTGTATTTTTACAGTTCCAGAAGCAATCCTGAAGTCAGATGTGCCACATGCCTGGATGTGATTCTGCTAAGCTGGCTATCAGGTTAGAGTATGACCCTGGCCATTAAATGTGCAGTTAGGAGGGACCTGGAGTTACAAAGAAGTGACAATATTAGATTTTATTTTATTTTTTACCAGGACACTGTATTCAAGGAGTTCTTCCACCTCTTCCTCAGAAATGAAAGAAACTTTGTATCTGATGCTGGCAAAGACTGCGATTGCTCTGAATTGGTCCTCTGAATGAGGAAGGTGTGACGTGAGCAAGATCCTATCCTGTACAGAGTTGTGTTGAAGTTCAGGCACAAACAGATCTAAAAATTCAACCACTCTGCTGACTGCAGTGTTGCTGCCTTACGCATACAGATTGTTGAGTCTTTTCTCTTTTCATTCTTCTGTTTATTATTTTCACCTACTAAACTTTTGAAAAGTGCAATTAAAGTTTCCCACATTTTCATTAAACCTTGTTCCTTTGTGAGTCCTCTCTTGGACTAAATGATCCCTTCCATCAACACAGACAGAATACATAGTACACAGAATGGCCAGGGTTGGAAGGGACCTCAAGGATCGTGAACCTCCAACCCCCCTGCCACATGCAGGGCCACCAACATCCCCATTTGATGCTAGACCAGGCTGACCAGACCCCATCCAATCTGGCCTTGAACACCTCCAGGGATGGGGCATCCACAACCTCTCTGGGCAGCCTGTTCCAGTACCTCAGCACTCTCTCTCCAAAGAATTTCCCCCTGACATCCAAACTAAATCTCCCCTCCCTCAACTTAAAACCATTTACCATCCATCTATGCAGTATGTGGATGTTTTCAACTATTCTAAGCTATAGCAAAAGGGCCAGAAACATGCCATTTACTATATTTAATCTGAAACCTAAAATTGTGCCATTTGGGTCACCCACTTGCAATGTGAATATTCATGATAAGTCACCTACATCAATAGTGCATTTATCCTCTAGTAAAAATTATACTGTGTAGGCTAACGTTCTATGGCTCCTTTTGTAAATTTTGTGTTCTGCAATGATGGTGACATGACCATCAGAAATGGCAGGTCAATGCATGCAGTGTGGTGGGTCAGCAGCGAGAAAGGTTGGCAGCTGCAGCCTCTTTCCCATTAGTTCAGAGCACAGTGCATTTTATGAACTGTCTGGAAAGTGTATATCTGGTGGCTCATAAGCAAGTTCACTTCCACAGTATTGCATCTTGATGCTCATTAGCTACCATTGCTTTAATTACAGGATAGAGAGCATTTCAAAGAGTAATATTTTAAAATGGTTTAGTCCGTTCATGTTTATTTGGTTACCGATTATATTTTATGTATAACCCACAAATATCTGGAGAGAGAAAACTCAAGATCCTACAATAGGTAGCATCAAGATCTTTTGCTGTGTTTCAGGGAAACACATGATGGATACAGTACTGACAGCACAGCAAAAGAGGTGCACAAAACTGACAGTGGCAAATATTCCTTTGAGTCAAGTGCTGCAGAAGACAGTAGGAAAATATGGACATCTATGCCAGCATCTGCCAGTGGGAAATGCTAGGAAGGGGACTGATAAGGAGATGAAAAGCACCAGGAACATGAATGGCCTAGGTTATGTTGTGGTCTGTAAAGAAATTGGGTTTAAGCTGCAATACTTTTCAAAGTCCTATGTGCTATACATCACTGATCACAATCGGGAGCATGCCCCCAGGTCTGTAGCACATATAATGTGCATAATGGAGATGCAGCATGGAATTTTACCTGCATGCTGTGGAAAACACTGCTGTAAGACTGACAAACAGCTGAGTTACTCATTGTGAAGGATGGAATCAAGAATGGTCCAGATGGTATTAACGTGAGACTGGGAGTCAGAACTGGTAGGTTACGGCTCTGTCTTTAAAACAACTGTTTAAGAGGTTGTACAATTCACTTAACGTGCATGCACATTGCCATGTCCATCTTTTAAACTACAATGCTCATCTGCTGAGAGGCTTATACAGTTTCTAAGAAAGTCGTTTAAGCTACTTGGATGACAGGAGCTATGAGTATGCATTGCATTAATGCAGTCCCATGTGGTCTGCAGCTATCTTCACTAAAATATTAAGCAACAATCTGATTGATTAATCTCATGACTTTTTGAGTAGATCCATTACATGGCATTAGATGTCTTCTTTGATGATTTGGCAAGAAGCCTTGCGTAGTGCCCCAGGTTTCTCTTGACTTTCAAACACCTTAAAAAGACCTGGTTTCATGCCCAGAGGTTTACCAACAAACTAGCAACCATTTTGCTGCCCGTGGGTCAAAGAACAGACCCCTGTGTTAGGCTCTTCTCAAGGCTTGTTCAAACTGCGCCTTTACTTCTTTTTTCCCCATTTCTATACCTTTTTTTTTTTTTTTTCCCCCTGTGTTAGGAGAGGATTATTGTTACTTCTCTTCCAAAAGCATCAGCCAGTAGGCCTTACATCAGCTTCATATGGGCCTTTCTTGTAGGTGATGACCTGCTGACATTTTTATTTCTATAAACAACTATTTTCCAGCTTCTCTCCTATGCCATCTTCCTTTCCTGAGGTTCAGCCTTGCACACAACATTTGTTTAATAGAGTGAAAGGCTCGTTTTTTCCCCTGCAGGGTTCCCACTGACTTCAGCAATAATCTCTCTGCAAACTGAGACCAAAATCTGTCCTGCATTTGGGAGTGCTTTGACTCAGCCACCAGGAGCACCACTGCTTTTTAACTAAATATTTACATTTGTGTTTTATTTGTAGTTGATAGTATGGGAAACAATTAAATGCCTTCCTTTCCCAACTAAATCTGAATGATTCGTATTTGGGACTAAAGAGTTCACTGTAAAATTTTTACTTGCTTTGCTGTATTTTTATTGCTGAATTTGTTATGTTGAATAATCATGCGCGTTAGAAGCAGTCAAGAGTCAATTTAATTAGTCATGAGCATATGTTTCTGAATGCCACACAAATTGTCCAGAAGAAAGTGCAAACAGGCCAGCAACATCAGAAAATGTTTCTCTGAACAACCTGGAACTTTAGAGACAAACAAAGGCTTTTCCAACTTAAAAATAACTTCCTAGATAATCATTCTGCCCATATGTTCAAGGGCTACTGCACTGTCATTTCCTTTGGCTTGTTTGGTTTACATGTTTGTATATGCTGTTTGTAGGCAGATTGTGGACTGTTTCCTGACTTCACAGCTCTGGAGTTCCAGCTAGAATTGAAAATGCATTTTAAAGATTTCTTAAATTGGAAAAAGCTTCTGCTGATATTAAGCCAGTACTGTGTTTCATGCTTCTGACTCCAAGCAAATACAAAATCATTAGACGAGCCACTCTTAATATGTTGGGTTTCCTGACACATACAGTGATCACAGGAAAGCATAAAAGTAAACTGCAGAATCCATTTATACAGTTTTATACAAAGTTATCTACAAGAAAGGAGAGCTCAGGGAACACACACACAATCTAAACACCTCACCCACAGTCCTCATGCTGGAAACCTGCTGAGAGAGTGGGAAACGTGCAGAAAAATCTAGTGGTGCATCTCTTATCTTTGCACCTTCAGCTTGTGAATTCTGCTTTCCCAGGTGGAGATGCTTTCATCTCCCTGAATTTTATTGATTGACTAATATCTGTGGAAACTTAGTCCATCTGAAAGTGTAACATTTCGATCTTGTGTTTGTTCTATCGGCTTCTTTATTCCTGATACAAGAAATAGAGTTCTAAATGGATATTCCATTGACCTGTTCAGCAATCAGGGCTGCAATTCTGCTTTCAGTGAAATTTTAGTTTTTAGCAGACACAAGAGCAGATCTGCACTCATGGCTGCATTTATACGTAAACCAAAAAGAGAGCAGCTACCATTAATGCAATGCAGTTTTCCAAATTGGTACTGTGGCTTCTTCCCCCTCCCCCCCCCCCCCTCCCCTCCATCCCCCCGATCTGCTGAAATCCGATTTCAGAAATGCAGAGCACATCACAGGGCTGGGAGGGAAGTCACAGAGCACCCAGTATTTCCTCATTGTCTGAGAAACTATAATCTAAGGAGGTAGACCTTACAGAAGAAAAAGCCAAGGAGAACTGAGAGAGCTAAGCTGTTTTATGTAGCAAAGAACATCACCTTAAGCCACTGTTTTGCCTGTGATGGTTTCCCACAGGGGGAAAGTATTATCAGTCTCCTCCTTGCTTCCTCATTATTTATTTTTGGCTACAGTTGGGTACCCATCATTCCCCTTTACCACGAATGCGAGACTTCCGTCACTGTAAGAAGAACAGCAGCAGCAAAACAGTGTGCCTGTCTGTGTGCACTCGAAAGAATGAGGATCAAGTATAGAAACTGTTGTGACATTTTAGCAAAAAAGAAAAAGTGTTTCTAATTTAGCATCTGCATTTGTGTCATAAAACGTTACACTGGCAAAGATGTAATGTATTTTGTAACTACATTTTCCAGGCCTTCCCGAAGTCTCCTCATGCTACACATAATTTGTTTTATTACTAGGGTATCTTGCAAAGTTCAAGAAGTAATGTGAATGTTTCCAAAACAGCGAGGCCTGAAATTGAAAAGTACAGAGCATTAGAGAAACCAGCAAGGGCCTGTATTCCATCAGAGAACCAGGTGTCTAGCTGAAATGCATATGTTTGAATTGTCAGTGACTCAGGCTAGGTGAGATGAGTCCTGCCCCATATGTCTTCATTTTACAGGCTCTCTTGGAAACAGAGCCTAGAGTAGGCAGTGAAAATACTGAGATTTTTATTCTGCAAACCAGAAAATTTGGTGTTTCACAGGGCAGGTCTACTCACCATATGTCTTTACATTTCTTCCGTATCACAAAATTGACTTCTTGTTGCTTGGTTATATACAACATTTTTAAGAAGCTAACATATGGTGGTATCATGCCACTTTTCAGAACCAGGATACTATAGAGAGCAATGGAGAATTCTGTTTAAAAATTCATCTTAAGATCTATCCTTAAACAATATGTGCTAAATGAGGAAAGGGAGAAGATTTTTTTTTACTGGAAGTCCTTCTTCTTAAGTTATTGATAAATTACTTAACATACTATGAGTGAGCTGTATCCAAAGATGTTTGTGGCAGTTGCTGAGTGTTGTATGGAGAATTTGACTCCGTGCAATTGTGCGTGAAAATTCTTTACACGCAGACAGATGTTTCAGATGCAAATCCATTAGAGCTGAGCCTGTCATTCTAAAAAAATCTTTTCAGTTTTCTTCATCTCTCAAATAATATTCATTTCATTATTATTTTTTATGTTTCAGGATAAGGAGTAAATAACATAATGGCAACCAGCTGTCTCGCTGGCTCCAGTCTCCCTGCCCTCTGAGGCCTCAGTCCTGTCAGTAGATGTCCCGTGCTGTGAGAGACAGCAAAAAGGGAGAAGGAAGAACTGGGAGGAAAAATGTCTCTGGTCCAGATTCAGCGCACTGTATGCCGCATTCTTGCCCTCAGGAGTAGAGAAGAGATCTGCAGAATTGTGGTGATACCCAAGGGCCATCCTTGGATATCCTTGGAAGGTAATGGCAATGATGCCTCAGAATAGCACAATTATTTAGGAGCATTGCCATCTCTCCCTGGACCACATCTCCCATGTTGTGATGAACATCATCTAGTGGTAATGCTGCAGGAAACAAAGACAAAGCTGCTTGCTCCCAAAGCATACTATTCCCTGCATCCTAACATTTCAGATGACGAGTGTGATCTTCAGAGCCATCCACCCACGTCCATAATCTCCCTGCATCTGAGCGGAGGAAGTCGCAGCGGCAGGGTTCTCTGTCTGCACCGCTCACGCCAGACCTTGGGTTCAGAGTAACCCAGCAAGTTTCACATGAGCTCCTGAAGCTCTGCTGGCATGCCAGAACTGCCGCTGAATCACTGAAGATTCTTAGTCAGCCAGCTTAAAATGGCACAGCTCTGAATTTTCTGGTTGCCTCCTCCAAATTGCATCTGACCTTCTGCCAGTCCCTCTCACTTGTTTCTACCTGCAGGCCTCTTTTCTGAATGTGTACCCCCACTCTCCTTGAGGCATCTCTGCTCCAAAATGCCACGCTGATGCCTGCATCCCTTTCCTCTGAAGAGGTGCTGAGGCTTTCCTCTGTTTGCACTATCAGATCATCAGCCCTTCAGGGTAAGGGCTCATTATGTGTTAGGCACTGACCTCTTCCTGTATCCACATCATGTACGTTTACAGCACTATCAATTATTTAAAGTAGCTCTGCCTTCAGTTCTGCCACATGCTGAGTTAAGCTCCATAGCCTTTGGGTAGTTTGCAGCAATTCTGTTTTTCTTCTTCAGCATTTCACAAATTGCTCCCTGCTTTGTAGCACTTGTTACTATTTGCTAAAGGAGATGATATGGTGTATTATCACTCAAGAGAAGTGTTTGTGTGGAAACAGTGATAGCTGCCTTCCCAAAAAATCAGATATGCCTGCTTAGGAATACGAGCCCAGATCCTACCCCCAGAGGGACCTTGACTTCATCAGCACCTTCATTTAGCTCAGACAAATAATTATTAATATCAACATCTAATTCTAGAAATCTAGCTGGATGTGCCACTAAGTGACAAGACATAATAAACATAAAACCATACTGACTTTGAAGAGGAAAAGACATACTTCCTTCAGTTAGCAAGGGACAGACAAGGTAGGAATGGCAACAGACAGGGACACACATAAGTAGATTCATATTTTTTAACGTAATCTTGTACACTTAGGTAATTGTTTAATGCATTTTCCTTTGAAGTGTTGGAGACAATTTTAATTATTTACCCAGGTTAATGAAGTCATTAAGCTCTGCCTCCCGCAATATGGATATCAGGATGCTAGCTCAGGAATAGCTGCAGACAAATGTGCAGGACACAGATCAGTGCTCTGGCGGGCTGCTGCAGCCATCTCCTGCCCCACATCCACTCTGTAGGCCCTGCACCTCCATGCGGACTGTCAGTGTATGGAGCAGCCCCAGTTCTCACAGCACCCCTTCAGCTCAATGACGGACACCTGGAGGGGCTGCACAGCAACATCCCTCATGCTCTCCCACTCCCTCCTCCTGCACGGGGCTGTCCATGTACCTGGAAGGTGATGCCTGCTCCTCCATAAGGCCTGTGGCAGGATGGCAAGGCCTGTGGGCTCCCCTCCTATTCTCTCATGTGTACTCAGGACTAAAGCAGAAATTATGAGGTCAGAGCACCTAAGGGCATGACAAAAGCCAGACAGTGTGGGAGACCTGTCCTGACCTGTACTTTCTTGTGTGTAAACGCATGATAATCAACAGGAAGAGGGATGTGAGAGCAAGACTCTTACTAGGGGACTGTGTCATCAAATAACTCACATGTTATAGACATGAAGACTCCAAAAACATTGCAGTTCCTATTTTTCTCTCTTCCCTCAGGCCTAGACCTCTGAATTTTTTATTTATTTTTTTTTTTGTTTGGTTTGGTTTGGTTTGGTTTGGTTTTTTTGCCACTGCACTAACTGCATTGGATTCTAAAACTATAAACTTTGATCACAGAAGATACAACCAAACTGCCTTTGGTCAGGAAAATCCCCACATTAAAATGTTACTTTGACTACTCAGATAGCAAACATGGTCAGCATAACACACAACAATCCACCTTTAAATGGGTAAAGCTTGAGGGAAGAGAAACTATCACCCAGACCACTTCCCAAGGCCTGTATGTCTGTGCCCAGGCTCCAGCAGCTTCACAGCCATCAGACTGGGACAGTTAGGTAGCTGGCTTTACAGCCAGCCCAAGGAGGTCTGCAGAGACCTGGGCTGGGAGTTTCTAGTCTAAACATGGTCAGCTATGGCTCAGTCATTCTTGAAGCATCTAAATTCAAAGACAGGGGAAAAAAAGGAACAAAATCCTGAGGCATGGTTCCTAAATTTTGCTCAGATGTCAAAACCTCTGCATGTGGAAAATTTACATCAGGAATTATAGAGAATTTCTCTCCTTCTTTCATCCTTTTTTTCCCCTAGGATGCTGTACCAACCCAGGACAGGGCTCTCTGCAGTGACTAGCAGTGGATGTCACACTGCTTGGCTGCATCCTCAAAACAGTGAAAAGAAAACAATGAGAAATTAAAGGAGTAAGCCAGCTACCTGAATGGTACTCCTAATGTCATCTTCTCTGTTGCTTTAGGCCCTTGGCTGGGAGTGCTCCTTTATGCCATATGTGCAGTGGTGTTACCAGTAGGAGTGTTTTCAAATATTCAGTTAAAAGATTCCTTCTTGCTGTGACTGAAACTCCTTTATTCTTGTCTAATTGGAGCTTTGTGCTTATCTTCTTAAAAGCACACTTTTTTTTTCTCTTTGACTCCAAAATCCCAAGATTATTTTTAAATTCTCATCCTCTCCTCTAGTGCACAAGCAGTCAGTCCTCAAATGGTGCTGTCTGCAAATTTATTGTTTCTTCATCTGAGATGATAATGAAATCAGTGCATACTTCCAGACCCAGAGAGGCCTCCATCCAACCCTACTGCATACCTCTGTACGAGCTTTTGGTCAACTATCAATAACTGCTTTTCAGCCATGGTTATACAACAAACTTGACTGATGATGCCATGTATCACACTCAGTGTCCCTGGTAACTTCATCAGTGGCCAGAGGAGGTGTCCCCAAGAAACCATGAGGACCCATTTTCAACCTTCAGGGTCATTCACCCTTCCTCCAAACTCCTTGCACTTTTGCTGTATACCACACTTCCTGCCATCCCATACATCTTTGCTGGAGGCCTCACAACATCAGCAGCTACAGCCAGTGCCTCTCTGAGGAGCAGCTCCCACTGGAGATAAACACAGAAGACCCTGTGGCACTGGGCAGAGGACCCCAGGCACCTCTCAGTCCTACATGCCTGGGAAAGAACCTGGAGGTCCTGCAGAAGAGGCTAACAATGGAGTAAGCTTTTACACTTTCATCCCAGGGATCTTACTCTGAGACTTTGTGGCAAAACACAGAAAAGAACTTAATCAGAAACAAACCAGAGATTGCAAATTCTGAATGAGGAGGAAATAGTTCTGAAATTTTTGCTTTTCTGCAAAGTGTACAAAAAAGCCACAGAAGCACAACAGAAACAAGTCCTCCAAAGGGAACACTCTAAATCTGTACCCTTTGTTTGACCCATGCCTCAGAGTTTAAGCAGCCTGGGGCTAGAATTCTACAATGTGCTTGCCCAAGTTTGAACTAATCATAATGGTGCATTTGCCATTTTTCCTGTGGCTGACTGAAAGGATCCAATAGAAACGTACATATATTTTAAAAATTGCTTTTAAATTCTTCATCTGGTAAAAGCCAGGCTTTTACTCATCATCCCTCATCTCAAAAAGGGAAGCAACAGAAAAAACGCAAAGTCTAAGTTTGTGATTTGTGTCCTTTATGAATTCCCCAATCTCCTTTACTTACATATTATGAATAGCCTTACTTCTCACCAGCCTCCTAAAAGGCATAAGTTTCAATGAGGAATTTGAGTGAAGGGAAGAGTGGCCTTAGTGACTCCTTAAGGCAGTAACTGCAACAATCCTCTCAGAAGAGAAAATATCCATACATTCAACTGGATTAATATTCTGGTGGAAAATGTATTGCTTTTAGAATGACTTTTTAGGTGAAGAGTTGATAATCTTCCAATGTTCAAAGTGTCTTGCTAGTTTTAGAAGCAGCTTGTAAGGTAAATAGTATGACCTTGTAGAGCACACTCCAGTTATGGGATGTGTTGCTGTGAATGCATGCAGTATGAATTGTCACTGGAGCAAACTGCATGGGCAAAGTTGTATGCTGAAGGCATTTACCTGGGTGTAACCTCACAGTTGGAGCCACTGTGGAAGTTGTTTTATAGCCTGTAATTCCAACAGAATTAATAAGCTTTCAAAAAAAAAAAATATATATATATATATACACACACACACACACACAACGTGTACTTGCTATCAAACTGTTGGTAACAAAGTAGTGCTTCTCTGGGCCATACTGTGTGCATAATGGCATAGTAGTAATGCTTTCCTCAGGCTATGGATCATTCTATTCTGGTGAGGTTATCGCTCAGAATCAAGCATTTTTCAGTGACTCCAATAAACAGAAGGACAGCCCTCATACCTGAGCACACTCTTCATGTGTGATTCTGTGTGCTTCTCTTCCAGCAAAATAATTTTATAATGGGTAAACACATCCAGATTAGCATTAAGCTAGTTAGCAAGCATAACAAGAAGTAGTGGTATTTGCTGATGACTACTGTGTGTGCTCAAGCTGCTTGTATTCTAGTTGTTAGCCTGCGCTGTCATATCTTATTAAAATTAACACAGGTAGCTCATAGTTAGTTCTGTCTTGAGCAAATGTTTATATTCTGTGTAGACATATCCAGTTCAAAAGCCAAAAAAAGAAGTGGAACAAGTGTCTATAAAGTAGCACTTTTCCTACTCTTTTTTCTTTTTGCATATTAGCAAAATAGGCTTCATTTGTGGAAGGTCTTATTATAGGATTACTTAGAATAGACTGGTATGCTAGGGGCTGAGTCATATTGGGTCTGATCTCCCTTATAAGGCAGCAAACCAGGAGTAACTCTGCTGAAGTTCACTGGAATAAAACTAGGCTAAGTGGAATCAGAATCAGCCTCACAAACTTGTGCAGTGCTTCCTGCTCATGATACATGAACTTCAGAGCTAGCCCTCACCTATTTCAGCATTATCACAGCAGCAATCACAGTCCTTGCAATTGGACAGCAGTTCAAATCCTCATGGGGCGCACTGCATTACAAACCACACAGCCTGAGAAACAGGTTTGCATGTATGATGTATGAGAGTCATTCAAACACTCTCAATACTAGTACTCCATAATGTTAATGAGACGAAAAGCGTTAAGTAAGGGGTACGAGATAATCCCTGACATAATTTTACTAATGCCTTACACTCATTTTTTCTGACCCTTCAGGCTGTCACCTAACTAAGTATTAAAAACTACCAGGGGATTCTTTGTGATTTAGGTCTAAAAGCTGGTTCATGAATCTTGTGATCTGACTAGTTTAACAGGCCAGTTGTTCCCTGACATGTAAGCAATGCTATAACAACATAGAGCAGCAAATCATCTCATCTTCAGATAATTCCAAAGAATTTGTTATTGCTTAATTGCTGTCAGTTCTGTTGGCAAAGATTGTACCAGCTTCTTTTAATGGTGTATTCATTTCCAATCATTTTTATTGTAGCCCCTGCTGTTCAACTTCATTATTTTTATCCTCTACGGACCATGAATCACTTTGCTGAATCCATTGTCTTTCCTTAAAAGCCAGATTCCTTGCTAAATTGTTAATTTTGTTGTTGTTGTTGTTGTTGGCTTTGATGTCTTTCTTCAGTTTCCCAGTGCATCCTCAGAACTCCATTTCAGGCTTTTATTTCCATTGATGCCTGCTCTTTAATTTACTACTACATATGCCAGCAATTTACAACTCTCTGATTTCTTTAATTTGAATTTTTCATGCGGTAATAAGACATTAAGTCAATGTAGTGCTATCAGCCTAAAGTACAAAAAACAAAAAAGGGATTGTACCAAAGATCATAGAATCATAGAGTCAATGGAGTTGGAAGGGACCCGTAAAGATCATCTAGTTCAACTCCCCTGCAATGAACAGGGACATCCACAGCTGGATCTTCTTCAGTTACTTTAGGATTCTAAGTCTTCATGGCATTTTTTGTCTTCTAATCTAAAGGTAAGGGCAACAATATGCAAATTACTAACAAAAATGAAAGTAACTTTTAAAGAAAGTCCAGTGTATTTGAGAGCAAATACAGTCCTGTGTAACTAGCAACAGGACTAGAGTGAATGGCCTCAAGTAGCGCCAGGGGAGATTCAGGCTGGACATTAGGAAAAATTTCATCTCCAAAAAAGTGCTCAGGCACTGGAATGGGCAGAGGTGGTGGAATCACTGACCCTGGAGGTGTTCAAGAATTGTTTAGATGTTGTGCTGAGGGACATGCTGTAGTGGGAAATATTGGTGGTAGGTAGACAGTTGAATTGGATGTTCTTGGAGGTCTTTTCCAATGTTGGTGACTTTATGATTCTATGATAATTAAGTTTAGCAGTGAAGCTAAAACATCCACTTTTTCAAAATTACTTTCTAAATTTCAAGCCAAAATGCCCAAGGCCATTTGAAACTCGCTTTTGAGAACTATTTGAAGGTGAACTGCTCTATCAAGGTAAAAACCCCAGCACAATGTGCAGCACTTGTACGCAGTAAAGCCTAGCCTGAGCCAAAACCTTTGCCTCTGCTCACCTCCCATCACAGGCTCAAAGCAAACATTCCACCCTTCATGAGGGCTACAGAGCAGAGAAAAGCACAAGGGAGAAGGAGGAGAAAAGGGTAGAGGAAAGAGAAAGAAACAAAGACAGAGAATTTTTCTGTGGCTTTTTAGGTTCCCCTCAGAATAAGCATCCCATCACTCCCATTTATCTCACTAGAGCACAAAAGCATAACTTCCCCATGCTTTGCTGTTAACCTCAAAGATCTCATTCTACTGAAGTTAAACACCTGTAAAGCTCTGACATATAGCACTGTTCTGCTTGGATCACAAGGAACAGGCTTATATTTTATGTAGGTGCAATCTATAAGGGCAGTGTTTTCTATATGTGGCTTAAAAAAAAAAAAAAAGGGAGAATGAAGGAGAATATAGCGTGTCTAAATTCAAAATGAGAAAACCTGAACTTGTTTCTAAAAGAAAAATTGTCAGATACATTCTCTCTGTTCACAAAATCATCATTTTTGCATGATTCTTTGTAAGTTCAAAGCACTATTTCTTTTAGTAAATGAGACAAGGGGGAAATGGTGAAAACAGTTTCCCTGAGGAAAACTATTCCCTTTTTCTTAAAAAAGTTTGAACATATTGAAACCCCAGGGAGATGAAAGCATTTTCTATTACATTTGTGCTTTCCTTTTTTTCTTTTTCTTTTTCTTTTTCTTTCTTTTCTTTCCTTTTTTTTCTTTTTCTTTTTCTTTTTTTTAATTATTTTTACAGAATGTAGCACAGAGAGAAAGTAGCAGACCATTCAGATTTGTAAAGCAGCTCTCTCTTTGGCTGACACCAGTCCCTCCCTCCTTAATGTGCTTTGAAAGCCGTACCACCATTTTCTGCATTGTGGCAAGGTACTTCTTGCTGCCTCTGCACTGGGCTCTCATTCAGCTGTTTCAGGGTTTTGTAAGTGTTTTGTGTCCAGTGGGAGTAGGAAAAGAATTCAGTACATAAAAGAGCTAAGAGTAGTTTCACTTACATCTCAGATTTTTAAATATATTTCCATCTGAAATACCTTGGAAATCTTTATACATAGTGTTGGACTCGCTCACACAAGCAGGAGGGGAGCTCAAGGAAGCCCTCTAGTCAGTCCCACTGTCCACAGTAGGATGAGCACAACCTCTGGCATTTCTCACAGATGCTTCTCCAGCTTTCTCTTAGAGATCTCCAGAACACAGAGAAATGCTTCCCAGGACTATGCCAGTGCTTCACTGTCTCTGCTATTAGACATCTCTTCTGATACCCAAAATGCACGTTGTACTTGCATTATCCCCCTCAACAGTTTTCTTTTGGTCTTACTTGACATGAACATGGAGGTCAGACTATTTCCTGTCCTGTCTCTGGCAGGCCTTGATGTGTCTGACAAAAACACATTTGAAGACTGACAACCTGTCACTCTTCTCTCTCCATTTCTGCACACAAAGTAACCTCAGTTCCTGCTGCCTTTCCTCAGAGCCTGTGCTCTCATGATTATTTCTTGAGCTGTCAATTCTTTTTGCTTCCCTCATGAAATTTTGCCACTAGTCCCCCCCACTCTCCTGAAGTGGGATATCCAAAAATTGATGCTGTATGGATGAGAAAAAGAGCCTGCTCTCCTTGGACGCTGCCTCTGCAACTCAGTATGCAGTATCAATATGGAAAACCTTCATTAGATATAGTAGAAACACATAGTACTTAAGAGTCTATGAAGCTCAGCTTCAGGAAGTTGCAATTTGGTCTCATTGTGTCATTCACAAGCATTTTTAGGCATTAAGGCCACTACCACACACAGCAGAATAAGTGGATATTCATCCAGAGGAAAGGAAAGCTATAGATTCTGTTGGATGCAGATCCTGGGTTTCCCTAACTGCCACATAGAGACCTCCACCATCGCATCCCATCCCACTGAATGACTAAAGGTCATTTGCCTTCCACACAAGTGAAAAAAAGAGGTGTGCAAAAACTGAGATGAGAGGGAGAATGTGCTGACCTGCTGTAACTTGATCAGCGCTGGTACAAAACGGTGCTTGGGCAGCAGGACCCAATCTTCATTCTTTCCTGCTTTTTCAACAGACAATCCAGCTCACAGCCAATAAGTATAAAGTTTGCCAGAGACTTACTTGCAGTTTATCTCCCGACAGACTGGTTAGTAGATTCAACAATAAGAAACATTGCTATTAGAGCTGCATGCCAGCCCAGGGCTTCTCCTGTGTAGTATTTAGGATTCTGTTCAAGATCAGTCCTCTCTTTGTCTGCTACCTTCATAAATAATTGATATATCTTGCATAAGAGATTAGCAAAGATTGTTCAGCTTCCTTTTTCTTTTTTCTTTTTCTTTTTCTTTTCTTTTTTTTTTTGTGTGTGTGTGTGTATGTGTGTGTGTAAGTGAGATTTGGTAGCTTCTAAAATATTGATACAGTTATGCAAGCTGGTGCACCCATTATATTTTTAAACAAGAATTTAAAAAAAAAAAAAAAAAGAGAGATGAAAGGAAAACGATAGTAGATCTAAAAAGCAGATCTCTGACAGTCAAGTCATCAGAAAAGGTGATCCTTCTATTCTCACATCAATGGGAAAATAGTTGCACTACTAATTTTTGTAATATTCTTTTCAGAAGGCTCTACATATATCACTGTACTTTTCAGAGTAATTACAGTGGGTTATGAAAAGCCTTCAGGAACAGCTGCCAAGGTACTGTACCATCGGAAAGGAAGAACACAGTGCTGGAAACTGTTCAAATCTGATGGAAAGTAGACAAAGGAAGACAAATTTTCAGAGGTCTCTTTATTCATTTCACTGTTTTTACTTCTAGTGCAATACTTTACAATTATATCTTTTAACTGAAAATACTTGCATGCTTAGTTTTGGTATTCCTTCTTGGGGAAAAAAGAAAAAAAAAGAAAAAAAAAGAAAAAAAAACACTGATAATTCACTTCCTGTTTTGGTAGCAACCAGTTCTACCAAAATTGTTGACTTCTGTCTTTTCTTTTGTGTGCATGCTACTGTTTTAACCATCTAAGCAGTGACACTGTACTTGTTCTTGTGGTTCTTCATATGTAAGAAAGTCCTAATTCCAGCTCTCTGGCCCATCCCTTCCATATATCCCACAGACAGGACTCTTAAGTGCAACTTATCACAGGGATGAGTTAACCAGTAATTTCACTGTGCTCTGTGGCTAGGATGCTGAAGTGCAGGCTGCCTAGCTAAAAAAGAGTGGACAAAACTTGCAGCACAGCATTAAATAACCATAAAAGTTACAGAGTCTGATAATACACACAGCTATGGCAAGATCACTGCTTTCAAGATGTGGCCAACTTACCATTATCAAGAGCCTTGGGGAAGAGGAGAGGAGTAACAGTCTTGAAATTACCAAGCTAATGGAAAACTGCAGGCAGTACAGCACCAAGCTGGTGCCAAAGCATTTGAATTATTTGTTGTGAAGTCAGACAAGATAGCTGGTGCCACATTAGCGCTAATAAGTCCTTCTAGAGCACATCAATTCCTTCAGGACCACACAGGTGTGGATTTTTGTCCATGTTGCACACTGCAAAGGTGCTCAGGACTGGCTGAGAAGCACAGCACAGATGTAGAAAGGGCTCTGCAGAAGTCAGTTCAGGTCCAGCTGGGCTTCACATGTCAAGGTTAGTGCCAGACTTAATAAACTGAGGCTGGTATTGTGCAAAGACACCTTGAACCACCGGGTGCAACAACCAAAGTCCATCTGTACAGCCAGCTTCAGTCTGGCACGGTTAGACAGTTCAGTCTGTGGCATACAGAAGTGGCTGAGTTGCCACAGATACAAATTTGCTCTAGATATAGCATAGCTGTCTGTGCAACACTGCCTAAACCACCAAGCCTTTCCAGATCTGGACTTTGTATTCACATTACAGTTAGGCTTGAAACCACACAACACTGAGAATAGATGGCTTTAAAGAAAGAGAATCTGAGACACACAGAAGATAAACATTCACTCAAATCTCATGCCAGTAAGAAGTCCACAGCTGCTAACTATCCGAACCATTTCCCAAACTTTAGGTCTTAGTCCAGACTATTTCATGAAAACAAGGCTGGAGTCCATGTCCTTACATTCCACACCCATGGGGAATGGCAGGGTGAGGAATTCCTAGCTTGCAAAATGGTAACTGCAAACCTGATCGTTCTGCAGATGGAGAATGGAAATAACTGGACTGAGCGAAGGGAAACTGAAAGATTCAGCATTCAAGACCACGGAGAGATGCCATCAGACAAGTCAAGAAAACAAATCTATTTGGAAGTTGGAAAGAGCCAGGTACTCTGTAGCTGAATGGATTAGTTAAAGCATGACTGACTACAATTACACGTGACTTTTTAAATTACACATTTGGCAGCACTAGGGATGTGAAGAGAGCAGAGAAGAATGACCACATGTTTCCTTTCAACTCAGAGGCAGACTGTTTGGACTGGCAGTGGATCAGAACTAGTAACAAGCTCTTCACTCTTTAAAGACTCATCAGGTTACACACAACGATCCAAAAAGCCTCTCTTCAGATCATAAATATGCTATGGAAAGAAAGAAAGAAAGAAAGAAAGAAAGAAAGAAAGAAAGAAAGAAAGACAGCAAATACACAGAGAAATGGCAATATTTGGAACTTTCCTCTCTCTTAATTTTCCCCTTGGTGACCTCTATTCCTGTTCCTCTATCAGTTGTCATTTGAATCCTCCCTTCCTCCAACTTTTCTTATGGCAAAATGTGAAATATCCCACAGAAATCTTTAAAAACATAGAAACAAGCCAGAAAATGTCATCACATCCCAGCATCCCAGTACCCTGACTCTAACAGCAGGCAGTAGTAAATCTCTAGAAAATAATTTAGGAAGCGAGCAAGTGCATGATGTTATTCCCAGAATATCTATTGAGTACACAGCAATTTGTGGTTCAGAGAATTCCTAAACCAGACATGGTGATTTTGCATTTAATGGCCCCCAATAGATCCATCTTTAACTAAGTTGTCTAGTCACTTTGGAATCTATGATAATTTTAATCATCAACAGCATTTTGTGGTGACAAGTTCACATCTTCAGTATTCTGTCTTCCGTGTTATTGCTTAAGATTCTTCCTATTGATATCTGAAGGAGATATTTCAGGAAACGTTTAGAGAACTGACGAACTAACTTTGATCTTTGACCTTGAGATGAAGAGAGGACATGAGATTCTCTCTCAAAACATCAAATAATTGTAACCTGACCTATACTGACCTATAAATGTGTGGGGATGGGGAAGGGGGGGGAAGGGGGGGAAAGGGGGGATCTGGGAGGAGGAAAAAAGAGAGCAAAACACAAATATATGACTTTATACGGTGGAAGCACTTGAGTCTGGTTTGAGCTACAAGCTTTTTGTCCTGCACAGGTGAATCTATTAGAAAGCTTCTCAAGAACTAATCTAAAATTGGCTGCATAGTGGAACTGTGCATATGTACTGGTTTTTGTGTTTGTTGTTTCTTTGTTTTTTAATATGTATATAAATGTATATATATGCATATGCTGCAGTGTGGTTAGATGGACTCACTCCCAGGTAGTTTCATAATCAGCATCTTCTGTTTTCCACCATTTCTTCTTACTGAACATCTGCAGAGGAAATTTCCCGTGCAACTCCTGGTACCATTCAAATGAATTCACAAGAGAAGTGTTAAGTCTAGCACATACTGAGAAAAAACACATCCTTTGTGCCGTGAGGTAATGGAGAATATCTAAAATAATACTGCATGAGTATTAAGCTCAGCAAGACATATTCTATTCTGTTACTGGCAGCTTATTGACAGAAACAGAAACTGAAAAATTTGGCCAAGTGTACTTCTGTATTCTCTTCATGCCTGGTTGTTCTTCTTGAAGGCCTTCTCTTTTCCAGGCAATATAAGTGTTTCTAATCTGACCCTAGAGCTCAGAACTTGTCACAGACAGAGGTGCCGACACATGCTGTGGCACGGGGGTGGAAGTTCTGGTTAGTCACTTGGTGATGTCATGATTCTGCGGATGAGATTATGCTGGGCCCAAGGTAGGCAAGGAGAAGACAGCAGGAAGAACTTCCTGCAGGACCTGTACAAAAACTTAGAATAGAAAATAGAAAAGGAAGAACTTCAACAGACTTGATGGAGGAGGAGTTGTGGCGAAGAATAAATTAGTGTGCTGGAAGACATTCAGTATGATATGACCCAGCATGGGAATAACTGAATAGAAATGGGGTTGGAAAGGAATCCCAGCTCCAAAATGCCTTCTCTGAAGATGTGAAGATGTAAGGCTCAGTGACTCATGCTTTGAAAGACATCTTCCCCTATATGAAGTTTGCCTTCCCAGTGTATCGCTCCTGTAAATAAACTTGCAGTTTTAACAGTTGTAAATAAACAGTTCAGAGAAGGTGAGATCTGCTTCCCTCTGAGGACACCAAGGGCCCAGAACCAGAGGGCTGGTGAATCACAGTGGTGTAAGCATCAACATGACTCCAGCAAGGAGGACTTTGAAGAAGGGTGGGCAAGCAGGCTCCAGTCGAACTGATTACTGCATCTCAGCATGGCAACACGAGGAGGGGCCTGCGAGCAGCCACAGGGCTTTGGGCAGCAGGGACTGCTGGAAACTCTGCTTCACTGCTGCTGGGAAGCCCACACTGGGAGGGGACTGAGAGAAAATGCCTTCAGTTGCTGCACTCCCAAACACCTCACCCGCTCCTGCACCCTCAGATAGCCCAGCTAAAGATTTGGGCCTGAAGAACAGATGTGGGCTGTTGTTCAGCCAATAAAAAGTTGTGCAGTGCTGTTTGCTATAAACTTGCATTCAAAACAGAGCGAGACTTTTGAACCAGAGGTCCTTGGGGAGGCAGAGCTATGTACCGTTACTAAATTTAGAAGATTCTAAAGTGGAAAATGATAAAATGTTTTGCAAACAGCAAACCTTTCAGGATGTGGTGTGCAAGAGGAGCTCCGCACAGCCCGGCCGCTGCGAGCAGATGACTGAAAAGCAGGCAATCATTAATCTCTTTCTGGAAGCTCGTATAGATTTCTGAACGGTTCACAGATGACTTCAGCTACATCCGGAGAAAAAGGCCTGATTTGTCTTCCTGGCCCAATCACACAGTGTGTTTTGCACTGGAACTTCTGCCTAGGAACCTCTGCTCCCTGAGGAGGCATTGAATCCTCTGCAGAAACAGATGAGCCTATGTAAAGCTGCTGTATTTCCTGATCATGTTTGGGAAGGGTGTTTTTACCCTATTTTGGCTTTTTTTTTTATTAGAGGTTTTACAGTTGTTACCAAAACAGATAATCTGCTGTGTTAGATAATCACGGTATTTACAGTCTTCATCAGCAGCAGCTTAGTTCTTAGTAATAAATTATACTTCAGGAATAGCTCACTTTTCTGTACAATTATCAAAGTCATTGTTCCAACAGCAGAGTCATCTCCTTTATTATTTCCTAACGTTGGGATATGCAGTATTAATCAGGAAAACTTATTTCTTTATGTCTAACTGTGGCATATTTACAAAGTTCTGTAAGAAAGTTGGCTTCAGATTTCCTGACTCTTCTGAGAAAGCTAAGCCACTACATTGCTCTACAACATCTGCTTCATGTCATCTCCTTGAAGTTCACTGGGATGCAGCACAAGTAGCTCCTAGGGGTTGGCTTGGATGATGGGGGTAAATGAGAGTTCATCTGCAGGATCCTTCTGACAAGCACTGGGGTCACTGCAAGTGATCTGTGTATTTCCATGGATATTCAAAACCATAAGTCCCAAGTGGTTCTGTGGTACAGGAACTACAAACTGGAAGAGATAAAAAGAAACAGAAAAAGCCCAGAGCTATACTTCCTCCTTATTTTTTATTGATTAACAATAGAGAAGCCAGATGTAGCAAAATAAAATTTGTGTACTTAGACAAGAATGCTTTACTGTTTAGTTAATAACATTTTTTAATAACAAGAGGTATAATTCTATAAACATTAATATTTGCTTCTCTGATGTAGAAGATATGCTGCAGACTGTTGGTTCAGAATACAAATAGGATAATACGGTTTCATAAATTATATAAAACTCTTTCTTGTACTACAAATTGAGACAACAGAATTTAAGAGAGAATATTAAGCTCTTTCAATACCATCTCTTGGTTTAAGTTGCCCATCAGGACAAAGGTTTCCTAAGACAGATTAGATAACTGCCATGGAGGTTTTTTCTTTTTTTAGTTGCCTAGTTACACAGTTTGTAAATCATATACTACAATGTTAGCCCATTTGCGAGGTATCTTAAATAAGTTAGGCCTGAAACTACAGCTTTGGCAACGTACCAGAAATCAAAGATTTCTTACAGGAGACTGATATGCATCAGTTTCCAACTAAGCCTCCACATTAAAATCATTTTTGGCATGCAGAAAGCCCAGGTGAGACCAGGACCAACAATGACCCAGTGTTTCTGTATGGGTTAGTCAATCGTCATGACATAGTTCACTTGCTGTCTTTAATACAGAAAATGGGGATATAACCTTCATTTCTATCTATAATTTTAAAACCTTAAATTAAAGCATTGTGTAACAGAACTAACTGCCATTCTACTTAGTAATTTTGTTGCTGCGTCCTAAATTGGTATGTCTGTATTCTATGAGTCACTGCTATCTTTTCTCTAGTAGTTTATAGATATCTTTGAATAATTTTTTGGGAGTTTTTTTTTTTCCCCAATGTTTTCTGATTTCATGGTCTGGAATTTGCAAGGATTCACTTTCTTTGGGACTCTGGTCCAGAACCTAAATTGCCACAGTGTCTGCTCCTCTCCCTTATGGTTGTGTGAAGGTAACCTTGAAACTGTGCCAGTGTTATCAACCAGTGCAGCAACGTCTTCCTGAAGCTACAAAGAACCCAAAATTAGCACAATAAACTGCCTGTTCATATTCCAGGTGACCACACATACACGGTGATCCTGTGACTAGGGTACAAAATCTGCCTAAGAAGAAACAGGCAGTGCTGTTTTACATAAAACATTTGACCTCTTCTCTGCGGTACTTTCTTCTCCTGCCCTGCCATGACCTCTCTGAATCTGCCTTTATTCAGACCTCCAGGAGCAAATTAATTGGATTAGGTGAAGCAACTCCCCCTTGCCCATTACCAAGGCGAGTAGGGTGCTACAGATCCACTCTGAGGCTCTTCAGGCAGAAAGTCATATGTGCAGGCTGCAAGACCTCAGGAGCAGAACCCAGCCAAATGAGAGGGGTAATGTCATAAACTCTCCCTCTCAACCTTGGTTGAGAAAAATCCCCTGTTAGTTTCACTGTCAGTTTTGGCAACAGTCAGCTGCCCAATGGCCTTCACTGACTGTTCACCCTGCTTTTGGTAGGTCCTAGGACAGCTCTGCACAAGCCCAGGTTGGGTCCAGAGGCAGTATGGTCCCTCTGTAGGGAGCTGCACCTGCCTGGGTAGGCACAGTGCTGGCTCAGTGTTTTTTCTTATTGTATGTCATTGTAGCCCAATTTAGATACATTTTGTATTACTCTTTTTTTTATTATTATTTGAGTCAAGCATTCACCCCTGTCTTCCCTGCCCGCGTTTTCTTAGATAATTAGAGCTTTGTGAACCATACTTATGGGATGAAGGTGGACATGGAGAGCTGAGAGCAAACACTGAGGTCCTATTCTTTCACCTTAGAAACAGCATTTCATTTCAAAAGAGCCCAAGAATGTTGCCATGGCACTTAGGGATTGTTTCTGTGCAATGGGTTCCACTGTGTGGTGACTTATATAGAGCTTCTTTTAATTTCCTGACATTTTCAGTGTTGGAGCTAAACTATAAATTCTCAGATCCCTGAACTTTGCTCCTATTTTGTGGTTTGAGCTCATTTTATTGGCTGATAATGATTTTATAATAAGAGAATTGTTCACTCATTAGTGGTGCAGTTACTGTTGGAGGTCTGTGCCCAGCGTAGATTACTTCTTAATCCAAGCTGGCCAGACACTTGAATCAACCATGCATTTTAGCTATTTCAAATAAAGTCTGTTTTCATTTAACTGGATTCCATTAATTTTCGCTGCCCTCTGACAGCTGCTGTATCAGAACTTCCTTTCTGTAATTAGTTGTTGCAAATGTTTCTATATGAGCAGCTTTTAAATGCAAAAGGTAACTGACACGGGTGCTGTTTACACTGCTAAAGCGATTAGCCCAGCGGGAAAATGAGTATAGCAGGGAGAATATGGGAAACATTACGGAAGTAAGTTGCTGCCATATGGGATGTCATTTCACGCAGTGAAACGTCTCGGAGCCGCTCGGTGATCACGAGGCGTGCAACACCCCACACAGCCCACCACAAGCAGCACTCCTCCCAAGCAGCTTCCTCACTCTCCTGGGCTGCTGTGCCACAAAACTAAGTCTGCTGCCTTGCTTTTAGCAGCCTTAATATGCCATTGGTTGTGATGAGTAGCTCGTACGAAATGCTGGGTAAGAAGAGTCTCACCCAGTGGTTGCCATGAAGACAAGAGGCTGCTGTTCTAGGCTCTCTGCCCCACTGAGGACTTCCAAAGAGCAAGGCACTCCCGGTCTCAGAGCATAGCAAACAGTTTTTTCTCAGACAGAGACAGCTTAAGCAGGTCTCCCTCTTCTTCCAGCCACCCATTTTTACTCCCCTGAGTATCCCTGAATCAGGTCAGTGAAACTCTGCATGGCCACTGAGAATCAAGAGATCAACACAGGCTAACAGGAGTTCTCCTGGATTTCCTAACACCTACACAGGAAGTTCACCAGCACCATTCCTAGGACAGCAGAGAAGAACAAGGAAATGAGGCAAAAAGAGCTGGAATTTAACTAAATTCACCACTGATTGCAAAGGAAACATTTGTGGAGCCATCACTTGACATTGACCACAGAGCAGCTGAGTCTGCCCTGGTGCACATCTCTCTGTTAACTACAAACGGAGCCTTGAAGAAGAACTGAATGCCCAATTTTTAGATGGCTAAAGTCAGAATAAAAAGCCTCGCTCAAAACATCTCTGTGTCTATCACGTAGAAGCACCACATTGTGATATCTTGTCTTCTAACCATTTTTCTGGCTGCCAGGCACCTTGTTTGTGATCATGAATCAGCCTTGATGCCCCCTTGCTACCTACTCTTTTTTTTCCCTTCATCCTTTCAAACTGTATTTTGACCTTTTTCTTTCTCTTGCTTCTGTTGCACTTTCTTTCCTCTTTCTTTCATGTTTTTTATTTTCTCTTTTTTTCCTCCTTCAGTTTCAGCTTTACATTTCCGTGTTTTGTTTTCAGTGTGCCACTGCCTCCTGGGTTGTCACAGTAACACCTTGTACATAATTAGCTCGTGTGTTCCTCAGCACACTGTCAGGTAGAGATCTAATTGGCCTCTGATTTTTCCCAACGCAACTCTATGGCCAGGACAAATACAGCACTTTTTGTCCCTTCCACTTCACACCAGCAATCACCATTGCCCTCCTGAGCCCTTCCTCACCCCCATCAACTATTTGCCTTTTGTGAGGAAGGCTGGGAAGCAGCTGATGGAGCCCTAGAGTCAACCAGCCACTCACTCTGGTAGCACATCAAAAATCTGCATTTTTTGAAACCTAATTTGGATCTAGCAGTCGGGTGAGCACAAGATTTCAGGCTGGCTTTAAGGACTTTGGGGAGCTGTATGCACCAGTACTGCCCTTGGTCCCTCAGCACCAAAATCTCTGGAGGATGGAAATAGAAATAATTCTGAGAATTAAAGCAAGAAGTAGCTGGGAAGGAGGGGGAGGAGCAGACATGCTCCTCAGTGTTTGCCAAGAGACAGCTTGCAGTTCAATCTGGTTTATAACCATTAGCTTATATAGAGGTACTTCTCAGCTCTGCTGTGCAATAACACTGAAGAGTCAGTGCTCTGTGAGCTGTGAGGGCCAGCACACAGCTTGTAGCAACCAAACCAGTTGGCTGATGTTTTTTCCACCAGGTATTGCCACACATAAATACATCCCTAATATTTTAGTTCCATTAAAGAAAGCAATTACACTCTCCTCATTCAGCTGGAGCAGCAGGCCAGTGTCACTGTACAGGAAATGCATCTCCAAGATCCGCAAAAGGCAGAGCTGGCTTCTCAGTACGATAAAGCTTACTGCAGCAGCATTAGCTGCAGTACCTTTGGCTACATTCTGCTTACGTTGTGTAATATTGTGTAACTTGATATTTCTCTGAGTGACATTCAAATTTAAGCCAAGAAGAAAGCTGATCGTCATTTTCTGCAAAAACATTATGTGAGAATTTTAGACCCGTGTCATTTGATATAAATCAGCTCTGTACATAAAAAGCCACTAAACTACCTTCAGCCCTGGAAAGGCTACAATTTTCACATAATTTTGGTGTGATTATTATTCAGCCATTTATGTGTGACTATGATAAACACACTCCCTTGGAATTAGTCCATTTAAAAGCACAGTTCCACGATCAGCCTGCCCTTCTCAGCCCTTCTTGACCCTCACTAGTAATTTCTTCTAAGTCATTTTAATCACGTTGTATCATTACAAGGCTTCTTAATAGGACAGTCCAGCCTTCCCTTCAGACTGCAGAAAACACTGCTGCTGGAGCTTGATTTGCATGACCTAAATGATTTCTGCAATCACTGCTCTCCAGTTGTTTGTCCTGAAGGGACAGTGAAGGATTATACTGTTTTAAAAGCATTTCTATTTAGCAAATACCTCATTTGCAATATGACATTAACATTTACCACATTCATAAGGCAACTGATTCTGCTAATAAATTTTGTTTCTGGTTCAATTTTCTTTTTTTCGTGGAAGACTAGAGACAAAGATTGCATAATTGAGATCCAGGAGCTGGTAATAATTCCTTACCCATTAGCTCTCCAACTGCAGAACTGTACACTCAAAGCAGTTCTTCAGCAGCATGCACCATCCATCCCATCACAGGGACTGCACACAAGGACCTGCACACCTCTCTGCACAAAACGGGAGGAAGAACGCACTGCTGAAACCCTGAAGGGAGGGAGGGAGGAAGGAAAGAAGGGATGAAGCAGAAACTTCCAGTATCACAAATACTTTGAAACTAAAGATGTTATCTCTTCTATTTGAGGGACCAATTAAAATGATAGGATCTCATTATGGAGTTAAGTCACTCCCAGTTCAAGATCTTTTTGGAGACCAGGGAACAGAAGATCTTTGAGGTACAGTGATGGGCTGATGTTTAAGCCTCCTCCAACTGCTCTCCCAGCTGGGCCTTCCTCAGTACCAGCAGCAAGTTGAGACAGTGCTAGTGAAGCTGGAAGTGATTCCATTTATTTCCTATGCTGCCACCACATTGATGCAGTGAAGAGGAGTTAGGTGAGAAGAGGAAGGTCCTGAAGCTTCCCCATCACACAGCAACTGTGCAATACTAAAGGCATGGTTTCCTTTGTAACAGTAAGCTATGAGTTGATTAATGACCACCACAGAAAAAGACAAACAGTGAAATCATTTCTAAGCCACTATACACCTTCCAGTCCAGGAAGGAATTCCAAACAACCTGATACATGTAGCAGTTGCTGATAAAAGGAGGCATTCTTGTTATGTTATTGATTTCGTGCATTCATAGATATCGACATCATGTAAGAAGCATCAGTAATGGGTTTCCACACCTTCTTGAAATAGTCTATATCTTAATGCACTGTACGTCTCTTTGCCATGTTTCTGTAATGCCTATGACATTGGTATTGGACCTATTAGAGCTTGTCTTAGGAGTAATTACTGTCCAAACACTGGAAGAACAATATAACCCAATAAAAGACTTCCTTCTCTCAGCTTCTATATTTACACAATACAGCTGCACTCAGCTCCACCATTCTTCTCATAAAACAGCCCTGATTCTGGCAAAGGGGTAGAACTTCTTTTGGAAAACAATTTCCTTCAATTTGTCCTTGAATCCCAGACCATGCCTCCCTCGGGACCGCCAGCCACCCAGGGCATGGCTGCTGGGAGGGCAGAGTGCTTCCCTCCGCACTGCAGCCTGCCTTTGTGAGGGAGAAAAAGGAGCTGAGCCAGCGGACACTTGTTGAATTCTGAACATTCTCCATCACCCACCATGCGCGGCACAGACAGCTCAGCTGCTCTCTGCAGAACAAGCAATATAGAAGACTCATTAAAGGAATAGACTGCAAGGCATCTTATCAGGTTACACAAACCTTCACATGCAAGTGCAGATGCACATGCATGCTGAAATAATAATGGACGAAGACAGAGAAAAGCCATTTGTAAAGCATCCACTTCACAGTGCAGCAACGAGTTAAGAGACAGAATGCTCCCAAAAACGTGGCAAGTGGCCATCACTGGAAGTCTTGCTATTAGCAGTCTGGTTCTGAGCTAAATTTGAATGAAAGGAGGAATCACAAAATCTGTTGCTGAAAACAGCAGAGTCCCCAGTAAAGCCAGTAACGCTCCGAGCAGGTGAGGTGCACCATGAATTGATACAGCTCACACAACACCAAGCAGTATGAAGTGTCATTTACAAATAACGAATACTTGGCAGATAACTGTGGGTCTGTTGAAGCTGGTTGAAGCGCAGAAAGCAATCGATATATGTTGGCAATATTTACCCACGTTCAGTACTGCCAAATGTGAGTTTGCAAGAATGTGTTGGCTGTTTTCAACTGATCTTTGTCTTTGTCTCCTCACAGGCAAAAGTGAGCTGAAGCTACAATAATCCACATTACAGAGAAAGAGACATGGCAGGAATGCGCAGGGTCACCCCTATTATTTGCTCTTGCTGTGAGAGTCACTGCTGAAAAAATTAGGTCAGATACAATTTCCAAAGAGATTAAGTGAGGTAAATCAGATTGATAATGGAATTGGAGTCTGTTAAAATTTGCTGTGTCAGACTTGTTCACCCTTCTATCTCGAAAAAAACCCAAAACTATTTCTTTTTAATTAGAAACAAATTTTGGATCTAACAAGAATGAGCCCACATCTGATCCATTACCCATTTCCAGCTCACTCTCACTCTTCATTCTTTTCTCCCTTCAAGCTTTTAAATGTACCCCCTCAGAAACACAGATTGAGACACCAACAGATGCAAGACCTGCTGCAATTACACCATAAGAAGAGATAGAAAAGTGTCCTATGGTAATAAAAACCGGGCCAGACATAACTTCTGATTATTTAATTCATGATTGCTGTTGCAATCCAAGTGCTATGAAAATTTCACTGAGGAACAATAGTAATTACAAATATCAGGTACTAATTAAGAGCAGCAGAAATGTCCTACTAAGTCAAACTAATGATCTACATCATCCAGTAGTCTGTCTTCAATGCTGGCAGTGGAAGATGATGTTTACTGAAAGCATGTGTGTCTAGACACTGTTGTCCATTCCACCCAGTCCCCCAGCAAGCAGAACAGCTGCCTTCAGGATGCTGGGCAGCATGCTGTTAGCATACTTACTGACCTTTTGCCTGCAAACCAGTCTCATCTCTTCTTGGTCCTCCTGACTCCATCTGCCTCCTTCACAGCTGCCACCACCACTGGGAAAACAAACAAACCCTCCCACCTCGATCTGTGTCTTCACAAGGAAGAGCCGTCTGGGTCGGAGGGACAGACCTCATGGCACAAACACCAGCATCTGGGTCTTTTCCCAGAAGAGCGTTTTCTTTCTCATTCTACAGAGGCCACAGAACAGCTTGAAACCTGAAGAACTCATTTCTGTGTGATAGCAAAGGCTGGAGAGGAAGGTTAGCTCTCTGTGACTTACCAACAGAAATGGGGCTCTCCTATGGCCATAAGAGCTTTAAAAAAATTGAGGCAACAGGCTTGAGACGTGGAATAAATCAAAGGAGAAACTAACTAGAGTTCTAGGGCTTTTGCTAGCATTTCCAGTTGTGAAAAGAAATGAAAAAACTGTCAAATGGAATCCCTTTGATACAACTGTATTAAAGGATAATTTCCATTCCCCAGCTCCATGATCTAACTCCTGATGAAAGGTGTGTCCTGAAGGACAGGATTTGGACTTGTGCGAATCTAATGAACCCAACATCTTTAGCAGGCTTCTCAAATACTCCTTTGTTCTGAGAAGTCCTTTACTCTACTGTTTTACATTAAAGAAGCTGTACAAAAAATGAGTCAGATGAAATGCTCTAGGGCCAGATTTCACCTGACCTTCCAGTGCTACCCGAGTGAAAAACTAAAGGGAGGTCTTGTGCAGAGAGTAGGCACATTCCTTTTTACTGTGTGAAACACTGGGTCTGCTCCGTCACAGAGGAGTAAACAAGGGCTCAGGTCTAACCTGCCGCTGCACTGGAGAATATACTGAAAAGGTGAGACAGTCGGCATATTTCCACCACGTAACAAAGCTAGAGCAGAACGGAGTCCAAAGTATAACCTTGCCTTTGAATAATGCCTAGCTTATAAAAGGATTGTGGCTTTTCCTAAAACTGTCTGCAGGGCAGTTGCTTATAGATCGTGGTTTTGAAAGGCATGTAAGGAAGGTTGATATAACTGTACAAAGTTGAAAAAAAAAATCAAAATAAAATGAATCTCTTTATCAACCACAAAGCTACATTGCCCCAAGCAGGTGATGAATTTTGAAAAATTAAAAGCTTCATTTCTCTTACAGTGCAGATGTATTCATTTTTCATGCAGTTGTACTGATACCACCTTACAGTCTGTCTACTCAATGACAAATCTACTGAGATCCCTGGAGGATGAAATTCAACAAGAACAGAATGGCAGGCACCAGACCTAGAAGGGACTTTATTTTCACACGTAGCACTCTGGAAGCAATGCAGCTAGCTGCATGTGAGCTCTGTTCAACAAGAGTGCAAAATAAGTAGGGAGAATGATGCTACAACAGACTCTGGAGGTGCCCTGGAGAGGTCTTGACTCTAGCAGGACAGCACAAGTGCGTCTCTCATGAGCCCAATTCCACAATAAGGACTGTTTGTCTAGGAGTGAGGGAGTGGACCTGTGGCTCTAGACCTTGGGACTGCTTAAAGCAGCACCTCAGTCTTGGGCCCAGTCTTATTCCTCCTCACTTGGCCATCGAGCCCTGATAGCATTTAAAAGTCCAAAGGAGTGCCAGATGGGAGTAAATAGATTGTCTCTGACTTTTGGCCAAGCCTCTCCCCATAACTCTATCTTACATTCTGGCATTAGGCTGTTAGCTTTACATGATGGATTTGTGGCATGAAAGGAAATATGAATGCAAGGACTAGAAAGAACAGAAAGAAAGTACTGAAAAAAGCAATATGCAAAAAGCATTGAGGAACTGAAAAGAAGGAAATGTATACAAAGAGGTAGACTGGAAGTCTTGCAGGGACCAAATAGCAGAAGTAAGATGACAAAATGCTACAATTAAGAGATGGAGTCAAAGAATGAAAACAGAAAAGCTGTAGTCTGAGAAGAGAGAAAAATTGGTTTGCCTTTTCCTACAATTTGTCTTCATGCTGATAAAACTGCAACTATCTAGTGCCTAGCACCATGCTTACTCTGGGCTTTCAGATATTCTCAGACATGCAGTCAGAGCCCAGCTGGAAAAAAGCTGAGCAACTTTCAACACATACACAGAGAAGGATCAGATACCCTCCATCATCCTCAGTATAACAGTGCTTGATGGACCCCATCAAGCATCAGGGTTTGCATGCTCTTTTACATGGACAGTGTCTCAGGTGTCAAAGGGAGAATAGTGGACAGAAGGGTGGTTGATCTCATTCTGTATGGTATTTCTTACATGCTCGTGCTCTTTCCTTTCAGAAATATTGCATTTGACAGTTCACCACCCATCCCTCTCTTTTGTAGTGTCCTATATTGTAAATGTTCAGAGGGCTTTTGTGAAAGCTTCTATCACACTAAGGCAGAACATTTCCAGGATGGCCCCAATGGACCACATTATCAAGTGGTTTGCTGGTGTAGGGGGACACTTTCAGCAGATCAACGTTCAGGGCAGACTGTAGGGAAAACCTTGTGGGCACAAGAGCAGAGATGTAGGCTGGAGGAATCCAGAAGGGACATTAGATTACTGTGATAGAATAGGATAAAACAACATAAAGTTTTGTTTCTTGAAATCCAACAGCCAGGTTCTTACACCTCTTCTAGCACATCAAGATAAATTTGAAAACACCTGCCCTGCTCAGGTGAGTTGCTAGTTAATAAATAGGCAGTTTTCACTTGCATTTTTTCCCTTAGAATTGCTGAATATCCTTGAGTCTCTTGTTAATACTTTACCCTCTTTTATGAAAAGAACAGCACAGTTTCACACTTGGCCCACAGGATCCAGTGTGAATGAAAGATTACTCATCAACTCCTGTCATTGTACCCAGTAATTATCTTTGCAATAATTAACATATGTCTCTTGGAGATCTCCATCAAGATTCTTCTTTCTGTTGTGGACTGTAACTACTAGGTTGGATCTCTGGCTGGTATGAACTGGTGTAGCACCCTTAATTAATATCTTTTCCTCTCCCTCAGAGCTGGGAGGAAGCCTTAGGAAAAGACGTTAAGAGATATTTCAAGGCAGCTGTGAAATGAAGATCTGAATCTCTTAAAATCTGATTATGCATTCCTTGTGCACGCAGAACTCTGAAAGTTTTTAGCACAGTCATAAATCCAAGATCAGACCCCCAATTTGTCTGTATGTAGGAATATGTGCTGCACTGAATGCAGGTATCATTAAACTGATAAACTCTGTATTGATATAAGCATTTTTCTTTGAAGACTGTACAGATGACTTTCAGACTTTAAAACCTCACAGCTAGTATCTAAGATGCAAAAGTGCTTGGTCTACCATCTTTCTCCTTTTAATTAGTATAATTATATTGGATTGCTTTGTATCATTTAAACAAGTTCACATATCATCATCCTGCAGCTGAAAAACTAGCGTCACTTCATGGATCTCAACCCGAGAGGAGCAATCATTATTTTTCCTTTTTCTACTACTACTGGAACAGAACTCAGCCTGTTGTGGCAGCATATCTGCTCACATCCTGGGGAGCCAGAGGTGGGAGTGAGGCACTCAATGTCCCCACTTCCTTTCAGTGATAAGAGCCCCAGGATAAAATGTCAGCAAAGCAAAGCTTCTGGATGAGCTGCTCAAGCGCATGGAGCTGGGTTGAAGGCCAGCTGCTTACCTCCCCCTGCAGCAGAGCTGGGTGTGCTTGCTGTGGGAAGGGGAGAGGTGTCAGAAGCTGTTGATGCTGACAAGCCACAATGTTAAAGCAGAAGTGTTGATGTGTTTCTGCAGCCACACCTTACCCTATAATGCTGCATCACTTCTGCCTATAGATGTTTCTAATAAGCACCCAGAACTTATGGGGAATCTATAACTAATAACAGCAGGGTTTCTGTACCCTGTAAAGTTTCTATGGATTAAAGATACATATTTTAATTAGAATGATAATTCTAAAATAGTTACATTTTCAGGTTCTCATAATCCACTAGTTATTTTGGTTTATTTTCTCTCTGCAATAAGTGCTACCAGTAAAAGCATTTCTTAGGATGCCGTTACAGTTGTTCCCATCATGTACATTACATTCATAGATATAATTGCAACTATTATTGCTACATAAACCTATATAATAACTATATATGATGTTGTTATGTGTATGTATGTTATGGAAATAATGTGTGCTGTATCCATAAATGGTAAATACTAGCATACACATATGCACAAAGGAAAAATGGATCATTAGACATGGGGTATTATATTTTGAGTCATATATGAGTACAAATTTGAGGGGAAAAAAAGGAACTATGTTATTCTTACTAAATTTCCTGCAGACAACGGGGAAAGATGATCCAAACAAAAGCAGTATTTAAAACATAGCCTAGAAATAGATTCTGGTGGGAAGCCAGCGCTGTGGATATTCTATCAATATCCAAACTGTTAGTGATAAAACATTTCTGAAGACAGATTAACATTACCCCCTTAAAAAAAAAAAAAAGTAATCAATAATTCAATTGCATTTTCTTTCCTTCATAAAATAGCTCTGATTTTTTACCATATTGAAATACATCCCAACACCCAGAATACTTCCATCAGGCAACTTGTTATTCACGGGGAAATGTAACAGAATTTGTCATTTAGTAAATGAAATATGGACATCTGATATTGCCAATATAATATCAGTACCTTCTACCTATTTCACTTGGAAGCAATTGACCTGGAAGTACAGTAAGGTCCCAGGAAACCAACATTTCCTCAGGATAATGCAGCAGAGATAGATGTCATTTACCAGAATAGTGGTCTCTCCTATGAGGGACAATCTTTTCAGATGGAATTTCTGAGCCCTTTGGCAAGCTTCTTAGCAGGGGGGACACTTTTTTTGTGCTGGCAGTTACATGAGTTATGACTTCTAGGTGTGGTGATACTGCACAGTCTCTGTATTTGACCATGGGGAAAACTTACAGCAAGATTTGTGTGATATGTGTAGGAAGACAAAATGAGGGGGAAAGAACAGAAAATAAAAAATATGAGGCTGAGTGGAAACAGGAGCCGTCTTCAAATCACCCTTTGGTGATCCTCTATCATGTCTTGCCAACAACATACACAGAGGACAGCTGCAGGGCCTGCTGCTCCAGCAATGGTTGGATCTGCGTTGCGGATCTGCAAGGCCTGAAGATCCTTGCTCCTAGGGTTTGGTCTCCATCAGGGCTGCAGATGGGAGAATAGCATCTTGTTTCAAATTTTTTCTTGATCAGGGAGTGAAGATACCTACTGGGGTGCCACTGATGAGCACTGCACCCTCTTACTGTTACACCCCAGCTGCTGGCAGCTGCTGCTGGCACTATCCAATGCCTGGGTATCAGTGAATGCCCTTTATAATCTCTGGGTGAGGTTTCCAAACACATATAGATAGGTAAGCCCCAGCCCATAAAACCTCTAAGAATATATTGACATTTAACTACTGTGACTTAATCGAGATTTGTAAATAGGTTAAAATGAGTAAGTGATACACTCAGTGTCAATTAAAAGAGGATGACACAGCACTGAGTTGTGCTAGCCAAAGATATTTCTTGATGATCTAAAAACTGCACCTATCTACTGCTGATGCTTGAGGCAAATTATTTCTGTAGGCTCAGACAATTAGAGATACCCTTCTGAATGATGTTTATCTAATGCAGCTTTCTTCACAGTAAAGACTGTTAATACAGCAGTTGAGCAACTCCAGGAAGGCACAGTTATCCTGAGATAATCAGGAGCCTAAGGGCCCAGAGGCAGTCATCTGTGTTCCATGCCCCAATTTCATCGGTGTATTAAATTAAAAAAAAAATCTGTATGTTAATACATCATGAAGGTCAAACATTTCATTGTGAAGAAGTGTGGAAATTCAAAAATGAAAGTACCAAAGCAGTTCCAACTGTATGTTTACATGTGTATATGTACAATGGATTTTCCCAAATATTATTGCCGCTGTCACTTGAAACCTACTTGAAAAGTTGAGAAAATATTAGGTAACTGATGTCACGAAAATAGCTTATTTGTTCATCTGCTTCCATGTATGTGTTTATGAAGTCTTTGGGTAAATGGACAACCAATTAGTTCAATTTCACTTTGGATATACATTTATATATATTCCTTGATTATTTTTTTGTTTGTTTATATATTATATGATTGTATATATAAGAGGGTGGAATTATGGTTGATCTGTACATCTTAAAAAGGAATAGTAAATATATGAAACCACGTTAAATCTATGTAGAAACTATGTTATTTGTGATAATGGTAGCAAACCAAGGGATGCCTCTAGGCAGAGGACAGAGCAGCCCTTCCAGTGCAAGAGTAGAGCAAGCCAGAGACTGCCTCATGAGACTGAATGTGTGTGTCTATAGGGCCAGACAACAGGCATCCCAGGATCCTGAGGGAGCTGGCTGATGTGGTTGCTGAGCTGCTCTCCATCATATTTGAAAAGTTGCGGCTGTCAGGCAATGACCCCAGTGACTGGAAAAAGGAAATCATCACTCCCACTTTTAAGAAAGGGAGAAAGGAAGCAGGCTCACCAGGCTCACCTCTGTGCCTGGCAAGATCATGGAGCAGATCCTCCTGGAAGCTATGTTAAGACACATACAAGATGAGGTGATCTTAGACAGCTATCATGGCTTCACCAAGGGCAGATCATGCCTGCCCAATGTGCTGGCCTTCTAGGATGGGGTGATGGCATTGGTGGACAAAGGAAGGGCAGCTGATGAAAGGTTGGGGAGGAGCTGGACTTGTTTAGTTTGAAAAGGCTCCAGATAAACCTCACTGTGGCTTTCCAGTTCTTAAAGGGAGCTTACAAGACTGACTTTTTACATGTTCTGATAGTGATAGTACAAGGGGGAATGGATTTAAACTAAAAGAAGGGAGACATTTAGGTTAGATATTAGGAAGGAATTCCTCACCCAGAGGAATTCCTCACAGAGAGCTGTGAGGTGCTGGAACAGTCTGCCCAGAGAGGTTGTGGATGCCCCGTTCACAATTCATAAAGTAAATTCATACTAGATATTGGGATACAGCTTGATATATCCTCACTAGATAAAGAGGAGGGTTTAAGGCCAGGAGGTGTTTAAAGCCAGGTTGGATGGGGCCCTGGGCAGCCTGATATATGGTGGGTGACAGCCCTGCCCATGGCAGAAGATCAGAACTAAATGATCTTTTCATTCCCTTTCAACCTGAGGCATTTTGTGATTCAATGATTCTATGATTCTATGATTCTATGACACTGAGCGTATAAGATAAACTACCCTTTGGAAGAGTGATAGTTTCCATATATGTTCTGCTGGCAAGCTCTTCACCACTGAAATTCTCTGAAAAATAAAAAGGTTGGGATTTATTAGTGGTGTTCAGGTTTCCTAATTATGGGTCAATCCTCCTTGTATTGGTAAATACATTAAGAAACCCCAAATTATCTAATAAGCATCCATACAGCAGAACAGTTTGTGACTCTGTGATGAATATCTTAATACAGAACATTTAAAAATTGTATCTCCTGAGTAACTTAGACAAGCACATGCACAGCTTTTCCACAGCGGTGTCAGGAATGTGGGTGTGCAACGAAGATTCGAGAGCAAATCCTGGAGAGAGACATTTGAGCGTGGAAAACACTGAGAACTGCTGGCCCAGTGAGTCGACGACACTCAGTGTTCTCTGTACATTAAATAATGTGGGCAGCTCTCTCCCTTTCTGAAGCACATGTGCCCATACACTGCAGTCCCCACATGCTGAAGCCACGGACAGAACATTCCTGGAGCTGGAGGACGATGCTGTGCCTGCAGTAGGGCAGACAGTGCAATCAGGATGTGGGCCAACCTGGGAGAGTCTGAGGTGCCTCAGGACTTATTCTATAAAAGGAAGGATTCCATCCTGAGGGCTTTTCCTCCATTACTGCATGCCCATAGACAGACATATAAATCAGTTAAACATTAAAAAGCTATTCCCAAGAACTGTGTATAAAACAACTCTTATCTTCAAGGCACCGCTCTTTCTCTGAACTCACTGTTATGTACCAAAATTGCTAAATAACTCGGTATTAATCTCAGACTGTTTTCAGGAAAAAAGCTCTAGTCCTGTATTTGTGTGTCATTGAAGGAACATAGAGAAATATTATCATAGTAAATGCTCATCCTTGAGCATAAGTTTCAGTGTTGTAGTGGCAGAAAGGAAATGTAAAGGCTATCTTGAAGTTGATTATATCACACAGCCCCTCCCCAACACTAACTTGAAATCTTTAAACTGCTGTGTTCAAGCAAAAAGGCAGATGAGATAAAAGATATAGAGAAGAAAAGGGGGATGGGGAAAGTTGCTGTCTTACAGAGCAATGGAATTATATATATAACAAAGCTTAGACTAAATTATATGAGTTAGAAAGACTGCATGAAATCCATCACTGCAATTCACTGGGGCCTCAGTGGAATCTAAAGCTCCCATAATTTTCTCATTTTTTAAGGAAAAGGGAGATTGGAAGGAAAAGGGAGAAGAATATAGAAAACAGGCTGGGAGTGCAGGGAGCAGAACTAACAATGCAGGTCATGACACCATTTTAAAAACTGGAAGTTTTATTTTATTTTGCATCACTGACATCACGTCCCTGTGTCTTCTTTCACTTGAGCTGAATCCAAAATGCCCTGCTGCACATACAAACCAGTTGCACGACTATGAAGTATCACCTTTGCATATGAAACCCTGCACCAGGTCAACATGGCATCACCTCCACCCAAGGACACCCAACATCGAGGCAATGGCCTCTGCTCCATCCCTGCCTCTGGATGAGATTCAGGGCTCTCTCACACAGCCATCTCTGAACACCAGGACACTGTCTAGGGCTCAAATTAGAATAGATTTTATGCAGTTTGAGGTTGTAATAGAAGATCTGGCTTAGTGCAGAGGCAGTTAAAAGGCTTGGGACCCTGAAGCAATTCTGAATTTGTTAGAAAGGTTTGGAGGAGACAGCATTTATATTTCAAAGGAGTATTTCTATTGATAAAAATTGAAGGAATATAACAAAATAGACATCTCGTGGGAATGGGATATTAGCAAACCTTGCATCCAAAATTCAACAGAACCACATAGTGTAGCAGCAGTAAAATGAAAGGATTCATAAAATATACCTATTACACAAATTGCCTATTCAGAATATCAGATAGGGGAAGAAGCAAGAAGGAATTTGACTCTGCATCCTTCCAAATGTAACATCAGAAAGTGCCAAATAGGTTGTAGACCTACAAGCTGGTAAGCTACCCTGAAACAAACCAAGAAAGCAGCAGAGTACAGAGAGAGGAGTGAGCAGAAGCAGAGAGGGTCACCAGCATGTTCTGCACAGTTCTGATGCAAGTGATTATTATAGCACCCATATGACATTAAAAATTGTCAAAACTTTTCTTGACCAGGTTGTGAGCCTCGGCCTGTGGCAAATGTAGCAACTTATTTCATAGAATCATAGAATCATAGAGTGGTTTGGGTTGGAAAGGACTGTTTAGATCATTTAGTTCCAACTTCCCTGCTATAATATAGGAGGGACATCTCCCTCTAAACCAGATTGCTCAAAGCCCCATGCAGCCTGGCCTTGAATGCCTCCATGGTGGGGGCATTCACAACCTATCTGGACAACCTGTGTATTTGGAGATGGTTTCAAGTTGGGATAGGATAGGATAGGATAGGATAGGATAGG